>CM046453.1:22388203-22884171 GCA_025506515.1 Flaveria trinervia | reverse complement strand
ATTAAGCATGATCTGGTAATTGGAATGCCAAATAAAGAGTTTACAAGTGATGATCATTTGTTGCATGCCTGAAAGGGAAGCAACATAAGACATCCATAAGCCTAAGGAAATGAACTCCATCACTACACCCCTACACTTGTTACATATGGATCTCTTTGGCCCACCAGTGTAATGAGTTTAGGAAGGACCTTATACTGTCTAGTGATCACAGATGATTTTACAAGATTCACTTGGGTCTTCTTCCTTAGAACTAAAGATGAGACTCCTGAGATTCTAAAGATTTCATCTTAAAGATTGAGAATCAATGTGATCACAAGGTCAAAACCATAAGATGTGATCAAGGAATGAATTCAAGAAACCAAACTTGATACATTGTGATGAAAAGGGTATTACAAGACAACACAGTGCTCCGGACTCCTCAGCAAAACGGAGTTGCTGAGAGGAGAAACAGGACACTTATTGAAGCTGCAAGAACTATGTGTCTGACTCTAAATGCCTATCACCTTCTGGCAGAGGCAGTTAATACTGCTTGCTATGTGCAAAATAGAGTTTTAGTAGTTAAGACACATGGTAAGACTCCTTATGAACTTTGGCACAAGAGGAAACCTTTCATTGGTTTTCTCAGGTCATTTGGATGTCCCTGCACCATCTTGAATCCAAAGATCAAGTTGCCAAGTTTGCTGAGAAATCAGACGATGGACACTTCATTGGATACTCTTCCCAAGCTAAAGCTTATAGAGTATACAATCTCAGAACTAGAATTATTGAGGAGTCAGCCAATGACTTTCAATGAGCACACACCCAGTGTGGCTGGTTCTGGTCCGGATTGGCTATTGATCTTGATTTAGTTACCAATTGTTTAATAAAT
Source organism: Flaveria trinervia (assembly GCA_025506515.1). Lineage (NCBI taxonomy): Eukaryota > Viridiplantae > Streptophyta > Magnoliopsida > Asterales > Asteraceae > Flaveria > Flaveria trinervia. The sequence goes on along the minus strand of CM046453.1, from coordinate 22,883,303 downwards.
CTTATGAGCATGTTTCAGGATCTGTAGAAAATTTTAATACAGGTGATCCTGATCCAAGATTTGAGCTAGGAAGATCTTCAACTCACACACCTTCAGCTCCAGTTGAAACTACTTCAGCAAATGAGGTTTCTATCAGCACAACAATGACAAATCCAGCTGATATCTGGCATGCCTTCAAATTCCAGCTCAGAGGCTTCTCAACCAGATAAAGACATCTCAATTGCAGAAGACAACAATGGTGATGGTGATAGTGATCAAGAATTTCTTGATGCTAATAACCATACCATAGATGACAACATCAATGATGTCACACACTCATTGGATCAAGTTAATCTTGATAGGTGTATAATGTGGAGGATCAATCTCAAGACCAGATCTAAATTTCTCAAATTTGGATCTATCTCAGCAACTTGCTGTGATCCCTCAGCTAAGGATCCACAAGTCTCATCCTACCACAAACATCATGGAGATGTTATCTCCGGGGTAAAGACAAGAGGGCAAACTCATGAAGCAAATGTTTGTCTTCACCTTGTTTCTATCCCAGTTAGAGCCAAAGAAAGTTGAGGAGGCTCTAAAGGATGGAAGTTGGGTTGAAGCTATGCAACAAGAGCTGCTTCAATTCAAAAGGCAGAAAGTTGGAACTTTGTCCTCTTCCTCATGGGAAGACTACCATTGGAACCAAATGGGTTTTTAGGAATAAGAAGGATGATAGATGAATCATCATCAAGAACAAGGCAAGACTAGTACAAGGATACACACAAGAAGAAAGGATTGATTACACTGATGTCTTTGCTCCTGTAGCAAGACTAGAAGCTGTTAGGATATTCCTGGCATTACTGCATTCAAGAATTTCAAAGTCTATCAACTTGATGTAAAGTGTGCTTTCTTATATGGAGTGATTGATGAGGAGGTTTATGTCAAACAACCACCTGGTTTGTAGATCCTGATCATCCTGATTATGTCTGCAAGCTTGACAAAGCTCTTATGGGTTGCATCAGGCACCCAGGAAGTGGTATGAGACTGTCTGAGTATCTCTGTAAACATGGATACAGGAGAGGTACTATAGATGGAACTCTCTTCATCAAAGGACAAGGAAAAGACATTCTGCTAGTTCAAGTATATGTGGATGACATCATCTTTGGTTCAACCAATTCAAAGCTCTGCAAAGACTTTAAAAGCTGATGAAAGACAGATTTGAAATGAGTTCAATGGGAGAACTCAACTTCTTTCTGGGAATTCAAGTGAAGCAGGTTGAAGATGGCATCTTCATAAGTCAGTCAAAGTATGTTCAAGATATACTCAAGAGATTCAACATGACTGATTGTAAGATTGCTAAGACACCCATAGCCAGAAACCACTCCCTTGGTCCAGATCTTAGGGGGAGTGTGTAGATGAGCACTTATACAGGGCTATGATTGGGTCTCTTGTATCTTACAGCTAGCAGGCTGATATCATGTTTGCTACATGTATTTGTGCAAGATATCAAGCAAACCCTAAGATGTCTCACTTAATACTGTGAAAAGGATTTTAAGATACCTCAAAGGTGCTTCAACACTTGGTCTATGGTATCCAAAGAATCCTAATTTCAATCTGTATGCCTATACAGACAGTGATTATGGTGGTTGCAACATGACTGCAAAGTCTACATCTGGGGATGTCAATTCCTTGGTGGAAGGGTTGTCTCATGGCAATGCAAGAAACAATCCTGTGTGTCTGCATCAACTGCTGAGGCTGAATACATTGCTGCTGCAAGCTGCTGTGCTCAAGTGCTTTGGATTCAAAATCAGATGCTAGACTATGGATTTAACTTCAAAGAGACTCCTATCCACATAGACAACAATAGTGCTATCTCTATCACTGAGAACCCTGTGCAGCACTCAAGGACCAAACACATCAACATCGGGTATCATTAATAAGAGATAACTATGAAAAGGATTAATTAAACTAGTCAAAGTTCACACAGATGAACAATATGCTGATCTGTTCACAAAAGCTTTTGATGAACAGAGATTTAAGTATCTGATATCAGCTATTGGGATGATTAACTTTGAGTAGACTTTTCTTAAAACTAATTCTAATTATTCTTCTTAAAAATTGTGTGTCCTAAGTTGTCTAGTTCATCACTTTCATAAGCTCATGTTTTCTTTGAAATAAAACTCTTTTGAAGACTTTCCTTAGATTCTTGAAAATTTTCTGATACTTCGGAAGATATGTTTACCTTCGGAAGAAAATTATGTCTTCAAAATAAATGACTGTAAGAGATTTTACCTTCGGAAGAAGTCAAAATTTATCTTCCGAAGCTTAAATTCTTAACTTAGACACTATTCATTTTAAGGACTTTTTCTTCCGAAGCAAAATTACTTCGGAAGCTTTGTTCATTCTTATACAAAGCATCCAAGAGTTTTTTCTCTTCCGAAGCATAAATCTTCAAGACTCTCAGAAAATTCTTCCGAAGCCATTTTAGCTTCGGAAGCTTTTTCAATCAAAACTTCCGAAGACAAATTACTTCGGAAGCTTTTCGAATTCCAAGAAAACTACTTTTGAGCAAAAAGGTAAACTACTTTTCAGAGGTGGGACCGACATACGGATTTCAAAGTTTATCCTCTTTCATTAAACTTTTCTGAAATCCTTCTCTCTCATATAAACCCAACGGTTCCCCCTCTTCTATCATCTGCTTTTCTTCCAAACCTAAAACCCAAAGCTTTCTCTCTGAAATTTCTTTCCCATTTTTTCTTACATCTCTGAGCTACCTCACAATGGCTGACCTTGCTCACAGGAATGATCCTAACTTTGCCATGCAGCTACACAAACAACACAATCAGGTTGCTCTGTTATGCTCTGACAAAGATCCTCATTTCTCAGAGGTTTGCCGTTTCTTTTCTTTGTCTCACTACTTCACCTCCCTAACCATTGATCCTCCTCTATATGAGGATCACTTGCTTGAATTCTGGAAGACCTGCCAAGATGTCATTATGGATGGGGAGAAGGCACTGTCTGCCACAGTGCAGGGGAGAACAATCTTCATCACTCCAGCCATCATCAACTGACATCTTCAGCTGGATGATGAAGAAGGTGAAGTGTTCTTCCAAAGGAAGCGGTTAATCATTCCTTCGAGCAGATGGGCTATGAAGGAGATTTCTCTGTAAGACCTTCAGGAAAGGGAAGGTCTCATCCCAGTGGAAAAACACTGCTCCATGTGGTTATCCACAGCTTATCAAACAAGCATGGTGGATGGGACCAGATTCCTGAGGATCTCTCCTTATAGTTTGGAATGATTCAGGGTCAAGTTCAGGTATTCACAATTTGTTTATACTAATTTACTTGCAAACTAGGACTCCTTAGAATACTACATGTTCCTAGATATGTTCAACACATTCTCAACTGTGAACTGGGCTCACAGTTGAGGGAAACAGGTAATATTCTTAAATTGGGACAGATGAAGCCCGGCATCTTTAAAAATTATGAAGAAGCCAACTGTAGGCTTCTTAGGGGTAGAAACAGCCCTAGTCCCAAAAATGTTAGAGCTCATTGCTCAAGGTGACAACCTAGCAGTCCAAGCTAGTGTGAACCCACACCTACTGCTCTCCAACCCTCTACACAACCTCAAATCCATCACCTACCAAGAAAATCCAAATGAACCCTGCTCAGACTATTCAGTCTGTGGAGGCCCCATATACTCACCAATACAGGAAGAAGTGGATACTGGAGCTCCCACTTCTCCTGAGGAGCAGACCACTCCCATTGTTTCAAGAATCAGTGATGAGGTTCCTCATGCTCACACTGATGAGCTCACTAGCCCAACAGCCTTAAGCTCTCACTCTGAGTCTCAACACTCAAGTGAACAACCTTCAGGGGACAGCTACCATCCCCAGCCTTTGGATCTCAACCAACCAATTCCCAACCTATCCTTCTATACTATGAAGATTTAGGATTTAGTGAGTACCATGAGTCTCTCTTCCCATCCCTACTCAAAGAGAGATGAGTACTTCTGACTCTCCTCAGTCTATCCCACATCAGTCACCTATTACTGAGGTGGACACTTCTGAACCTGTTCAGGATGTCCATATGGAAGAGGCTCTCACTTTTGAAAGTGATACATCATTAAGACCTCAACCATGGCAACTCAGCCCTCTGGCATCTCAACTGAGGCTGCCAGTGAGCAGAGGAAAACCAGCAGCCAAGAAACTCAAGCTGGGGTGAGCGAGAGGACTTGGTCCAATCATCTCATCCCCCAGTGATTTTCTGATGAGATGAGGGGAACTTGAGACTAAAGGTGCAGAAATTGTCAAAAAATGCACCTATTTAGTCTCTAAGGTTAGTCACTTGGAATCTCAGGTGACTACCTTACAAAACAGGGTCAATGATCAGCAACTTCAGATTCATATCTAAAGGAAAAACTAGCTGGGAGACCTTTAAGGAGAGCTCAACCAGGAACACAAGAACTGTGGAAGTGATTGACTTATCCTCCAGCTCACCTATGCAAGTAGGTGATGCTACCAAAAAGGGGGAGAAAGTTATTACAATCACAGAACCTAGGAGTTCTTCAAAGAGAATGGACATAGAGGACTCACCATCCTCACTTGCTGTTGTGCATTCTCAGCAACTTCCTCAAGTTCACATTAATGTGGACTCTATAGACTCAATCATCGGGAGTCTCTTTGAGGAAGGTATACCAAGGGCTGTCTCATCTCCACCACAAGGAACTGGCAACTACATCATAAGGTGGAGGTATGATGAGGACAGAAGAGCCGTTATACTTCATAGAGTTCAAGGCCAACAAGAAGTCTTTCAGTTCCAAAGCCTGAGCTTCTATGAAAGACTGGATTTAGTCAACATGCCACTTGTCAATCTAAGCAAATCTAGACAAGCTGACAGGCTGGCTCAAAGAATCCAAGACAGGATCCTTGCAGAGTTCTCTCTAAGAAGGAGACTTAGGCAATCAGGCAATGTCATCGGTCAACTGGATGTTGAGGTGGACCCTAAGATTAGTTTCATAGGGGAAACCTTGGCTGAAGGCCTAGTGGCAGAACCTGAGACCTTGTCTCACCATCAACAACTGCTGCAGAGGTCCAAACTCCATCTGAGACAACTGTTGGTGAAGGTGTTTCTCAGCCTCTCTCTGGCCAGAGCATGGAAGCTACACCAAGCAATGAAGGCCAAGCCTCAATCCACCCTGAGTCACAAAGGTCTGTTGGTGACAAAGGGAAAAGGATAATGACTCCTGAGGAAATTGAGAGGAGAGAGAGAGAGAGGAAAAGGAGGCTAAGGGGAGAAAGTTCTTCTGGGTCATCTAAATTCATGCAAGCTGCAATCAGGGCTGCCCAGACCAAATACTAAAGATGATGAGTTAAGGGCAGTCAGGATTACCTATTTACAGACCAGGAACTATGATGTTGATGAAATCATCTCCCTCCCCTTAGAAGGGTTGAATGAGCTGGCTGACAGGAAGTGTCAAGAGAGATAAAGGAGAAAGAGATGCAAGGTTACTTCTCCATTCAAAGAGGAGAAGAGACAGAAAAGACTTTACAAGCATACTCCCACTCTCTTCCAGTTCAAGAAAGTCTGCACAGGAAGATGTGGCTCCACAAGAACTTAGGTAGATAAAGAAGAGGATAGAATCAAAATGATAAAATACCTGAGTCACAGGCTTCTATCAGGCAAATACACTTCTTCCCCTGTCCTATGACTTCATTGAGTTCGAGTACTTAAAGCAACTTGAGCTTGAGCTAGTCAAAGAAAGAAAAACAACCAAAAGGAAGCTAAGGGAAGAAGCTGCAAAGTCAAGAGCCATCACTCAAAAGAATGCAAAGAAGTCTGTTGACAGACAAAGAATGATGAGCTTCTTGAAGTCATATGGATTCTCCGGAAGGAGACTTGGTCCATGTCTCTATCTACAATGGATGAGCATATAAGGGTGATCAAGCAGAAGATTAAAAGTGGTGAATTGATTGACTTGCACTCTCTTCCAAGTCAAGTCCCACCTGAAGTGGAGGTCAAGTTTGAACAACCAAAGACACCTGAACCAGAACCTCCAGCTGAGCCTCAGCAAACTTCATCTTCTGATCCAAGACAGGGTCAAACTCCCTCTCCTTCTGAACCTGTGAGGGAGGAACACCCAACTGAGAAAGACACTGATGATCAACATGGTGCTGCAGACCAGTCTTCTCAGTTAAAGACATAAAGAGGAAGAAGAAAATGGCTTCTAAACCAAAGACTAAAAAGAAGAAGCCAAAGTCATCTACCTCTACACCCCAGGCTGAATCAGATCAACTGAGGAAGTGCATGATGAGGCAACCCAATCAACTCCTATGCAAGTGGCTCCTCTAGCAACTGAGACACCTATCTTGTCTAGGACTTATTCTACCAATCCTGAAAGATGGCATGTTGTCAGAGATCAAGGTGTTGAGAATGTCTACTCCTGGAAAGACATAATCAACTTACCTCTGCATGATCTCTTTGAAATGAGAAGATACTATGAGAGTCTTGATGATCCTGACCACCAAATGAAGAAAGAATGGTCTTGATTGTACTGAAGACTACCAACATCTGAAGATCTTCTAAGTGTTTGGTAGCATCAGCCTAGGGGGAGTTTGTAAGGATTCCTAAGTCTGATGCAACCCAAAACATCCAAAGTGTCTCAGCAACATGCACTAAGTACTGAAGTGAAGAATGCTTCGGAAGTTTTACACAATACATTAGAAAATTCTAAGTGTAAAATCTTCCGAAGCCAAGACAATATCTTCCGAAGCCAAGACAATATCTTCCGAAGCCAAACATGAAGTCTCCGAAGCTTCAAGAGACAAAGTCTTCCGAAGCTTCACCCTATGAAGACAGATTTCTTCCGAAGACTTTAGTAACATGCTTTATCTGATGTACTGTTCCATAAAGCACCTTTCCGCTGCATCTCTGATAAGTCACCAACTTACAAGAGTTGGTGAAAAGGTCCATGCTTTTGGTAACTGTACATTGAGGTCTTGAGTCTGAAACTTTCCACTTTATGTACTTTATCCTTTTGTAATGTATAAGGATGTGAGCTATGGCATGTCATAGTCACAAGGTCAAAAGGCAGATATGCCTTTTGATTTTACAATTGATTTTGTTAGTGTCTAGTCAATTGTATCCAGTGGCTTTCATAGTATAGCCGGCTGTAGGTTGTAGTATAAGTATTTCAAGTTTCTTGTATCTTTCATATACTTTGTAACACTTGTAAAAGAACTTGAGAAAGCAATATACTGCATCCTTGAAAACCATATTCTCCTGTTCTGTCTCTTGCTTTACTTGTGTTATTTGTATCACTTTTGGTTAACCCAGTTTACTGTTTGATTAGAGTTTAGATAATCTCCTCATTGTGTTGTTGTGTTGTAATTGAGTTCAAACCCTAAACGATCCTGCACTCCTCCATCACATCATCACCTTCATTATCACCATTATCATCATCATCATCACTATCATCATCATCACTATCATCACTCATCATCGTCTCTCTCTGATCTTAGAGGCTCATCCTTTGTGCCTTTTAAGTTTGAGCAGGATGGTCCTCTTAGCATCCTCCAACTCCCAATCCTTTGGTAGATAACACATTTTGCTCCTTGAGTTGGGAAATATCTTGACTCTGAGCAGGCATTTGCTGAGCTTGCTCCTCAATCTTTGTGCCTTCTAAGAGATCTGTTATGATTGTGCAGCAGTAAGCTCCACTAACTATTGTAGCTGAGCAGTCCTTCTCGTCATCGGCTGCTACAGCTTCAGCACCATACGGGTTGTGCTGAAAGTTTTCCTCTACCTCACTGGGAGGTAGAGATGATTCCGATGGAAAGGATGGGTGATATGATGGTTCTGCCTGGTGGCTAGTGGTGGTAGTGGTGGAAGTGGTGTATATGGGAGGTGGCATGTGTGTGGGTGGGATGGGTAAGCTGAAGTGGTGGTGGATGTGATATGGGGAAGTGGTGGAGTGGCTGAGGTATGGTGGTTGGTGTGTGGGGGGTAGTGGTGACAGGTGAATGGTGGCAGTGGTGAGGTTGGGGGAGAGGTAGAGGTAGTGGGTGTTGTGGTAGAGGTGGTGGTTGTGGTGGTGGTGGTGAAGAAGGTCATCTCCTTCTTCGTCTTCATCCCATGGGGCTGAGCCATCCTTTTCCTCCTCATGCCCCTGGAGGTGGACGCTCTCCCTAGGATGCTGTTGGGGACCTGGTGAGTAGCTAGGGTCGGCTGCAGTCTCCTCAGACTTGCTAGGGCATCCTCCAACCTTTCGAATGCCTCGGTCGGTGGCAACCACCCTGCTGCCCACTGTCCTGGTTAGGAGCTCCTCATCACTCTCTCCTCCTCATCAGGAGGATAGAAATCCTGATGAAAACTGGCGGTGGTGGCATCTGCATGGGTGGGTGGTGGAGGTGTAGTATGTTCAGTGCGGCCCTAGACAAACGGGGCCAGAATCTCCACCAGTGTCACTGTCATCATCCTCGAAGTCATAGATGGAAGAGCAATATGCTCAACATCTTAATCACTCTCCTCGTGGCGCCACTGACGCCTTCCCGGCGCCATGTACTCCTCCCGGGCCAAATGCCCGAAGAGTCTCTTTACAGGGGGTTTGACTTGCTTTCCCCTGTAGACCTTCATGCGGCCCAGTGTAGTGTCATCCATCACCTCAAGGGTACCGCATCATGGCTCTCCTTAGGCAAAGAGGGCAGCTTCTCGTCGATAATCATCTGAAGAACCTCGGGTACATGCAAAATCCCTCTTTGCCTTTTGCCTCAAGGTTCTCGATCAGGTATGAGAATATCATGCTGGAGAAGCTGAAGGGGTGGTTCAGCACCAGTGCCACGTAGGCATTTTGAATCTAGTCTGATAGGTCATCAAAGCCACCCCTCCTTGAAGCTATGCACTTTAGTATCATGTGTGCTAAGTACTGTACTGGGGGACACAGGTTGCTTTCGTTTAGCACACCTGCATTTATGTCCCCAGAGTACTTCATCCTGAGGAAGCATCCCCTCACAGTCAAAGCGTGTAGTCTGGTTAGGTGATCAGCATCCTCACCCAGATCCAGTACCCGTCTATATTTGCAGCAGTCTCCTCTATGTCTTGCCCAAATATAGTACACCTAACATGCGCCTGAATACAATTGGGTGACTTATCTTATGACTGAGTTCAATCGGGTGACTGAGCTAGCGACTGGTTCAGTCGACCGCTCGAGCCTCATACGTATGTTCATTCGGCCGACTGGGTCATTTTTCCAGCTCAATCGTCATTTTTCCAGCTCAGTCGTGCGATTGTAGTTCATTCGGGTGTCTAGTCGTATGACCTACTGTCTGTTGATTCAGATTCAAATTATGAGCAAATCTTAAAATTAGACATCGTGGGTGGCTCATTGGACTCACAATAACACTACTTAGCACCTAATAACCTTGATTTCAACATTTTACTTACTTTATTAGTTAATTGTCCAACTAATTTCGGTTCTTGGTTAGGGACGAATTCAATGATTTAGGGCACGAAACAACTGAGATTTTAGTAGCTTGCACCGCATTGTACTTGTAAACAACTAACAATCATCAGAATCTTGAAATTGAAGCAAGTAAGGTCAAAAGAAATTTGGCAGAGTAACGCTCAATGCGATTTTAGGTGATTGAGGGGTGGTGAGTATGTGCGATCGACTATGACCATGTTTATATGAATCTGGTTTCAATCGGGCGACTAGATCCATTCGCTCTTTTCATTCTGGCGATTGGATCTCAGTCGTGCGATTGGTTCAGTCGATCACTTTCAGTCGGCCGACTGGGTTTCAGTTGGGCGACTGACTCATTCGGACAATTTCATTCGAGTGACTGGCTCAATCTTGTAAGCCATTCGTGTGACTGGTTCATACTCATGCTCCATTCGGTTGTCTAGAGCATAAGTATGGTCCAATCATACGACTAGTCCATACTCATGGTCCAGTCGTGTGATGGATCATACTTATGGTTTTGACTTATAACCATTTGACATTTAACCCCGTTTAACTGTTGATTGAACATTTGAGCAGTCGATCATCTCAGACATGAACATTTTAACTTTGAAAATTTTGATCACCTTAGTCGTGATCCTTTTAAGCAAAACCATTTCGTCACCTCAGTGTGACCCATTTAACATTTGAACACACTTTTGGTCACCTCAGACATGACCCTTTTAAGTAATTTAATCCCATATGAATTCCACGACATAGTCTGACTTATAACTTTAAATTGACAAAATGTTAAACATAACACAAGAACTAACATTAAAAGACAAAACTAAGGATGCTTTTGTGATTTTGTGTGAGGTGGAAATCCTAAGATAGACATCTAACAGATTTATTTCTTGAACAGGCAGCTTCAAATATTTTGACCATAAGTGGAATGATTCATGATGAAGTCATACAGGTAATCAAATCATTCAGGACATGTTTCTAAAATCATTTGATGCTAGATTCTTGTTTTCGTCGAGAGTCATTAGCAAATAAGGAAATCATAATAGTACTATTAGACGCACACATTGATTTGGACTTCAAGAATGCAGCCATGATGATTGTCAGTATACTTGTCCTCTTAAATCCATACATAGACTTTTGACACAGATTGGTGATTGTTTAGGTTTAATTATTTCAACAAGCATTTGTGGATCCCACGCTTATATGGTAATCAACATTCCTCAGGAGACTTTTGAGCGGTCTATGGGTATTTTTGACAAGAAGACACTATTCTTAGAGCTTTCAAAGAGAAGCCAAGCCTCAGGTCAGTGCCACCACACAGCAGAGAGGCGGCAAACAACAATGAATTTAGAATATATAGGTTATGCTTATCCTCAGGTCAGTGCCACCGCACAGCAGAGAGGCACATAACCTATCTTCTTGTTGAAGCAATTTATTTTGTTGCACAGATCGCACCAACAACATAGGTATTAGTTTGATTGCTTTTTGCATTTTCATCATGTGCTTTGCTCATATTTTGGTCATCCGCACACATTGTGGCGTTTATTTTGCTCGTCACCCTTATTGTAACTGTTGTTTGTGTTAACCAAGGATAAGATGATAACCCATAGCTGTTGAGCAACTTAGTTTGATCTGAGATCAGCAACAAGGTCTACTTATCTATTGTGTTGAATCTACGCCGATCATCATAATGGTCTAACCTCTAGGTCTACTTTTCTCGTGTTACCTTAGTAGTATCTAGTTTACTATCATTTTCTTTTATTTTTTCTTAGACTTCTCAGACTTATACTTTGAATTTCGCATCTAATTCAATTTAAATTTTTTAAAGTCCAAATGCTTTGTTCTGTGTACTATCATTTTCCATGGTCGTTGAATCGATATCTCAGATATGATCTCATTTCTATCTGCTTGCTGTCCTCCTCCCTTGTTTTTTTAATACTAAATTAACCTATTCTCCCCCTAAAATTCTAAAACCGTAAATGATTTGCGGTTATAGGATTTTAATAGGTGAAGAATTTAAATCAATAAAATAAATTAAAAAAATAAACTAGAATAAAGGAAATAAAAGAAAATGGACTTGACGCATCGGACTAGACTGTTCATCATCTGGAATTAATCACTTTTCTTTTTAACGCGTTGACCTCTAACAAATAGAAAACGTGGTTTATCAAAGGCTTTGTATAGAGGTCAACCCGTTGAAAATCCGTATTTATTTTAACAAATCGATTAGATTCTTTTCAAAACAATCACGTATAAAGTGATATTTTATGCCGATGTGTTTGGTCTTAGGATGTTGGACAGGATTTTAGTAACGGCTATTGCAGCAGAGTTATCAACAAATATAGGGGTGTTAGAAAGTTTCAAACCGTAGTCCCGCATCTGCTGTTGAATCCAGATGATTTGAGAACAGTAGCTTGCCGTAGCAACATATTCAGCTTCACAAGTTGACAACGCAACTGATGTCTGCTTCTCACACTGCCACGTGACTAATCTTCTCCCAAAGAATTGAAAACCTGCTAAGGTGGATTTATAGTTCATCTTGCAGCCGCCATAATCCTAGTCACTATACGTGGTAAGCTCGAAGTCATCATCATGAGGATACCACAACCAAGTGTTGGTGTACCTTTCAGATAACGAAATATCCTTTTGACTCCAATAAGATGGTTTACTTTTGGTTTTGCCTGATATATCTTGAACAAAGACATGTTGGATACATAATATCAGGTCTTGAGGCAGTGAGGTACATGAGGGATCCAATCGTTCCTTGGTACATGGTGGCCTCAACCAGATCACCATTCTCATCAGGTGCTACATCATGGTTTGTGGCAAGGGGAGTCCCAGCTGGGAAGCATTCTCCATGTCAAACCGACTAAGAATATTCCTACATACTTGGTCTGATGTAGAAATATTCCCTTTGGTGTTTGATCCACCTGTAACCTGAGAAAGAACTTCATCTCTCCCATGGCACTCATTTCAAATTCTGCCTTCATCACTGCTTGAATTCTTTGCATAATTCTTCGTTCTTGGAACCGAAGATTATGTCATCAACATAAATCTGAACAAGTAACAGATCACCATCCTTTTCTTTGATGAATAGTGTAAAGTGTATTACACCTCTACGAAATCCATGTTTCACCAGGTGAGTTGAGAGTTTTTCATACCATGCTCTTGGGGCTTGGTGAAGCTCGTAGAGAGCCTTATCTAGTTTGTAAACTCTGTCCCGATGATATGGATCCTCAAATTCTTGGGTTGACTGACATACACTATTTCCCAGATTTCACCATGAAGAAATGCACTCTTTACATCCAATTGATAGACTTTAATCTTCATGTAAGAGGCATAGGATAGGAAGATACGGATGGCTTCCATTCTCGCCACAAGTGCAAATTCTTCATTGTAATTAATTCCCTCGACTTGTCGAAATCCTTGAAATACAAGTTGAGCCTTGTTCCTGATGATGACACCTTGGTCATCTTTCTTACATTTCAAGACCCACTTGGTGCCAATGACTTTAGCACCTTTAGGTCTATCTACTAGTGTCCATATACCTAACTTCTTGAATTGAAGAAGTTCTTCTTGCATGGCACTCACCCATGCCTCATCATTTAGGCTTCACTGACGTATTTTGGCTCAAACTGAGACACAAAACAGCGGTAAGCACCATCGTGAAGATACCCCTTTTCCATTACCGAGGCATAATCAGTTGAATACAGTTGATTTCTTGTCTGAACTCCTGATCTGACATCCCCAATGACATTTTCCAGAGGATGATAGATATTTACGCGTGATCCATGAGTGGTGGGAACAACTACCTTAGAATCAAGATATGAATGTTTAGTTCCGTATCTGAGGCAGTAGGAGTGTGAGGTTCTGAAGACTCAAAGGCATCAATGTCAGATGCTTGTGGACTTGCAGTAGTAGGAACATGTTGCTCCTGAGTGTCATGATCATTCTCCATGGTCTCATCGTCAGAGGAAGAGTCACTTACCTTGAGTGCTCCCCCTGAGTGGGTAGGTGATTCACCTTGTGAGCCAAATGATGTAGAGTCCTGTGATGGTGTGTTTAAGACATCATACATCATTTTGGCTGCTAACTCGTCATCAGAGGTGGAGAGAGAGATGTTGAAGGACTTGAAGAATCTGTCATAGTCGAAAAAGAAGGCGGGTCCGTTTCCAGCAGGAGGGGTGGTGTATCTCTGAACATCGACGTTACACCACACCTCTACTTGACCCGTTGAGTTGTTGTGACATGTTCAATCACAAGACAGATAAATGCTTCTTCAATCAATATTGTTCTATCTGTGATATGAATAATCACTCCAGCAAAAATTGCTATTTCAACAAGTATTGTTCAATCTGTGACATGAACAATCACAATACATCTGATTGTTACTTCAATCAGAAAGGGTTGAGAATTCCCTAACACAAGCCCATCTCAAAAACATCTATTGTGATGCACTCTGTTAGACCTCATCTTCATAATACTCAATCTAGGACACCTAGATCAACAAATGATAGATGTTAGGATCAGTGATCTAAGTTTGATTGATTAGAGAGTATCGCAGCGGAATTCGAACAATGAATTAGACAATTCCAAGAACACAATTGATATTCAATGTAAGAGTAAACGGTTATAGAGAGAGAGAATTCTGCAAATAGAATATTTCATTCATATGCTTTCGTGGTGGCAAAATGTCACACGTACAATTAGGTCAACATCTCTATATAGGAGATGTGACGTCTACTGATGTCACTTGATAGTGACATCTAACAGATTTATTCAAACTACTGAAAGTTAACACAACTACTGAAGATGTCAAACAGCTGACATCTTCTTACAAAAATACCAAGTGTTAACTATCACTACAACTACTGAAAAGAAACTACTGAAACAACAACGACTGAAGAACATGCTCTTCAGTCGTTTTACAAGTACTGAAATAAATAATAAAACTACTGAACAGAAACCATCACAACAACTGAAGAATGCTTCTTCCGCTGTTGTGACAAACTCTGAAGGCTTCAGTACTTGAACTTCTTGAACTTCAGTTGTTGTCATCAGCTGATGTCTTCAGTCTTTGTACTTCAGTTGTTGATCTTCAGTACTTTAGTCTTCAGCTGTTGATCTTCAGACTTTGGTCTTCATAGTTGAAGTCTTCAGTACTTTAGTCTTCAGCTGTTGATCTTCAGACTTTGTCAAACACTGATCAAGTCTCAGCAGTTGTTGTGATGTCTTGTGGGACTTAAAGGTTTTTCTGATCTGGCTCATTGGTTCTTTTGGTCCAACAAACTCCCCCTGAACCAATGCAGCCAAAACCTTTAAGCTTATTGAAGATGTCCCACTTATTATGGCAGAAAGATTGGTCTTTTTGTCTTCTAGATCAGCTCAGAAGTGACCCTTGTAAGCACAGGCCTGGGAAGAAGTCTCAAGATGTGTTTGGCAAAGGATGGATGGGAACTCTGTCTTGGGGAACTGGACATAGAGCTGTTAACCCATCCATGAGATCTACTTCCCAAATATGAGTCTGTAAGACTCCCTTGTATAGGCCTCAATGAAGGTTACTTGTTCCTCCATGGTAAGCTCTTCTGCTTCTCATTCAAAGAGTGATTCAGGCCCATAGTACTCAGATAGGTATTTGACCTGCTTCCCATTTTTTAGCTCCATAGTTGTTATGATTCTATATGCGAATTCATCTCGGTGAATACCCTCTAAGAAAAACTGGAGCTCATTCTTTCTAACTTCCTCAAGCCTCCTATACACTAACCCCTTTTTCACCACTTTATTCTCCAGCATCTTTTGTGGGGTCAGTTTAGCTTTATAGGCTTTCTTGAAGTCATCTAGGATCTCCCAAGGTGATACTACAAAGGCCAGAGAGATCACTTCATCTACAATCTTCTTTACTTGGCCAATGTATCTCTGTGGAATATTTTTCTTTTGAATCCTATGAGACACCCTAGGATCAGGCCAAATCCTCACTCTCTCTTTTTGATATTGAAATATGTGTCTGAGAGTGTATAATCTCTGAGCATGTTTCTTCATATTGATGATTGAAGATGTGGCAACATATGCTTTGTCGACTCTTCTCAACAATTCCTCATCATGTTGTTTGTGAAGCTCTTCTTCTAACTTCACTTTCATAATTTGTCTTTGAGATTCAAGAGTAATTGTTGGAGGGTGACTTATGGCCTTAGGCAACTATATAACTGTTGAGATTGGCAGCCTATCTTCATCTTCATCATTATCTTCTTCTTCCTCTTCTAGCCTCAGTACCCTTCTCTTCCTCTTCTGGGGTACATCATCGGCTATTGGTTTTGTGGGTAAGGGAATTGGTTTAGTGGGTTGTGGTTGTGGTTGTGGTGGTTTTGGTGTGGGAATGTTAACAGGCTGTTTTAGCATTTTAGATGTAAGTGAGGCTTTGGATTGTTTAACCAGTTCAGTCCTGCTCCCAGCACCAGCTTCATTCAAAGCTTCAATGACCAGCCCTTTGGTATATACTTCAGATGAACAGATCTTGGTGGTTATTGCCAAGATGTTGTCCCTGGACCATGACTTGATTTCAATCAATGATCTTCCAAGATATTTAGTTATGAACCTGATCATGATTTCCAATCTCTCCCTTTCCATCACACTATAACCAGCCCATCTTGATTGTATCTCTTCTATTTCCAGCCTTCTAATCTCAGAGTCTAATGTGGCTGTGTCATGACCATGTCTAAATAGCTGATCTATAATTGTATCCATTGATCTGCTATGAGCTTCATCAGCATCTTTAACAAGGTCTTCTAATGATTTCTCTTCATCAGCTCTTGACTCGGCACTTTTCTATCTTTTATATGTAATTAACTGTTCTGAGATCAGTTCTTTCTCAGCCTCCTTTTCTTTCTCATGTTGTTTCTCTTTTTTTCAGGCTCTTTCTCAGCATCAACTCTCTTTCTTTTCTTGTCTTTCACTGCCTTTGACTTTGCAGTCTCCCCTTTTTTGGTTGCATTGGTATTAGGGTTTGGAAGGCAGAAAGAGATTTATGAACACATCATCAATGAGGGTTTGTAGATTTGAGGGAATCCTCTCATCAATGGCTTTATGCACTATGACAGTGATGATGGGAGTGATGAGAGGTAAGGAGTTTTGAAAGATAGCAACCATCTGCTCAGAGGGGTTCTGTCCCTGAGAGGTGGTGCCAAAAGCAGAGGCTAGTGCTCAGTTATGTGTGTAGGCTAGTGTTTGGTAACCTTCAATTGAAGGTGCCATCTGTGGGGTTTTGTGGGATAGATGGTCTTGATCCTAAGACATGTTGGCAAGAAGCTCTTTAAGTCTGCTCACCTCATTCTCTAGGATGGTATTATGGGCTAGAACATCATAGAAAAAGCCCAGGTCATCATCAGTCTGTGCTGAATCACCTGACCTCTTGATTGAATCAGGATGTACATGCTTTGAGTGTAGATCAGTAGTAGCATATGCCCCTTGTTCTGGTACTGGGGACTTCCTGCCTCAGGACTATGTCCTTCATCGGTAGTTGCCTCTGGTGAGGTCTTATGGATGGTACCAACTTCATCCTGATCATTTGTTGAAGCAGGAGAAGTGGCAGCCTCACCAGAAGTTCGAATCTCCTTTTCTACACTTGGAGATTGAAAATTGTAACCCCTGTGTTGTGGGTTATCAGAAGCACTTTGGTCCTCCCCCTCAATGGTTGAGGCTATCCCAGTTTTGATTGGTATCTGGGGAGGGGGTGAGGAATGCAACTGAGTCAGCACTTTTGCAACTATTATGGTAGGACTTTGGGGGGCGGTTGCAGTGGGAGATGGTGTGAAAGCATTATGCACCGGGGAGAGTGGTGCGGTTCATTGGCAACATCCTCAATGAGGAAGGTTCCAGATGTATAGGTGCCCCAAATATGGTTGCTACAGGCTCCTGTTAAGAGGAATCCTGAGCAGTTGAGGGTGGGTGAGTACGTGTATCTACTGGGGGTTATGGCCAGTAGATATATTCTGCGTTTGTGTTGCAGGGGCATCCTCAGGGAATCATTCCCTGAGCAGCCTTTTTGGGTTTCTTGTGTTAGGTTTGGTCAGGACTTTGGATTTGGAGGTGGTGGCTGTGGGTTCCAGCTGCGTGGGTTTTCGCAGCTTGGCAGCCTGTTGAGGTACTGGTCTGAGTTGTGCCTGGAGTATACTTCAGGCAATACAGCCATGGCAGGGACTCCAAGGCCAACAAGTCCCTCAGCTTTCAGCTGGTTCTCTATTATGGCCATTATGAACCGTGGATATAATATCCATCGGTTAGCAATAGGTTTTGAGACCATATCCTTAAGTTCAAGAAAAATATTTTAGAAAAATTTAAGTTTTGTTGCTCAAGGATAGAGAAGAATACCTGCTACCACCAGGTTGACATTTGATCCCAAGATGAAGTCTTAGGGGCTAGGCAGACATTCACCATATGAAAAATAAGGCGTTCTGCGTCATGGAAATGCCTCTTTAAGATGGTAGAAGCGCTGAGGTTACCCTGGTATCCATCTTGGGCAAAGGATAGATCAGTGATGCCCTTTGAATATCCAGCGGGGAAGGTGGCATCATCCAGGTGTAGGGTTTGGCGAAGGATTGCCAGAGTGATGACCACCTTACGGCAGTTGACGAACGACTGGAGAGACTCGGTGTCATTCTCCCCAGTGGTAAGGGTGACGTTCGTCCAGAACTGTTTTAGGGATTCGGCATAAATGGTAGGATTGATAAGGAAGGCCAATTGTATGGAAATGGACCATTAGATCAATAGCAGTATCAAACTTCATCCAGAAGGTGATTTGGTAAGGTAGGCAACACAGTTGTGTCATGGTTTAAGCTGCATGGTCGCCATTAATGTGAGAGAAGGTTCTGAGTTTTTGAACGTTAGGTTTGAGATGATGAAGCTCTGTTAGATGAGGTATTTATAGGGTAAGGGTTATAAAGCACTGAAGGGTTTGGTGTTAATCATCAGTAATTTTAAACGACTGATGACGTGGTATTAACCTTCAGAGGTTGAAACAACTGAAGTCTTGGTTTTAGGCATCATAGTTATAAAACTACTAAAAACCCATGGTTTTGACTTCAGATATTGGAAACAACTGAGGACTTGGTGTTAGTCATAGTAGTTATGAAACTACTGAAGACATGGTTTGTCATCAGTTGTTGTAAACGACTGAAGACTTGGTGTTAGTCATCAGTAGTTGTGAAACTACTGAAGACATTGGTTTTGCTTCAGTTGTTTAAGATGAAATGGCTTTTTAGAAACAACTGAAGAGAAATTCCGTCAGTAGTTTTCGTCAATTCTTAGCTTTTCAGCTGTTTCATACTATCCTCAACACTTACTCATCAGTCTTTTTGGCTGTTTTCAGTTGTTTCATAGGACAACAATACTTATCTGTTTTTACTAACAGCGTAGTTATAACTACATCAGTAGTTTGTAACAGAATCAATAATTTGTGACGTTTACTAATGATCATCAGTACTTGTTTACTGAGATCATCAGTAGTTGTCACTTATTCTAGCTGCAGCATACCAAGCCTTAACACAAGGTTTTGGAAAGTTGAACTATCCAAAGGCTTAGTAAAAATGTCTGCAAGCTCATCAGCACTAGGCACAAACTTTGGATCAATCAGACCTTTTTCAAAACAGTCCCTGAAAATGGTGTCTGATCTCTATATGTTTGGTCCTAGAATGCTGGACAGGATTCTTCACAATGCAAGAGCTGAAGCACTGTCCATTAATAATGGAGTCTTAGTCTCTGTAATGCCATAATCCAAAAGTTGGTTCTGAAGCCAGAGTACCTGAGAAGTACAGCTTGCAGCAGCAATGTACTCTGCTTCAGCAGTGGATGTAGCAACAGATGTTGTTTCTTACTCTACCAAGAAATCAAACAGTTGCCTAGGAATTGACATCCACCAGAAGTTGACTTTCTGGTTAACTTACACCCTGCATAGTCACTATCTGAAAAAGCAACTAATTTGCAAAGTGCCTAGTGGGATACCATAAACCTAGAGATTGTGTACCTTGCAGATATCTAAAGATCCTCTTGACTACAATCAAATGAGACTCTTTAGGAGCAGCCTGAAATCTAGCACAAACACAAGTTGCAAACATGATATCTGGTCTAGAAGCTGTTAAATACATCAAGGACCCAATCATACATCTGTAAAGTGTTTCATCAACAGCTTTACCTTTTTGATCTACATCCAGTTGGGTGGTGTTGCACATGGGAGTAGAACAGGGCTTACAATTTTGTAAATCAAACTTATTCAAAAGATCTTTTGTATATTTTGACTGATGAATAAAGGTTCCATCAGCCTTTTGTTTGATTTGCAAGCCTAGAAAGAACTATAATTCTCCCATTGCACTCATTTCAAACTTTTGTTTCATTAAACATGTAAAATCATCACAACTGGGGATCAGAGGATGCAAAAATAATATCATCAACATAAATTTGAACAAGTAGCTTATGCTGATCCACCTTCTTAATAAACAAAGTTTTATCTATGGAGCCTCTAGTGAAATTATTTTTAAGAAGAAAATTGGAAAGTGTTTCATACCGGGCTCTAGGAGCTTGCTTCAACCCATAAAGAGCCTTATCAAGTTTATACACCAAATCAGGATGTTTATTATCCTCAAAACCTGGTGGTTGACACACATAAACCTCTTCTTTATTTTTACCATATAAAAATGCACTTTTGACATCCATTTGAAAAACTTTAAGATTGTGGAATGCAGCATAGGCTAAGAACAATCTAATTGCCTCTAGTCTGGCTACAGGGGCAAAGGTTTCATCATAATCAATACCTTCTTCTTGAGAAAACCCTTGTACAACCAGTCTAGCCTTGTTCTTGACAATAAGCCCATTTTCATCAGTTTTATTCCTAAACACCCATTTAGTGCCTATTGCACACTTACCTGGGGGTAGAGGAACCAGTTCCCACACTTGCTGCTTTTTGAACTGAAGTAGCTCAAGCTGCATGGCTTCAACCCATCCATTGTCTCTCAAAGCAACATGATAGTTCTTTGGCTCTAGCTGACTGATGAAGAGAGCATAGAAGCAAAAGTTAGACAATTGACTTCTGGTGAGACACCAGCATTGATATCACACAAGATTTGAGACATGGGGTGATTCTTCAGCTCTTGGTACACTATGAGATCAGTGCAAGTGTTTGTAGCAGGCTCAGCAGCAGCAGATGTTGATCCAGATTCTTGAAACCAAGTATTAGATGGCAATTCAAATGATGTAGAGGAATCAGAAATCTCATCAGCATTTGTGTGGATGGAGCTATTGAAGCTATAGGAACATCAAGTTTTGTAGACATAGGTAGTTGGTCACTAAACTTGAAAAGGTGAGTACTGATATCATCATCATCTTCAGTACCACCAGGTGGAAGACATGCTGCAGAAGATGATTTATCCACATGATCTGCAACAGCTGGAGGTTGATAAGGAACATATTGCAGTATGTCCAAATCAAATAACTCCACAGGGTTTTGTGGAATCTTGTCCTTTGGAGATTCATTAAACTTCACATGCAGAGTCTCTTCAACTATCTTTGTTCTGCAGTTGAAGACTCTGTATGCCTTGCAAGTAGATGAATAACCAACAAAATACCCTGCATCCACCTTAGGATCAAATTTGTGGAGTTGATCCCTTGGTGTGAGAATGAAACAACGACACCCAAAGGCTCTGAAAATGAAATCAAAGGAGCCAAATGATGTAGAACTTCATATGGAGTCTTCATCAACCTCTGATTTACTAACACTCTATTTTGCACATAGCAAGCTGTATTGACAGCTTCAGCCCAAAAGGTCAATGGCAAACCAGAGTCAGCCAACATAGACCTTGCAGCTTCAATTAACGTCCTGTTCTTTCTCTCCACTACTCCATTTTGTTCTGGAGTCCTTGGGATGCTAAACTACCTCTTGATTCCTTTAAGAGATAAAAATCATCAAGTGTATGGTTTCTGAATTCTGTTCCATTGTCACTCCTTATACACTTGACTGATAGGGAATACTACTTCTCAATATACAACACAAAGTTTAATCTTCTGAGCAACCTCATCCTTTGAATGCAGAAAGAAAGTCCATACAAAACTGGAGTAATCATCCACAATTACCAGACAGTATTTCTTCTTTGCCATGCTCATCACTCTCACAGGACCAAATAGATCCATGTGCAGTAACTGCAAGCAGGCAGTGGACTTAGGTTCTTCAATAGGAGGGAATGAGACTTTGTGTGTTTTCCTTTTAACAAGCAGTGCAGGTTTCATCATAGTGGAACTCCTTTATTGGTAGACCTCTCACTAACTATTATGGATCAGTTGATTCATGTTTTTGAGATTAACATGACCCAGCCTTCTATGCCACAGTTTAGATTCTTGAGGAGAGGCTTTGGAGAACAGGCATGGATGACCCTTCAAATCAATCTTCTTTGACAAATCCAAGGCATATACTCTTCCAATCCTGTTGGCCTTCAGGAGAGTATGCTCATCCAATACCTTGTCAATCAACCTCAGAACTTGGGAAGACAGAATCCTGCAGTTCTGGCTTATGAAAAGTGCAACATGCCCTTTATCACACATCTGACTGACACTCAGCAGATTATACTTGAGATTCTCCACATGGTTAACATCATCAAACCGGATTTGTCCATTAGACACAAATCCTTTCCCAATGATGTAGCCCTTGGCATCATTTCCAAATGAAACAAATCCCTTCTTTCCTTGAGAGTAGTCATTAAGAAGAGAACTGCTTCCAGTCATATGCATAGATCCTCCACTGTCCACATACCAGATGCTCCTTTGGCATGCTAAAGAACCTTGCAGTCATCAAAAGTAACTAGTTAGGTTTAGAGACCCAAAACTTTTTGGTTTTGGGTCTGTTTTCATCAATAGATGTAACCATAACTTGTTTCTTATGATTAATAGCTGATGAAGAAGGAGATGGTACTGAAATGGATTCCTTGGATTTGGGCTTGGAATGCCTTTTTAGTGGTTTGATCACAGGTGCATCTAGTTGGTTAACTCTCCCCAACAAATGCTGCACCATGATAACAAGTTGTGTCTGATTTGTAGCCAAAGCTTTCAGCTCTTGTGACATATCAGTACTTGGTTTGATGAGTTTCTGTGACCCACCATTTCCTCTTAAAATTCACAGACTTAGTCTGATGTTTATCATTAGGAGCACTATCAGCTATTTTGTGATGAACCCTATCCTTCTTTTGGATTTAGTTGAAGTCTTGGGTTTATCACATTGGGATGATTGTGGTACAA
Organism: Flaveria trinervia; assembly: GCA_025506515.1. Taxonomy (NCBI): domain Eukaryota; kingdom Viridiplantae; phylum Streptophyta; class Magnoliopsida; order Asterales; family Asteraceae; genus Flaveria; species Flaveria trinervia. The sequence goes on along the minus strand of CM046453.1, from coordinate 22,860,598 downwards.
ACTTGGTCTCAACTCAGTTTTCATTTCATCCATCTGGATTTTAATAAGCTTATCTCTGTGAATTTGGAACCCTTTTTGTACCAACATTCATCAAAAGATGATTGAATTTACCACATATTTCACATGGCTTATTCTTCATCTTGGATGATCAACTACTGATGTGGAAACTACTGAAGGTGTGCTCTTCAGTACTTTCCTCCTCTCAGTACATTTGTTTAGTACTGAAGGATCTGTAACAACTGAAGACTTGTTCTTCAGCTGTTCTTTATCAGCAGTTGTTAATCCTTTTATTTCAGCTGATTTGAAATGCTTTTCAGTTGTTGTAACTTGCCCACTTGAAGTACTTTGAAGGACAACATCTGAAGTACTCAGCTTCATGTGCTTATCAGTAGTAATCTATCAGCCAATTGATTTGCTAAGGTATCAACACTGATTTCATCTTGTGATTTTGGGAGATCACTTAAGGATGATGCACATGATGATGTGGTTTGGAATTGCTTTCACCTTCAGATTTTACTATTGGTTTGGAGTAAAATCTGTTGGTGGTGCAATGTGGTTGTAACCAATTCCAAACTTCACATTCAAAGCAGATTTCTTGCTGAGCAGCATTTCAAATCCCATGCAGGATGACCCCAGCGGTCACACTCAACTTGGGTAACTGCAAGTTTTTCTTTGAGTTCTCTATGGTCCTCAAAGAACCTCTAGCTTAGCCTTTTCATCATTTAATTGGCATTTAAGCTTATAAATCTCATCATCTTTATCCTTAATAACAGACTCATATTCAGCTTTTCTTTTGGAAAGGTTTTGCTCAAGTTCTAAATTTGATTTATTAAAGCAATATTTGCCTCTCTAATAGAGATAAATGCATCTATGCAAGATTCAGAACAAAGCTTGGGCTTAGCCTTAGAGGATACATGGGTTACCTGTGAAGAAGATGCATTGGAGCATGAACTTTCAGTAGATTCCAGGGCCATGAGCTAGATTCCAAAAGGATGTTCACCACCATGTTGACCATCACCAGCAAATAAATGCTCATTACCAGAGAGATCATCTGGTAAACTGCTCCAGTCAACAATGCCAGGGGTGAAGAAGCTGTGATGAGGTTGTGATTAAGATGATTGAGATGGTAGAGGCTCGGGTAATGCTTGTGGTTGTTGTGCAATAGGAGCTTGAATTGGATTTGGCTGAGGCATATAATAGCAGGGATAAGGATATGACATTGGACCTGAGGGACAAAATATGCAGGAGATATAGGTTGTGAATGATGACCAGAACTAGCAGGATGTTGCCCTCTGTTTTGTTGAATATTACTTGGAAAGGTCACAAAGGGTGTAGAGGAGTTAGATCCAGATGATCTACACTCTCTTGCAAAGTGCCCAAGCCTGTGGCATTTGTGACACCTCAAATTACTCTTGTCAAAACCAACTTTGTTTTGCCAAAGAGTCCAGGGAATTTCCTACCAGTTCTCTTGTAGAATTTTTGAGATCTGATATTAACCAAGGCCATTTGGCTTAGAATATCCATCTCTTCTAAGTCATCATCAGCAATACCCTTCAGATCATCCATGATGAAGCACAAGTTGTCACTATTACAGCTAGACTGACTATCAACACCAACAAATGCATGATCAGGACTATTGAAGAGAAATCTATATGCTCATCATAATTACTTTCAGATGCAGCATATTCTGACTCATGAACAACCAAGGCAGTGTTCCCTGGTACAAAGTCATCAGTGAGCTTTCTTGATGATGCCAATTCCTTTTCTGCTCTATCTCTCTTTCAAATGTAAGCAGTTTCCCATGGAGTTGGGTGAGAGATAGGCTATCCAGATTTGCACTGGAGCATAGGACAATGGTGTATGTGTCCCATCTCTCAAGTAGTGATCTGAGGAATCTGTTGTTCATCTGGCTATTGGTGTATTCATGTTTGACCATTTTCAGCTCAGAGATTAAACAGGAAAAACGCTCAAAATGTTGACTCAGTGTCTCACCCTTCCTATGAGAGATTGTCTCATATTGTTGGGCAAGGATTTCTCTGTTGTTTGCTAAGACCTCATCAGTTCCACCGAATTGCTCCTTGAATGCATTCCAGAGATCATGAGCAGTTTCATGATGCATAAGCCCTGAATAGATTTCATTAGGCAGAGCCATGGCCAGAATACCATGCGCTTTAGCATCAATCTCAAACAGTTTCCAATCCTCATCTGAGTATTGTTCCTTCTTCTTCGGAACCATTTGATTGGTTTCCGGATTGTTCACCATAGGCTTGTGTGGACCATGTACCACAGATGTCCAACAACCTGAACTGTTAACAGACAGGTGATGAAGCATTCTTCGTTGCCATATGTTATACTCAGTCCTAACCAGCATCGGAGGCTTGGTTGAGGAACCGGTATTGTGAGGGTCATTAGAAGGAGAAGTCATTCTCAGATTCAACCAAATTCAATTAAGTTTTAACAGATTTAGAACAAAGCACAACAAACCAAATTAAACCAAGAGAAAACTCAAAGCAGATAACGAAAGCAGCAGAGATTCAATTATCTATAACCAATTCTTGCAAATATGCTAATTCAATCAAACATAGATATCGAATAGCAGTTTCAATGATCAATTGTTAGATCAATCAATGATTAACCCGCTCTGATACCATTTGTTAGGATCAGTGATCTAGGTTTGATTGATTAGAGAGTATCTCAGCGGAATTCGAACAATGAATTAGACAATTCACAAGAACACAATTGATATTCAATGTAAGAGTAAATAGTTATAGAGAGAGGGAATTCTGCAAATAGAATATTTCATTCATATGCTTTCGTGGTGGCAAAATGTCACACGTACAATTAGGTCAACATCTCTTATATAGGAGATGTGACATCTGCTGATATCACTTGATAGTGACATCTAACAGATTTATTCAAACTACTGAAAGTTAACACAACTACTGAAGATGTCAAACAACTGACATCTTCTTACAAAAATACCAAGTGTTAACTATCACTACAACTACTGAAAAGAAACTACTGAAACAACAACGACTGAAGAACATGCTCTTCAGTCGTTTTACAAGTACTGAAATAAATAATAAAACTACTGAACGGAAACCATCACAACAACTGAAGAATGCTTCTTCAGCTGTTGTGACAAACTCTGAAGGCTTCAGTACTTGAACTTCTTGAACTTCAGTTGTTGTCATCAGCTGATGTCTTCAGTCTTTGTACTTCAGCTGTTGATCTTCAGTACTTTAGTCTTGAGCTGTTGATCTTCAGACTTTAGTCTTCAGAAGTTGAAGTCTTCAGTACTTTAGTCTTCAGCTGTTGATCTTTAGACTTTGTCAAACAGCTGATCAAGTCTTTAGCAGTTGTTGTGATGTCTTATGGGACTTAAAGGTTTTTCTGATCTGGCTCATTGGTTCTTTTGGTCCAACAATAGAAATAACTTGAAGGAATTAAGGAAGGGTCAAAGAAATCATCTCATAATGAAACACAAACTTGACCTTCCTAAGCAAAAACCAACTTTTGATAATAAAACTCGAGCTAAGTTTTTACAAAGAAATAGAGACCAACGACATCATTATTCATCTGAATCCTCAGTAGATGTTGATGAGATGACTCCACCAATTCATCATCAAAAATCTCCCAGAACACCTCCATCCAAATCACAATTCAAAGGGAAATACCAGGAGGTCACTATCATGAATAGGAACGGGAAACCCAAGACCATCATGGCTTGGGTTCGTCATTCTAATTAGTTCTTTATGCTTGTAGGTTCATCCATGCAGGTCTAATAGCCTATGGTACGTAGACAGTGGATGCTCCCGACACATGACTGGAGATCGTTCCCTCCTTCATGACTTCAAGTACATACAAGGAACTACTATGGCATTCGGTGGAGATTCAGAAGGTGGTAGAATTACATGAGAAGGATTTATGACAAACGGGATGCTGAGCTTTGACAGAGTGAATTAATGTGAACAACTGAATTTCAATCTGCTAGATCTGCGACAAAAAATATTCCACTCACTTTATAGACACTCACTGCTACATTCTGAAACTTGGATTTCAGATCCCTGAAGAATGGGTTGTCTTAAAGACTCCAAGGAAGAATAATACATATGTCTTGCATCACCTAAGGAAGAAACATGTCTTTTGTCTAAATCATCATTTGATGAGTCACAGCTTTGGCATAGACGTTTAGGGCACACTAACTTTTAAAATATGAACAAGTTAGTCAAAGGAAACCATGTCATTGGTCTTCCTAAAAAAGAATTCAATTTTATTGATCAATGTTCAGCGTGCCTCAAAGGAAAACAACACAAATCGTCTCACAAAACCAAGCTGGTGAACACTAACAATACTCCATTGAAGTTACTTCACATGTATCTATTTGGACCAACCCATGTAATGAGTATGGGAAAGAAACAGTATTGTTTAGTGATCATTGATGATTTTTCTCGATTCACATGGGTGTTCTTCCTATTTCATAAAAACGAAGCATCCCAAATCATTCAAGAATTTATCACTAAAATTGAAAATCAACTTGATCTTAAGGTCAAAATAATAAGAAGTGATAATGGTACAGAGTTCAAAAATGAAAATATGAATTCCTTTTGCGCAACCAAAGGCATTGCTCATCAATTCAGTGCAGCTAGAACTCCTCAATAAAATGGGGTAGCTGAAAGGCGAAATAGAACACTGATTGAAGCAGCAAGAACGATGCTAGCCGATGCTAAAATACCAATCACCTTCTGGGCAAAAGCAGTTAACACATCGTGCTTTGTGCAAAATCAAACTCTGATTGTTAAAGAAAGTAACATGACACCTTATGAACAGATCTTCCACAGGAAACCATTTATTGGATTCCTCAAATCATTTGGTTGTCCAGTCTCAATATTAAACACCCGTGATCATTTGAGAAAATTTTCATCCAAGTCTCACGAAGGATTCTTTGTAGGTTATTCTTCTATCTCAAAGGCTTATAGAGTGCTCAATCCTAGATTGAACATTATTGATGAATCTACAAATGTTCAATTCAAGGAACATTTGTTTCCCAAATCTACAAATGGTCCTGAATGGTTGTTTGATATTGACACATTTACAAAATCATTTGACTAATTTCACTTGTTGATGCAGGAAATATACATTCAGGTGATACTTCATCAACTGTAGAAAGAAGAGATAATTATCCATTGATTCCACCTACATTTGATGAACATATGAATGAAGATGTTCCTCTTCAAGCTCATCACATCAGACAACTATCACAAAACCTTAGTGTTTCTTCTGAAGAAGGTCCCAGCCTGGTACCATCTCACTCAGATGACTTGTCAAATGAGTTCAGAAATCAAAAACAGGCTTCTCATCCAGTAGAAACACAAGGTACATCAAATGATGCAAGCAATCTTAGTGCTGCTGAAGATGTAGCAGTTACTGAAACCGAAGTTGACAATCTTCATAATTCAACAACATTACAAGATGAATGTGCCTCTGACCATAATGAACTGAATATCTCCAATCTTGATGTAACTATTGCTGGTGACACCATTCCAACCACAAGAATACATAAGAATCATCTAGTTGAAACCATTATTGGTGATCTTAATGAGAGGGTGACTAGAAGCAAGTCCAGTATTGCAAACATTTGTTTGTTCTCTTGCTTTCTATGTCAAACAGTACCCAGAAACATCAAAGAGGCACTTCAAGAAAATAGTTGGATTGAAGCAATGCAGGAAGAATTACTCCAATTCAAGAAGCAAGAAGTATGGCAGCTGGTAGATCTTCCTGAAGAACAATACCCTATCAGTACCAGATGGCTGTACAGGAACAAGACTGATGATAGAGGGATCGTCATCAGAAATAAAGTAAGACTAGTGGCACAAGGATACACTCAGGAAGAAGGAATTGACTACGACGAAGTGTTTGCTCCTGTTGCTAGACTAGAAGCAATCAGAATCTTTCTTGCATATTCTGCGTCAATGAAATTTACTGTTTATCAAATGGATGTAAAGTGTGCCTTCCTGTATGGAAACATTGCTGAAGAATTCTATGTGAGTCAACCACCTGGCTTTGAAGATCCAGATTTCCCTCACAGAGTTTACAAGCTTGATGAAGCTATGTATGGTCTTCATCAAGCACCAAGAAAGTGGTATGAGACTCTATCATCCTTTCTTCTTGAACATGGGTATGAAAGAGGAAAGATTGATCAGACTCTCTTCAGAAGAAAAAGAGGAAAAGACATGTTGTTAGTCCAGATCTACGTGGATGACATTATATTTGGCTCGACAAACAAGCAACTCTAACAAGAATTTGAAGACCTTATGCATTCAAAGTTCCAAATGAGTGCTATGGGGGTACTCACCTTCTTTCTAGGAGTGCAAGTCCAACAAACAGCAGATGGAATCTTCATCAACCAATCAAAATATGTAGAAACAATGTTGAAGAAATTTCACTTTGCTCACTGTCAGTCTATCAGAACTCCTGTGGATACTAAAGTGAAGATTGGACCTGACCCTGAAGGCAAATCAGTGGATCAGACTCACTATCAATCAATGATAGGTTCACTTATGTATCTAACAGCCAGTAGGCCTGACATTATGTTTGGTGTTTGTGTGTGTGCTAGATATCAAGCTGATCCAAAAGAATCATATGTAAACGCAGTCAAGAGGTTATTCAAAAATCTGAAGGGCAAGCCAGCTCTTGGGTTATGGTATCTAAAGGAAGGAGAATTTAATCTCTATGCCTACATAGATAGTGATTATGGAGGATGCAACTTTAACAGAAAATTCACTTCTGCTTGTTGTCAATTTCTTGGTCCCAGACTAGTATCCTGGCAATGCAAGAAGCAGCCAAATGTGTCTGTGTCAACAGCAGAAGCTGAGTATATTGCTGCATCAGCATGTTGCTCTCAAGTTCTCTGGATTCAAAACCAGATGCTTGATTATGGTTTTAACTTCTTGCACACACACCAATTTCTATTGACAACACAACTGATGTCTTTATAACTAATAATCCAGTTCAGCACTCAAAAACAAACTATATTGAGATTAGATATCATTTTTGAGAGACTGTGCTGAAAAAGGTTTAATCAAATTGATTCAAGTACCAACTGAAAATCAATTAGCTGATTTGTTTACCAAGGCATTTGAACCTAGTAGGTTTGAATTTTTGGTTCAGTCAATTGGCATGATTAACCTTGAGTAAAAACCATGAAAAACATCAAAAACAATTTAAAACATCAGAAAACCACAAAAAGAAATCAAGTTTGATGAAGAAAAGAATTCCTAGGGAAATGATATAATTACAGTCGTTATATCTTTCACTGTGCTTAAATTCAAAATGTAAAAGACTGAAATGACTTACCAGATATGTTGGTAGGCTCAACTTGGAAGAAAAGATACATGCAGTGATGAATTAAAGACATATTCAATTGTGAAACACTCATCACAAAGTACAGGTATGTATTGGCTTATCTGAATGCATGTGTCTGTAGTAACCTTAACACACCAGGTAATGATACTTTATGAATCTCTTTCACCACATCATGTTTTATCTTTTTTTTGCTGAGCACAGACCTGATGAAACTTGCACATAGTGCAGATGTTATGATCCAAAAGATTCCCAATGTGGAACACATCCAAAATTGGATGAATCAACAAAGTAATACATTCCAAGTGAATGAACAAAAGAATCCTATCATGGATCACCTTCCAAAGTGAAGTGAAAAGAATCCCAATGTGGATCAACATGAAAAATGATCAAATTAAAAGAATCCCAATGAGGATCAATGAAAATGAGATTTCATGACTTAAGTAACCTGGTAAGAAAAGCTGTGAAAAAGTTCTACCATGCATTGTATAAGGAGGATTAATCATTTAATGCTTATGTGTGTGAGGTACACATTGAATAATTAATCAACTAAACCATGATAAAAGTCATTTGCATCAAAATATCAACCAGGAATGGGTTTAAGAGGACAAACATACCTTCAATCTTCAAGTTCATGATCATGTCCATTTAATCATAAAGGATGCACAAGTGTAATGTAAGACTGATATGATCCCAACAAAGAGATTTTTCTCTTTATTATTAATATTAATCAAAATAATATTCAAAAGGTTTTAAATCTTTAAAGTTTCTATCCAAATGTGGACATAAACTTTAGGGGGAGTAATTTAAATTTTTGAGTAAGTCCAAAATTTTGTTTATTAACTTAGTTTTGAAAAACAAAACAAAAAGAATTTTATTTGGTGTTGTTGCAATAAGTCATACTATTATATCTCAGCTTATGCAGATTCTTAGAAGCATGATAAGTCCAACATCCGTCAAAATTGGGAAACTTGTATCAATTGTGACATACAAGTCAATCCAAGCAAGAATTGACAACTTCAACAGTCAACTTCATAAGAAAAATCAATCAAGGACAAATCTTCATAATATGAATAATCAATTCAATCATATTAACTTTTGATTAAGTTCAAAAGCTAATGCACGTAAGTACATTGGTTAATGCGGGTGAAGGTAACCCATTCATGTAACTAATGCGGGTAACAATATATTTTCAAGTAAAACTAATGCGGACAATGATTTTACTCTACCGCATTAGTGTGTGAAGTAGATGTGGAATTTACTCTACCACATTTGCTACACTTAACAAATGCGGATGAACAGGTCTCTCGCATTTTCGCATTTGCTACAGTGCAATGTTGACCAAGTGTTGACAACCGCATTTGCTATAGTTGCACAAATGCTTATTGACTTTGTTCTATCGCATTTGCTATTGTGTACAAATACGGATAGGATAAAACAAGTAACTCTACCGCATTTGTTATAGTGAATGCTGCTGAACACAATCACAAGTTATTTTTCCCCATTTACTACAACACAAATGCGGACAGCCAAAGGTTTCAAGTTTTAACTTCCGCATTTGCAACAGTACACAAATGCGGAAAGAATAAAAATAAGAAGAAACAAAACTTCCGCGTTTACAACAGTAGCTAAATGCAGACAGTTTGTCAAAAGTTTGTCTTCCGCATTTGCTACAGTTAACAAATGCGGATGACCAAAAGTAGCCAAATGCAGACTATCAATGTCAAAAGTTTGTCTTCCGCATTTGCTACAGTTAACAAATGCGCATGACCAAAAGTAGCCAAATGCGGACTTTCAATGTCAAAAGTTTGTCTTCCGTATTTGCTACAGCTAACAAATGCGGATGACCAAAATTCAAACAAATTAACCTTCAACATTTGCTACAGTGGTTACTGTATCTAATTTTAAACTTGTACAATCTTTCAAAATGTATTATTTGACTATTTAAAGGAATTCAAACGGGTCATTTAATACTTTTCAAATTTTAGAGACTTTATAGTGAGATGAGCGCAAACATACAGTACACCATCTTCAATCATCATCATCATAAACATTCAAAGATTTTCGTGTGAACCTACTCAATCGACTTTTGTTATCGATTCTGAAACAACATTGGGATCGGAAATAAGGTGAAACTTTCATAAAAATTTTAATCAAAACCTAAGTTTTAGAATGTTAAACCTAAATCAGTTAATTAACCAACTGATAAGAAAGAACACAAAAACATGTTTATTGATGTAACATAATACACCTTTTCGACTTCAATAAGCATGAAACCAACAGAAATTGTTATCATCATGAAAATCTTGATATTCATGTTCGTTGTAAGAACAGAGCATGTTAAAAATGACGCATTTGAAACAAATCAATAAAACAATATCTCATGAATGGTTCAAACATTGAAACTGTGATTGTTAAATGAAAAACTCACCATTTGCCATGACAACAGTGCAATAAAATGACAAGCAGTCTTCCATGCCAATTTAAAGTCAAACTGATAACTAACACACATGTCTCTTATGCAGATTACATGGCAAATCTTACATGGAGCAAGCTCCATAACGTCAGCGTTATTTAAACCTTGATGTGCCTGAAGCTGAAGGACTTAGAGATATGATAAGATTCTTATCTACCACAAGGGTAGCATATGCCGTGACTGTAAGACCCACAATCTATGAGAGTCTTATTAGGTCCTTCTAGGACTCAGTCGAGGTAGTTGAAGCTGATGGTGTGAGAACATTAACAGGGAGAATCAACAATGAGCTCATTCTGAGGATCACAGAAGAGTCCGGTAGAAGATGTCTACAATTTGGTGATAATGCTAATGATCCTCTGGAACTAGATGATGAAGAAATAACCACATTTTTCACTGAAATTGGTTATGAAGGAGATTATGAAGCAAATAGATAGTTAAAGGATTAGTGGATCTGCCTTGGAGGTTCCTAATTCATATGTTCCAACACTGTCTGTCAAAAAGAAAAATAGGATGGAATGACATTCCTGTCCTCACATCTTCTGCAATATGTGCTCTCTGCACCAACAGGCCGTTTAATATGTTTGCATATGTGTTCAATGGCCTAATTTCTAACATTCAAGAAGAATTTAAGATACAAGTTTATGATGTATCCCAGATTCATTCAATGTCTAATCAATGAATCATTCCATGACATTGTTAATGAAGGACATGTGCTTAACATCCCTCACTATGATGAAAGATCCTATAAATACATCAAGAAGAAGGACCAAGGAACTTTTACAGTGGTGCCTACTCACCCCTTCTTCCTTGGATGATTCAGCAATTAAATCAAGCAGGTCAAGCTCAACCACCACGACAACAAATACCACAACCATCACCTCAACCTTCACCACAACCATCTCCACAAACATTACCACAACCTTCATCACAACCATCTCCACAAACATTACCACAACCATCACCACAACCATCACCACAACCATCTCCACAAACCTCACCACAACCATCACCTCAACCAACACCACAAACAACCCCTCAACCTACACCTATATCACCTCATCATAAATCTCCAAAATCACCACCACATCAATCACCTATGTCACCTTACCAACCTTTACCATCATCCCATGATCACCCTACTGAAATTAAAGGATCAACAAGTGCATCAATCATCCAAATCATCTTCTGATGTGGAGGATCATCATGATCAAATCCCTGCAATGAAAGCACCTTCTGAGGCTGCTCCTTTAGAGAGCTATGCTGAATCTAACATCAACAGCCCTGATGAAAAGGATGAACTAACATCTGAGCTCTTATAGAAAGTGGAAAGGATGGAAAGGACCTTAAATAGGAGAGCGGGAATCATCAATGACAGAATTTTAGAGCTGGATGAGAAAGAGAATGAATTGAAAGAACTAAAAGAAAAATATGAAGTTGAAAGAAAAGAAAAAGACAAGGAGATTGAGTACTTAAAAGCTACACTAAACTATTCCAGAGAAGAAATCAGTGGTCATGTGGACACTCTTGCTATTCAGACTATAGCAATGGAGGAACAAGAAAATATCATTAAGGAACAAGCAGAAATCATTTCTAGTCTTGAAAAAGAGCTTCAAAGACAAAACAGAAGAATCTCTGAACTAGAACTGATAATTGAAAGTCAAAGAAGTAAAGTGGATGATGAAAAGAAAGATGAAGAACAAGAAAAGGTAGATATGGATGATGACAAGTATGTTTCTAAAAATGAAGATAAAGAAGGTGATGCAAGTCAAACAAAGTTTAAAGATCAAAGTCTAGAAATGGTGGTATATTCTGGAAACATAGATGACTCTCACTATGAGAAAGCTGGATTTGAAGAACTCTTCAGTGCATTAGATAGTTTTTCATCTGAAAAATTCAGCATAGATGACAACTTTTGGGAATTTGTAAACAATCAAAGGGCTGATTCAGAGACTATTGTATTCATCCCTAAGTCACCAGTGCCTTTGGAGAAGGAATTGACTATGCAAATTCTCCCTGCTATCTCTTTATCTGAAGAACAAAAAGAAAAAATACAAGAAATGTATGAAAAAGAAAAGAAAGAAGAATATGAAAAAGAAAAGAAAATGGAAAATGAAAAAGAAAAGAAAGAAGAAAAAGAAACTGAAAAGAAAGAGGAGAAAAGTAAACTGAATGATCAAGAGCCAAGCACACCTGAAAAGGTACCTGAAGCAGTAGAACAAGCTGAAACCTCTAGCCCTCAACTTCAAACTTACTCACGAAAAAGGAAATACTTAGCTGAAAAGGCTAAGGATAAGAGACCAATGTTGAAGAAGAAACAGTTAAGAAACAAAAAGATGACCCCAGAAGCCTAGCAGCAATTGCTGAATTTTTAGAAGAGCGTGAGCAGGTTGAAGCTCAATTGAAGAAATTAGCTGGTGCACTTGATTTAGAAGAAGGTGAGATTTCTGGTGGATATGAAGCTAAAAAGGATGTTCATATGGACAGTCCCATGAAAACAGAACAGGCAGTAGAAGACATGGTATCCAAAGCCCAAACTGATGACTTGATGTTTAAAGCTATGTTTCGGATCAATCAAGGATATGATCCAGATGAAGTATTGGAATGACATATGAAGGAATGAAAGAAGAAGAAGATAAATGAAAAGGCTGCTTGATCCAAACATTGAAACATAATATGAAAAAGCAATCACCAAGGATACTCCAAAGCATAAAGAATCCTCTATGAAGAAATCAACGGGTATGAAATACCATTGCCAAGAAGGGCTCCCCTATACAAGCTATCTTCAATGAAGAAATCTTCCCCAACTCATGAACCATTATTTCCTGATCCTTGTAATATGTCTGATAAGGAAATGAAGGACTATCTCTCAAGTCAGGGGTTCACAAGAAGAAGGATTGGAAACATGAAGACCAACTCATTAAGGGCTGCAACACTTCAATTGATTAATGAGAAGAAAGAAAAACTTAAGAAGCTGGAAGAAGAATTAGCAAGCACCAAGCCAAGAAGTAGAGTATCAGCTGAGGACATGATGTTGAACCAGAAAGACCAAGAACTACTTGCCCCTGTGCAACACAAGTACCCTGAATGGTTTGCAGAACCATCTCAGTTGAAACTGAAAGAAGGATTGACCACTGCAGAACTGATCAGAGGGGTGTCTACTCCTAAGGGAAAAGTTGATCAAAAGATAATAGCTTGGAAGTATGACAATACATGGAGTATGTTCATGGTGAAAAGGATCTCAGGGCTAGTACAATTCTTTATAGAGTACTCAGCTCTTGTAAATGCCCTGGAGATTCATGATTTGAAGGAACTAGCTCAACTTGAACTGATCAATCATGCAACTATGTTCAGGGGATATGAATTTGAGAAAATACTTAAGATGTTCAGAAGAACAAAAAACTTCAATTCATTAAAGACAATATGCTTGAGAAAAGATAAAACATTTGTCAATCCCCTTGATAAGAAGAAAAAGATGCAAGCAGAAGAAATTGTATTCCCTGAGCTGAAGGTGAAGCCTACAGAATCATTAAAAAGGAAAATGGTGTCTGGTACTCATTCCTCCACACCCATCTCAAATGTATACTATGATGAGAAAACCTATGAGATGGTAATTGAAAGGAAGTGGGGAGGAAAGGAGGGAGCTGAAATCAAATTATTCAGTCGATATGAGGTTAGATTGCTTGATGAATCATATATCCATTACATATACACCAGACATTTTAGGGAATTGAATAATAAACTGGGAGAGTTGGATATGCACTTCTTTTTAAACTGCATCAAGCTGCTGAAGTTGGCATATGATCAGAGAAGAATCAAAAGAGAGAAAAGAAAGAAAAAGAAGACTCATTGCAGCTTGGCAACATTGTAAAACTTGAGGTTGATATGGGGGGGAGCTTACTGATACATTGAGATGGACTTTCTACAATTTCTATATGGGAGCCAATTTCACTAAAGAAGCTGCCAATGGAAGCCATCTACAACATGAGCAAGATGAAGATTCATGTGTTAAGCAGAGAGAGGATGTCAGAAGCAACAGATTTCATGAATATGATCAAAGCTATACTAGATCCTACCAAAGCTACATTCATCTTACCCCCAGAAGACCTAGCAGAATCTTCACAGCATCAATCACCTCCCAAACATTGAGGAAAACTTGGTTGTATAATCCTTAGGGGGAGTATTGTTGGACCCTTGAAAGGATCATACATGTCAACTCAATGGGTGATTTGATGATTGTTCTGCTGAAATCCCTTAAGTCCAAGAAGAAATGCGGATGAAGAATCTGCTAAGAAGAATAAAGTATTGTCTCCCGCATTTGTCAATGAGGAAGGCATAGAACAAATACGAACAAGTATTTGTTCTTCCGCATTGACAAATGCGGAAGACCAAGAATGGATGTGGACAAGTACTTACTCTTCCGCATTGACTAATGTGGAAGACAAAGTAAATGCGGACAAGTATTTACTCTTCCGCATTGACTAATGCAGAAGACAAAGTAAATGGGAATAAGACTTTGCTCATCCGCATTGACAAATGCGGATGACCGAACAAATGCGCATAAGTATTTGTTCGTCCGCACTAACCAATGCAGATGACCAACATACTAATGCGGTTAATCAAGTGAAGAAATGTTGATCATGTTAACTCATCCGCATTTGTCAATGCAGATGAACAAGCAAAGATATGGATGAAGACTTAGACTAGTTCTGATGTAATAGGTCAGGGGTAGTTTAGTAATTTTGTAAAAGGTATCTTGTCTGCCTATAAATAGAATAGATACCTCGTACATAAGGTGACGGTTGACAGATAGAGAATTTTTGTTGTAATTATTCTCTATAATTTATCAACTTTCATATATCAATACAAAAGCATTTATGAGTATTTTTCTTGCATTGAATGTTCTTTGATTGTCTGTTTCCGCCACTCAATCATTGACTTGATTACCATATTCGATTCACAGTAAGAATATCACTCTTACTCAACCCCAGTCATTAGGTTTACTGACTCCTTTTAGTGGAGTCATGGAGCTTCTTTTGGAAGAGCTTGCTTTAGTGTCATAAAGTTCAATCCTTTTCTTTGGTGTCTGATAATAAGGACAATAAGATGCTATGTGCCCATATTTTCCACGGTTGTAGCATGATCTGCTTTCAACTTGACAATTTAACTATTTTTGTGAAGACGCATGTGACACACGAGTGACTTTATTCTGTTTGGGTTTTGACACTTTTGTTTAGATGTTTTTACTTGTTTAAGAAAATTAATTGTTTGAACATTGTTAGATCTTTTCCCTTTTGTGTATTTGGACTTAGACATGCAGCACGTGAATGGTTAATTTGTTTGGTATTTCTAGGTTCAGAAATAGACTTTGTTGAACCAGACTTTATTTTAACCTTTTCAAATTGTTCGTCCAGATTAACACAAGGCATTTTACCTTTTGATTTTGAAGTGGCATCCTATTGTTTAGTGACAGATTCATTTGGTTTACATGGAATCTGGATCACTTACAAGAGGAGTGGACACTACATGATCCTTGATTGGGCTATTATATATGGTTTACTTTTGGTATTCATCAAGGTCTCATGTGGTGGTGGTACAACTTTATATCCCAAACCCTCTCCATTGTTGTGCTCTCTCACTAAGTGTTGGACAATGTGAGAAGAACTTGTCCAACTATGCAGTTTTTGTTTTAATGAATTTACTTCTACTTCCAAAACTGCCTTTTGTTTCTTAGTGTCTTCTAGGGAGTTTAGATAGAACTTAATGTCATTAGCTTGGTTAAAGGCTACAACTTCAGTTTCCTTAAGTTGTTTATTCAAGAGTTCTATCTTTTCTTAATAGCTATGCTCATTTTGTTTTAAGACTCTATTGGCTTCAGTGTATAGTTGTAAGTCCTTTACTAAGTTATTATTATGGTCTAATAACCTAGCAAACTTCATATCAATGCTTTCCCTAAATTTATTACAATCCGAACAAGCATGATTATTGAAAGTTGAGTAGTGGTACTTACCTGAGAAGGTGAGGTTGAATCAGCCATCAAAGTCGTGTCTGACTTCTCTGGTTCTTGTTATTCTGGACTTGTTGGATTTGTCCCTTCTTCAAGTAGGTGATCAACTATAGTTGCAGTTTCATCAACATTTGACATCACGAGTTCCACTGCAATATCACCTTCGCTTGCTGAGTCGTCATCTAGATCCTCAACATTAGCGATGTTGGATTCTCCCGTAGACACAAACCAAAAGCTCCAATCTTGTCATTCGTCATCATGAGCTGTTAAGGCTTTAGGATCCTTGCTCAACGAAATAGGAGTGCTTGTGGGTTTATCCTGACAAGGGAAAGATGAGAATAGATTCCCATTTCCCGTCTTCTTGGGCTTCACACATTCACGTTTGAAGTGCCCCTTTTCCTCATAGTTGAAGCAGGTAACTTTTGTCTTGTCAATACCAAAAGTTGTGTCCTTAGTGGCAATCAGATTCTATCCGGTATTCTTGACAAACTTCTTGCTCTCCGAACAGCACTTGCTAAGGCCCACATGATGTCCATTCTTTCTAACTCTATCTCGTCTACCTGCTCGTAGTCCTCGTCGCTAGATGGCAGTTCCCTATTTTCCTAGCAACTAATCCGTCATAGGAGTGGGCAACAGCTACTAAGAGATCCATGCGCTCCTTTTCTACCTCTACTGTCACATTCTGAGATTCTCGGTCTTCAGTTTTGTAGCATTTGCTTCAGATGCTATGTATTAGGTACCAGACGACCCTGACGTGTCAGATCTTGAAGTAGTACCTTGTGATGGACCAGCTGAACTCGATACAAACGCCATTTGAAGTGTTGCTACAGATGTTTTGGCTTGTGGGATTTGAGTTGTATAGTGTCGGATTCTGATCATATGAAGACTTTTGGGCCCTGTACTTCATCCTCAACTTTTCCTCTCGCAGTTTCAGAATAATGTCGTTGATATCTAACTTCGCTAGCATACCATTTGGTCTGAAGTTGGAAACAAACGAACTCCACTTCTCGGGCAACCCATCTGCAAAGTTTGAAACTTTGTCTTCCATAAACGTAGTAACTCCATGAGTGTGCAGCTCACTCATCAGGTGGTAGAATCGATCAATGACATCGTCCAAGCTCTCCTTTCCCGTTGATGAGAAGTTGTCAAACTCCTTCTTCAACGTTTTAGCCTTTAGAGCTTTTAACGATGCATTTCCCTCATACCTCTTTTCCAATGCATCCCACAGCTTCTTAGCTTGCTTGTTCTTAGAAAATTGATGGAAGATGTCCTGAGGAATTGACTGAGTCAGCAACACATATACTTTCTTCTCTGCATTGTACTTTACCTTTTGGCCGTCAGTCATATCGCTTAAGGTGAGTTTAACTCCATCTGCACCTACAGGCATACTATATCCTGTCTTTATCGACTCCCACCGATTGGGATCTACTCCATTAAGTAAATCTCAAATATTTGCTTCCATTGTTGGTAATCATCTAACGTTATAAGCTTAGGGGGCTTGTTATGATTTCCCACTTCATTTTCTAAAAGCAACAGATTTTGAATCCTGGAGTCCCTTCCTGCGGTGAACGTGAATATTAATTCTCCATTACTATCAACTTTAAACTTTAGACAAACTATTACTTGTGCGAATAAAGCTGTGTGATTGGACAGCTAGTGCGATGAACAATGCGGATGGCTTAAACGTGTGAATGAACCATGCGAATGAATCAATCGTGCAGATGGACAGGTGTGGATGAACAGTGCGAATAGACAGTTCAGTCGTACGAATGGATATATGAATGAGTCCAATCGTGCGTATGAGGGATGCGTATGAATTCAGTCGTGCGATTGAGTCAATCGTGCGACTAAAGCTGCTGAATCTGGAGAATTCGAAAGTTTAAGGTATTTTGATGCAAAAACACAAATTCTCAAGAACCTAATTGCCGTATGCCGGAAAAATGTTAACTTACGACCTGGAGACGTCCAAATCAACGTTTGACACAAAAGATTGCGTTTTTGTGTGAAAGAACACAATTTTTATATCAAAATCGATTGAATCACACGTAAATCAAGAGCCTTGGCTCTGATACCACTTGTTAGGGGACCGTGTACTGGACGGAGTACTAACTGATTCATGTGTATCCCGAATCAAATAGTGCGGAATCCTATTTGATTGGCTATCGAATCAGTGAGAACGTTAACCCAATCGATATAGATTAATCGAAACGTTAAGAAACGAATAGGAATCGATCAAGAACAATCTATGAACTTGGACTGACTTTCTTGGACGTTCTGGACGGCTAGGGTATGTGTAGGAGTTGAATTCTTCAAAGTGTTACTTTTTGCACGAAATTAAGTGGTATTTATAGGTTAGGGTTACTCATTCGTGCGACTGAACCCATAGCATGGTTCATTCGTGCGACTGAGTCATGCGGTTGATCCTTCGCATGACTGAGTATCGGCGTGCGATTGAGTCAATCTCATATCACAATTGTGTGATTGATCCAGTCTCCTGGTTCAGTCGTGCGACTGGTTCATTAGCATGAAGTTGTTCATGCGTATGGTCCATTAGCATGGGCCATTCGCATGAGAACTTCATATGACTAAGTTTGAATATGTTTCACAATCATCACTGACTTAGATCTATTCAACAACCACAAACCTATATAGTTGGTTCAATAGCGTTAATAAATGATAAACATTAAATCATACACTTAAACATTAACATTAAGATCAATAACCACAAATACGTTTCATTCAACTCATATATTTCATTTACATTAAGGACATGACAAAATATTAATTAAGACCGTAAACTAGGTACAATGAATCAACAGTACCCGAGGGAAGTGTAGTTATGTACTGACTTTCGGGGAAAGTGAAGATGTAAGTTTTGAAGTGAAAGTTCCGTAAGTTCATCTAAGATGACGCTTGAGGCCTTAGAGACTATGTGGGCATGATGCTGATGATGTTGCATGATATGCATGTTATGTATGTATGATGTTGCCCTGTTTGATGATGATGACTGTGTATGTTATGTTCTGTGTTATGATGTATGTTTATCTTTCTAGTGGCTTTACGTGTTATATTAATGAAGTGAAAATAATATGTAACGTGAAGTGAAAGATAAAGAAAAGAGGAACATGAAGTAAGAATGCATGCATTAATGAATGATGAAAGTAAAGAAAGTCTTGCAAGCATAGTATGTTGGGACACGCCATTAAAAGGTGTTAGCATAACGGTGGTGGGTTCGCTACCTCGGGAGGATGCACATCGGGGTCTTTCTTTGTGATTTACCATTTGTATAGCCCCATTGTTGCATACCCTAGTACTGCGACCAGAGGTGCGATGCACCGTTATAGCTGGTCTATGATAGGCCTAGGTCCAATACTAGGAATAGCTGGGTATTGCATATAGCAGTGGTACACCTAAACTCTACCCTAGGTACTGTGGCCAGAGGTGCGATGCACCATTATAGCTGGTCTATGATAGACCTAGGTCCAGTACCAGGAATAGCTGGGTAAAGTTTATGATAGAAGGAAAGGAAAGAGGTAATGATGAAAGAATGAGAGGTTAATGAACGTACAAATGAAAGCATGAAAAAATTAAAGAAGAAAATAATGATATCATCTGTTGGACCAAAAGAACCAATGAGCCAGATCAGAAAAACCTTTAAGTCCCACAAGACATCACAACAACTGCTAAAGACTTGATCAGCTATTTGACAAAGTCTGAAGATCAACAGTGAAGGACTAAGTACTGAAGACTTCAACAGCTGAAGACTAAAGTACTGAAGACTTCAACAGCTAAAGATTAAAGTACTGAAGACTTCAACAGCTGAAGACCAAAGTCTGAATACTTCAACAGCTGAAGACCAAAGTCTGAAGACTTCAATAGCTGAAGACTAAAGTACTGAAGATCAACAGCTGAAGTACAAAGACTGAAGACATCAGCTGATGTTCAAGAAGTCCAAGTACTGAAGCTTTCAGAGTTTGTCACAACAGCTGAAGAAGGATTCTTCGGTGTTGTGATGATTTCCGTCAGTAGTTTATTATTTAGTTCAGTACTTGTGAAACGACTGAAGAGCATGTTCTTCAGTCGTTTTGTTTCAGTAGTTTCTTTTCAGTAGTTGTAGTGATAGTAACACTTGGTATTTTTGTTAGAAGATGTCAGTTGTTTGACTCTTTAGTAGTTGTGTTAACTTTCAGTAGTTAAATAACAGTTAGATGTCACTGTCAAGTGACATCAGCTTATGTCAGCTTTCCTTATAAAGGAAAGATGACCTAATTGTAACCGTGCGATAAGCCGAGCCAAAGCGTGGATTGAATGAATATATTCCTTTTGGCAGATTTTCTCTCTCTATAACAAACAGTTTCATTGATAAATTCATGTGTTCTTGTTTAAATTTGTTAATTGTGTGCTCATTCCGCTGCAAATTCAATCTAATTGATCAAACTAGATACCGTGATTCTAACAAATGGTATCAGAGCAGGTAATCATTGATTGACTTAACAATTGATCATTGAAACTGTTCTTTGCTATCTACGTTTGATTGAATTAGCAAATTTGCAAGAATTGGTTATAGAGATTGAGTCTCTGCTGCTTCTGGCTATTGTTTGAGGTTCGAAGTGGTTTGAGCTGTTTACCTGTTTACCTTGAATTTGTCTGAATTCTGATTATGACTACTCCTTCTAATGACCCTCACAATACCGGTTCCTCAACCAAGCCTCCTATGCTGGTTAGGACTGAGTATAACATATGGCAACGAAGAATGCTCCATCACCTGTCTGTTAACAGTTCAGGTTGCTGGATATCTGTGGTACATGGTCCACATAAGCCTATGGTGAACAATCCGGAAACCAACCAAATGGTTCTAAAGAAGAAGGAACAATACTCTGATGAGGATCGTAAACTGTTTGAGATAGATGCTAAAGCTCATGGAATTCTAGCCATGGCACTGCCTAATGAAATCTATTTTGGGCTTATGCATCATGAAACTGCTCATGACCTCTGGAAGGCACATGAAAGAACAATTCGGTGGTACTGATGAGGTCTTAGCAAACAATAGGGAAATACTTGCCAACAATACGAGACATTTGCTCATAGGAAGGGTGAGACTCTGACTCAACAGTTTGAGCGTTTTTCATGTTTGATCTCTGAGCTGAAAATGGTCAAACATGAATACACTAATAGCCAGATGAACCACAGATTCCTCAGATCACTGCCTGAGAGATGAGACATATACAATTGTCCTACGCTCCAATGCAAATCTGGATAGCCTATCTCTCACCCAACTTCATGGGAAACTGCTTACATTTGAAAGAGAGATAGAGCAGAAAAGGAAACTGGCATCCTCAGGCAAGCTCACTGAAGACTTTGTACCAGGGAACACTACCTTGGTCGGTCATGAGTCAATATGCTGCATCAGAAAGTAATTATGATGTGCATATAGATTTCTCTTCAAACAGTTCTGATCATGCATTTGTGAGTGTTGATAGTCAGTCAGGCTGTAATAGTGACAATTTGTGCTTCATATGGATGATTTGAAAGGTATAGCTGATGATGACTTAGAAGAGATGGATATTCTGAGCCAAATGGCTTTGATTAATATCAGATCTCAGAAGTTCTACAAGAGAACTGGTAGGAAATCCCTGGACTCTCTGGCAAAACCAAAGTTGGTTTTGACAAGAGTAAGTTGAGGTGTCACAAATGCCACAGGCCTGGGCACTTTGCAAGAGAGTAGATCATCTGGATCTAACTCCTCTGCACCTTTGTTACTTTTCCAAGTAATATTCAACAAAACAGAGGGCAACATCCTGCTAGTCCTGGTCATCAATCGCAACCTCTATCTCCTGCATATTTTGTCCCTCAGGGTCCATGCCATATTCATATCCCTGCTATTACATGCCACAAACCAGTCAAGTTCAAGTACCCATTGCTCAACAACCACCTGCTCTTCCTGAGCCTCAACCGTCCCAATCTCAATCAACAATCTCAACCTCCTCAACACAGCTTTTTCACCCCAGGAGTTGTTGACTGGAGCAGTTACCAGATGATATGTCGGGTCATGAACAACTGTTTCTGGTGCTGGTCAACATGGCGGTGACAATCCTTTTGGAAATCTTGCTCTTATGGCTCTGGAGTCTGCTGATACTTCATCCTCTAATGCTTCCACACCACAGGTATCACAGGTATCCTCTGAGGCAAAGCCAAGTTATGTTCTGAAACATGCATAGCCGTATTTGCATCTATTAGAGAAGCAATGTAGCTTTAATTAACAAGGACATTGAGCTAGAACAAAATATCCAAAGAAAAGCTGAATTTGAGTGTGTGCTTAATGATAAGAATGATGAGATTTACAAACTCAAATGCCAAATCACTGATAATAAGGCTAGGGAAGAGGTACTTCTAGAGAAGTACAGAGACCTCAAAGAAACACTTGTAGCTACCCAGGTAGAGTGTGATCGATGGGTACATTCCTGCAAGGGTTTTGAAATGCTTCTCAGTAAGCAGTCTGCTTCCAATGTGAAGTTTGGCATGGGTATAATCACACTGCTCCTCCTACAGATTTTACTCCCAGAGCAGAGGTAGAATCTGATGGAGAAAGCAATAACCAATCCTTTTCATCATGTGATCTACTTTCTGATACAGCACCATCAGAGGTGTGATGTCAGCATTAATTCTCCCAAAACCTATCAGCTGATGTTGATGGTTCAAATGCTGACACTCACATGATCAAAAAGTTGATCACTCCAGGTGGTATTTCATAAAGTACTGAAAGTACTAAAGAGCAAGTCATAACACCTGGAGAACAAACCCAAATACTGCATGTACTAAAGGGAAGAAAACTGTCAGTAGAAAGGGTGGGAAAACTACTGAAGAAGATATCAAGAAAGCATGTACTGCAAGGAAGAAAATGTTAGTACTGATCGCAAACTGCTAAGAATAAGTCTTCAGTAGTTTCATCTTCTTCAGCAGATGATCAACTTAAGATGAAGAAAAAGCCATGTGAAATATGCGGCTTATCAATCATCTTACTGATGATTGTGGTATAAAAAGGGCACCAAACTCAAACACAATGAGAACATTAAAAAGAAAATGGATAAAATGAAAACTGAGTTTGAATCCAAGTTTGTACCAGCAACATCAAAACCTGTAACCCCTAAATCCAAAAGAAATCCAAAAAGGAAGGGGTTTAATCAGGCAACAGCTGAGGTTGCTCAAAGGAAGATGGTACAACACAGGAATCCATCACTTCAAACACTAATGTGTCTGATGAGCTGAAGGCTTTATCACAAAATCAGACACAACTGTTATGATGGTTCAACATCTATTGGGGAGAGTTAACCAATTAGATGCTCCTGTGCTGAACCACAGAGAAGAAAATCCATGCCAAAGGATTCTTCTTCCTCACCATCTCCATCCCCTCAGGCTGTTCTTCATAGCAAATCTGTTAGTTTACCATCTATTGATGTGAACAGACCCAAAACCAAAAAGGTTTGGGTCTCAAAAACTAACTAATTTATTATGATTGCAGGGTTCTTCAGCATGCCACAGTAGCATCTGGTATGTAGACAGTGGAGGATCTATGCATATGACAGGGAAAACTTTCTTCTTCATGATTACTCTCAAGGAAAGAAGGGGTCGTTTCTTTTGGCAATGATGCTAAGGATTACATCATTGGCAAAGGCTTTGTTTCCAATAGGGAAATAAGGTTTGATGATGTTAACCATGTGGAGAATCTCAAGTACAATCTTGAGTGTCAGTCAAATGTGTGATAAAGGCCATGTTGCTCTTTTCACCAGTCAGAATTGCAGGATTCTGTCATCCAATGTTCTGAGTTTGATTGATAAGGGTTGGATGATCACACTCTCCTGAGGGCCAACAGGACAGGAAGAGTGTATGCCTTAGATCTTTCCAAAAAATAGATCTCAAAGGCCATCCTGCCTATTTTCAAGGCTTCTCCTCAAGAATCTATTCTATGGCATAGAAGGCTGGGTCATGTGAATCTTAAAAACTTGAATCAGCTGATACATCATGGTTTAGTAAGGGGATTGCCTATGAAGGAGTTCAGATGTGAAGATAACTGCACTGCTTGTTGAAAGGAAAACAACACAAAGTTCTTCCCTCCTATTGAAGAACCTAAGTCCATGCCTCCTTGCAATACTACACATGGATATCTTTGGTCCGGTGAGATAATGAGTATGGCAAGAAGAAATACTGTCTGGTAATGTGGATGATTACTCCAGATTTGTATGGACTTTCTTCTGCATTCAAAGGATGTGGCTGCTCAGACGATTATAAACTTTGTGTTGTATGTTGAGAAGCAGTATTCCCTATCTGTCAAGTGTATCAGAAGTGATAATGGAACAGAATTCAGAAACCATACACTTGATGATTTTTATCTCTCAAAGGGAATCAAGAGGAAGTTTAGCATCCCAAGGACCCCAGAACAAAATGGAGTAGTTGAGAGAAAGAACAGGACTTTAATTGAAGCTGCAAGGTCCATGTTGGCTGACTTAGGTTTGCCACTGACCTTATGGGCTGAAGCTGTTAACACAGCTTGCTATGTGCAGAATAGAGCCTTAGTAAATCAGAGGTTGATGAAGAATCCATATGAAGTTCTACATCATTTGGCTCCTTTGATTTCATTTTTCAGAGCCTTTGGGTGTCCCTGTTTCATTCTCAACACAAAGGATCAACTCCACAAATTTGATTCTAAGGTGGATGTTGGGTATTTTGTTGGTTATTCATCTACTTGCAAGGCATACAGAGTCTTCAACTGCAGAACAAAGATAGTTGAAGAGACTCTGCATGTGAAGTTTAATGAATCTCCAAAGGACAAGATTCCACAAAGCCCTGTGGAGTTATTTGATTTGGATATACTGCAATATGTTCCTTATCAGGCTCCAGCTGTTGCTCCTGTCAACAGTCTTCCACCTGGTGGTACTGAAGATGATGATGATATCAGTACTCACCTTTTCAAGTTTAGTGACCAACTGCCTGTGTCTACTAAACTGATGTTCCTGTAGCTTCAGTAGCTCCATCCACAACAAATGCTGATGAGATTTCTGATTCCTCTACATCATTTGACTTGCCATCTCATACTTGGTTTCAAGAATCTGGATCAAGATCTGCTACTACTGAGCCTGCTACAAACACTTGCACTGATCTCATAGTGTACCAAGAGCTGAAGAATCACCCTATGTCTCAAATCATTGGTGATATCAATGCTGGTGTCTCAACCAGAAGTCAATTGTCTAACTTATGCTTCTATGCTCCCTTCATCAGTCATTTAGAGCCAAAGAACTATCATGTTGCTTTGAGAGACAATGGATGGGTTGAAGCCATGCAGCTTGAGCTACTTCAGTTCAAAAAACAGCAAGTGTGGGAACTGGTTCTTCTACCCCCAGGTAAGTGTGCAATAGGCACTAAATGGGTGTTTAGGAATAAAACAAATGAAAATGGACTTATTGTTAAGAACAAGGCCAGACTAGTTGTTCAGGGGTTTGCACAGGAAGAAGGTATTGATTATGATGAAACCTTTGCTCCTGTCGCCAGACTGGAGGCAATTAGATTATTCTTAGCCTATGCTGCATTCCACAATCTTAAAGTTTTTCAAGTGATGTTAAAAGTGCATTTTTATATGGTAAAATAAAAGAAGAGGTTTATGTGTGTCAACCACCAGGTTTTGAGGATAATAAACATCCTGATTGGGTATACAAGCTTGATAAGGCTCTTTATGGGTTGAAACAAGCTCCTAGAGCCTGGTATGAGACATTATCAAATTTTCTTCTTCAGAATATTTCACTAGAGGCTCCATTGATAAACTTTGTTCATTAAGAAGGTGGATCAGCATAAGCTACTTGTTCAAATTTATGTTGATGATATTATTTTTGCATCCTCTGATCCCCAGTTGTGTGATGACTTTACCAATTTAATGCAAAAGAAGTTTGAAATGAGTGCAATGGGAGAATTACAGTTCTTTCTAGGATTGCAAATCAAACAAAAGGCTGATGGGACTTTCATTCATCAGTCTAAATATACAAAAGATCTTTTGAATAAGTTTGATTTACAAAACTGTAAGCCCTGTTCTACTCCCATGTGCAACACCACACAACTGGATGCACATCAGAAAGGTAAAGCTATCGATGAGACACTTTACAGATGTATGATTGTGTCCTTGATGTATTTAACAGCTTCTAGAGCAGATATCATGTTTGCAACTTATGTTTGTGCTAGATTTCAGGCTGCTCCTAAAGAGTCTCATTTGATTGCAGTCAAGAGGATCTTTAGATATCTGCAAGGTACACAATCTCTAGGTTTATGGTATTCCACTGGACACTCTTGCAAATTGGTTGCTTTTTCTGATAGTGACTATGCAGGGTGTAAGTTAACCAGAAAGTCAACTTCTGGTGGATGTCAATTCCTAGGCAACTGTTTGATTTCTTGGCAGAGTAAGAAACAAACATTTGTTGCTACATCCACTGCTGAAGCAGAGTACATTGTTGCTGCAAAGCTGTACTTCTCAGGTACTCTGGCTTCAGAACCAACTTTTGGATTAGGGCATTACAGAGACTAAGACTCCATTATTAATGGACAGTGCTTTAGCTCTTTGCATTGTCAAGAATCCTGTCCAGCACTCTAGGACCAAACATATAGAGATCAGACATCATTTTATTAGGGACTATTTTGAAAAAGGTTTGATTGATCCAAAGTTTGTGCCTAGTGCTAATAAGCTTGCAGACATTTTTACTAAGCCTTTGGATAGTTCAACTTTCCAAAACCTTGTGTTAAGGCTTGGTATGCTGCAACTAGAATAAGTGACAACTACTGATGATCTCAGTAAACAACAACTGATGATCATTAGTAAACGTCACAAATAAGTACTGATTCTATTACAAACTACTATTGCTAGTTAAAAAACAGATAAGTACTGTTGTCCTATGAAACAACTGAAAACAGCCAAAAAGTCTGATGAGTAAGTATTGAGGACAGTATGAAACAGCTGAAAAGCTAAGAATTGACGAAAACTACTGACGGGAATTTTCTCTTCAGTTGTTTCTAAAACTGGTTTCATCTTAAACAACTGATGACAAAACCATGTCTTCAGTAGTTTCACAACTACTGATGACTAACACCAAGTCGTCAGTGTTTACAACAACTGATGACAAAACCATGTCTTCAGTAGTTTCATAACTACTGATGACTAACACCAAGTTCTCAGTTGTTTCCAACATCTGAAGCCAAAACAATGGTTTTTAGTAGTTTTATAACTACTGATGCCTAAAACCAAGACTTCAGTGTTTCAACCTCTGAAGGTTAATACCACGTCATCAATCGTTTAAAACTACTGATGACTAACACCAAACCCTTCAGTTGCTTCATAACCCTTATCTATAAATACCTAATCCTACATAGCTTCATCATCTCAAACCTAACGTTCAAAAACTCCAAACCTTCTCTCACATCAATGGCGAACATGCAGCTTAAACCACGACACAACTGTGTTGCCTACCTTACCAAATCACTTTCTGGACGAAGTTTGATACTGCTATTGATCTCATGGTCCATTCTCCATACAAAACGGCCTTCCTTATCAATCCTACCATTTATGCCGAATCCCGACATAGTTCTGGACGAACGTCACCCTTACCACTGGGGAGAATGCCACCGAGTCTCTCCAGTCGTTCGTCAACTCCCGAAAGGTGGTCATCACTCCGGCAATCCTTCGCCAAATACTACACCTGGATGATGCCACCTTCCCCGCTGGATATTCAAAGGGCATCACTGATCTATCCTTTGCCCAACATGGATACCAGGGTAACCTCAGCGCTTCTACCATCTTAAAGAGGCATTTCCATGACGCCGAACGCCTTATTTTTCATATGGTGAATGTCTGCCTAGCCCCTAAGACTTTGTCGTGGGATCAAATGTCTACCAGGTGGCAGCAGGTATTTTCTCTATCCTTGAGCAACAAAACTTAAATTTTTCTGAAATATTATTTCTTGAACTTAAGGATATGGTCTCTAAAACCTATTGCTAACCGATGGATATTATATCCACAATTCATAATGGCCATAATAGAGAACCAGCTGAAAGCTGAGGGACTTGTTGGCCTTGGAGTCCCTGCCATGGCTGTATTGCCTGAAGTATACTCCATACACAACTCAGACCAGTCACTCAAACAGGCTGCCAAACTGCGCAAACCCACGCAGTTGGAACCCACAGCCACCACCTCCAAATCCAAAGTCCCCACCAAACCCAAACACAAGAAACCCAAAAGGCTACTCAGGGAAATGAGTCCCCTGAGGATGCCCCTGCAACACAAACGCAGGATATATCTACTAGTCATAAACTCCCAGTAGATACACGTACTCACCCACCCTCAACCGCTCAGGTTTCCTCTCAACAGGAGCCTGTAGCAACCACCTATGGGGCACCTATACATCTGGAACCTTCCTCACTTGAGGAGGTTGCCATTGAAACGCACCACTCTCCCGGGTGCATACTGCCTTCACACCATCTCCCACTGCAACCGCCCCCCAAGTCCTACCATAATAGTTGCAAAAGTGCTGACTCAGTTGCATTCCTCACCCCCTCCCCAGATACCAATCAAAACTGGGATAGCCTCAACCATTGAGGGGGAGGACCAAAGTGCTTCTGATAACCCACAGCATAGGGGTTACCATATTCAATCTCCAAGTGTAGAAAAGGAGATTCGAACTTCTGGTGAGGCTGCCACTTCTCCTGCTTCAGCAAATGATCAGGATGAAGTTGGTACTATCCATAAGACCTCACCAGAGGCAACTGCCGATGAAGGACATAGTCCTGAGGCAGGAAGTCCCCAGTACCACGAACAAGGGGCACATGCTACTACTGATCTACACTCAGAGCATGTACATCCTGATTCAATCAGGAGGTCAGGTGATTCATCTCAGAATGATGATGACCTGGGCTTTTTCTACGATGTTCTAGCCCACAATACCATCCTCGAGAATGAGGTGAGCAGACTCAAAGCGCTGCTTGCCAACATGTCTCAGGATCAAAGACCATCTACCCCACAAACCCACAGATGGCACCTTCAATTGAAGGTTTACCAAACACTGAGCCTACCCACATAACTGAGCCATTAGCCTCTGCTTTCGGCACCATCTCTCAGGACAGAACCCCTCTGAGCAGATGGTTGCTATCTTTCAAAACCCTTACCTCTCATCACTCCTATCATCACTGACATAGTGCATAAAGCCATTGATGAGAGGATTCCCTCAAATCTACAAACCCTCATTGATGATGTTGTTCATAAATCTCTTTTTTCCTTCCAAACCCCTGATTCCAATGCAACCAAAAAGGGGGAGACTACAAAGTCAAGGGTGTGAAAGATAAGAAAAGAAAGAGAGTTGATGCTGAGAAAGAGCCTGAAACAGAGAAAGAAGAAACAGCTGAGAAAGAAAAGGAGGTTGAGAAAGAATTGATCTCAGAGCAGTTAATTACATATCAAAGAAAGAAAAGTGCTGAGCCAGGAGCTGATGAAGAGAAATCATTAGAAGACCTTGTTAAAGATGCTGACGAAGCTCATAGCAGATCAATGGATACAATTATAGATCAGCTATTTAGACATGGTCATGACACAGCCACATTAGACTCTGAGATCAGAAGGCTGGAAATAGAAGAGATACAATCAAGATGGGCCAGTTATAGTGTGATGGAAAGGGAGAGATTGGAAATCATGATCAGGTTATAGCTAAATATCTTGGAAGATTATTGATTGAAATCAAGTCATGGTCCAGGGACAGCATCTTGGCAGTAACACCAAGATCTGTTCGTCTAAAGTATACACCAAAGGGCTGGTCATTGAAGCTTTGAATGAAGCTGGTGCTGGGAGCAGGACTGAACTGGTCAAACAATCCAAAGCCTTACTTACATCTAAAATGCTAGAACAGCCTGTCAACATTCCCACACCAAAACCACCACAACCACAACCCACTAAACCAATTCCCTTACCCACAAAATCAATAGTCGATAATGTACCCCAGAAGAGGAAGAGAAGGGTACTGAGGCTAGAAGAGGATGAAGAAGATAATGATGAAGATGAAGATAGGCTGCCAATCTCAGCTGTTATACAGTTGCCTAAGGCCATAAGTCACCCTCCAACAATTACTCCTGAATCTCAAAGACAAATTGTGAAAGTGAAGTTAGAAGAAGAAGAGCTTCACATACAACATGATGAGGAATTGTTGAGAAGAGTTGACAAAGCATATGCTGCCACATCTTCAATCATCAACATGAAGAAACATGCTCAGAGGTTATACACTCTCAGACATACATTTCAATATCAAAAAGAGAGAGTGAGGATTTGGCCTGATCCCAGGGTGTCTCATAGGATTCAAAAGAAAAATATTCCACAGAGATACATTGGCCAAGTAAAAAAGATTGTAGATGAAGTGATCTCTCTGGCCTTTGTAGTATCACCTTGGGAGATCCTAGATGACTTCAAGAAAGCCTATAAAGCTAAACTGACCCCACAAAAGATGCTGGAGAATAAAGTGGTGAAAAAGGGGTTAGTGTACAGGAGGCTTGAGGAAGTTAGAAAGAATGAGCTCTAGTTGTTCTTAGAGGGTATTCACCCGATGAATTCGCATATAGAATCATAACAACTGTGGAGCTAAAAAAAGGGAAACAGGTCAAATACCTATGTGAGTACTATGGGCCTGAATCGCTTGTTGAAGGAGAAGCAGAAGAGTTTACCATGGAGGAACAAGTAACCTTCATTGAGGCCTATACAAGGGAGTCTTACAGACTCATATTGGGAAGTAGATCTCATGGATGGGGTAACAGCTCTGTGTCCAGTTCCCCAAGACAGAGTTCCCATCCATCCTTTGCCAAACAGATCATTGAGACTTCTTCCCAGGCCTGTGCTTACAAGGGTCACTACTGAGCTGATCTAGAAGACAAAAAGACCAATCTTTCTGCCATAATAAGTGGGACATCTATGTGTACGTATGATGTATGATCGCATGAAAGTAAAGAACGGTTTTAACGAAAGAAAAGTATGTTTTATTATAAAACTAGAACTCACTCAGCAACGCTGACTTTTATGTGTTTCCAGTTGGCAGGTAATGATTGCTGAGGATGGCACGGGCGGCTACTCAGCTCTTGTGGATGACATTCATTTGGTTAACGTTTTTGCATTGTAATGCGAACAAACAATATTTTGAATGAATGTTGTATTAACTTGCAGAAGCATTTGTAATGAAATGAGATGTATATTTTGGTAATTCCGCTGCGATGTTTTATGAAAGACAAATGTATTTATATGTTTTAAGTGCGATGATCGCCCAGCTGTGAGTGTCTCGAGAACGGGGCCTTACACATAAAATCATGAGAACAATTGGATGTTGTGATGATTGAAATGTATAATATAAAAGCAGTAAAAGATTACCTTAGTATTAAGAATTCTTGAAATTTCTTGTAAAATAAAATTCTTCAAATTGATCATAACCAATGGATGAAAGAAAGATATGAGAGTGAGATTTTTAGAAAATGAGCAAATGAAATGTGAGGCCTAAACCTTGCTTTTATACTTGAGATTAGGAGGAGGTTATGAATGGTGTTAATGGTGATTTATAAGTTTTTTAAAATAGGGTTATGATTGTAATTTGAAATAAATATAAAATTAAATAATTTAAATAGATAAAAGAATACTTACAATTTAAACTTTAAATTTATTAAAACTTTAATTTTAATTTAACACTTATTTTCTATTAAATCTTTGTAGACTTTATAAATCTAATAAGAACTTTTAAATTCATTATTTATTTTAATTGAATATTTAAAATCTTATAAATATTAATAACATTTTATAGACCTTACATATTTATAAAAATAATGATCTTGTATTTTAATCCTTTATTTTAGTTTTATAATTAAAACTCATAAATGACAAGTAAACTTCATGAATTTATTAAATTTTATTAATTACCATAAATTAATTTAATAAGTAGAAGTTGAATAAATAGTATTATTATTGTTTTTTGAAGGATTAAAATAAATTAAATTCTAACTAACATCAATCTAGCAAGTTATATAATCACATCAACAACTAACTACACAAGTACTTACACATCCAATTTTTCCAAATTAACATCCATATGATCTTACCATTGCATTCTAACTCATTAAATGATCCAAAAAACCAATATAGCATGATCCTAACACAACATCCATGCTCAAAACATGGGATTTCACTAAACATATTCATGTGATTTTCTTTTTCAGGAGTGTAAAATCCTATAACCCTAATTAAAACTAAGCACTGAATCACCATTTATATGTTAATCTAGTTCATAGAAATCATTAGAACACAAGAAACAACATAAAATCACAAAATCCCAAGTTTTTGGAAATTAAAGTTTCGACTTAAGTAAGTTATGAACTGGACATTAAGATCATGATTTTTATGCTTAATCCATGTAAATCGTGAATAATACTATCAAATTAACATAATAATATCATCCGATATCATAAATTTCATATTATTTTGCAATACTAAAATAGGGTTTCTTCATAATTAACTTTTATGATAACCGATATTAAATAGTTGATGATTCTTACCTATTGTGATTTGATGATCAACAAATAAGCTTGCTAACATGTTGTAAAGGCTGAACTAACCCAAAATTGAGTGATTTAGTGTTTGCTTGAAGTTGAAATCACAAAGCGGGTGGGGGTTGTGGTGTTCTCAATCGCAAAAGGGTTATAGGGGGATTAGGGTTTTTATTTATGGTATTTATACACACTAATATATTCTTGTAATCCCCTTTAACTTTATAAATCGTAAAACTAACTTTTATTGCTTTTAAATCATTTTTCATTTCATAATACTTGAACTTAATTAACCAACTAGTAATGAAAATCAAATGATAACCACCATTCATCAATATTATTTAATTCATATAGTCGCATGTTAAGACATAATTCCATTAATTAACACTTAACATCTTGATTCACATAATCACATGATAATAATCAAAATTATTAAATCAAGTTAATATTAGTTGAACCAATATTCTTTATTCGCTAAGTCACAAACGTTCAAGGACAACTAGTGTGTGCTTACGGCACGTGTAAGGCCACGTTCCCGGGACGCTTACAGCTGGTCATTTATCGCACATAAAACATATATTTTCATTAACTTGAAGAAAACATTGCAGTAAAACAGGCATTTCATTTCATTAAAATAAAAGCTTTTGCAAAATAATACACTATTCATTACAAAATATCGTTTGTTCGCATTATAATACAAAAACATTGTACAAAATAGTACTATCCAAAATGAGCCGAGTAGCCGCCTCGTGCCATCCTCAGCAACCATTACCTGCCAACTGGAAACACATAAAAGTCAGTGTTGCTGACTGAGTTCTAGTTTAATAAAAAACTTTACATTACCTTTCATTCATTAAGACATTTTCATTACTATCGCACGTGATCACACATCGTACATACATCAAGGTAACAATTATTATCTTCAGCATCGTTCGTTTCGTACATTTCGCACGTTTCACACTTTTCGTATTTATCGCACATTTCGTACATTTATTGTCTTTCACTTCTATCTAGGTCCTGTCATATGCTTACCCCTCCCTCTAGAGCACCAAGCAATTCATCTAGGGTTAAACGATAAGGACCCTATATCATATGTATGGAGTGGTCACTAGGACAGACTCCCCCTGTGTGTGTGAACTCTTATGGGTTCGCCAAGATCGCACGCTGTATAACACACAGTAATTAGGAAATCGCACGTATTGGAGCAGTCACCAAGACCGAACTCTTATTGTTTGTATGAACCCCTATGAGCTAGCCAAAATCGCACGCTGTAGACACACACAATTGAGGTAACAACTCTCAATGAGTTGTGAACCTGCCTTCATATGCATGCAAGGATTTTTATTCGTTCGTTCATTATGTTCCACTTTCATTATCTTAAAATTTTCACTTTGTTAAGATAATACTTTACGTTCATTAATAATATCACACCACATAATGCCACATCATCAACGCACAAACATATGATCAAACATAATCATCATACATATCAATCACACATCATCATGCGTAAGCATCAATCATTCATCAATGACCTTAAAAGTCAAGTTACTAAGCCTCCCCCCTCGGGAACCTCCCAAGTCAAAGCCTACATCACACTTTTCCCCCAAAAATCAGAAAATAACTAAGTTCTTTCAGGCGCATGAGCCCTATTTGGGTGTATGGGTACAATTTAGTCGCATGACCTTCCAGCGCATGAGAACTCTTAGGCGTATGGACACTATGGGGCGAATGGACACTTAGACGTATGGACTCTCAGTCGCATGGCCTTCAGTCGCATAAATTCCATGCGTATGACCCTCAGCCGCATGGCATTCGGGCGTATGGGCTTCAGTCGCATGCCTTTCGGCCGTATGGCCTTCAGTCGCATGTCTTTCGGCCATATGGCCTTCAGTCGCATGCCCTTCGGCCGTATGGCCTTCAGTCGCATGCCTTCGGCCGTATGGCCTTCAGTCGCATGCCCTTCGCCGTATGGCCTTCAGTCGCATGCCCTTCGACCGTATGGCCTTCAATGGCATGCCCTTTGCCTTATGGCCTTTAGTCGCATGCCATTCGGTCTCATGGCTTCCAATCGCATGAGCTCTAGCTAGGTGCAGAATGTAGTCTTCTTCGAACGTGAACTGCAGTTTCGGCCTCCGACCCATTATCTAACCTGTTCTAAGCTTAAACCAACCATCCTAAGCCTTAGAAATACATTCACAACAACATTCAAGCACAACACAACCCGCAATCAAACCCACCACGTGAATCACACACATACACATGCATACATACGGGTTTAACACCACACACAAAAAAATGGTTTCAGATGTGTTCCAGCCCCAAAATCAGTCAAAAATATGTAAATGAGGGGTCCTAGAACTCACATGGACAACCTCTTCGAGTATAGCTTCCCACAAACCCGCTTGACTTTGACTTTTGCACTTGATTTCCAAGAAACCCTAAGATTTCAGCCCTTTCTCCCTTTCTCCCTCTCAAAACCGATTGAAGACAAGAATGGGAGAAATGAATGGGCTGCCATCCCCTTTACACCCACTCTTCCAAACTTTTCCCTTTTTTGGCAAGATTGGTCCCTCCACTTGGGCTTTATTTCTTTTCTTTCTTTTTCTTCTTTCTTTAGCTTCAAGGAAAATAACCGGTGTTACAAGACGTGTATGCAAAATTTAACAAAACTAACATAGTTTTGGTAAAAGAAAATTATCGGATGTTACACAACCCAAATCAAGTCAACTTGTTAGCTGTTGTTCATACACACCGAGCCAGCTTGACTTGGTTAAGTTTCAAACCTATCCCATTCGAGCGAGCTTATTCGAGCTTATTTGAGCTTTTTCAAGCTTTTTCTAAGTGAGCTTTGAACGAGCTTTAAGTCACGAGCTATTAAGACAACCCTGGATGAGTGTAGGGTGTTTATGATTTGTAGTTGGTTTGTGGGCCACACTAATAGAATTAATGGTTATGAGTATTGATATTAATAAAAAAACGATGTTACATTAAAATGTATTTTATCTTTGTTTATTAAATGTAAGACATATTTTAGTTGTTTCATTTAACATAATAAATTAATATTCATCCTTGTTTGAATGAATGATAATAAACAAACTTTTAATTTCTTAATGATCCCATACTTCCGTTATGTGTTTACCACAATAACCATCAGTGTAATCTTCTTAATCTAATAAAAGAATAAATAGAGTGACACATGTCATCATCATAATTCTCCTCATCAAAATTTTCCAACCTCTCGCTCTTATTAAATAATTATTAATAATATTATTTTAATATTTTTAATATTTAATAAATTAAGAAATAGATCTATTTATTAAGTTTACTTTTATATAAATTAATACTTTTAAAAAGTCAATTTTTAAAAAAAAATTAAGCAAATTTGGAAGTTGTAATAAGAAATTTTTTAAAAATTGTATTTTTAAAACAAAATTAAGCAAATAGGTTTGTTTTAAAACCAAATGTTTATTTAAAAAAATTAAAAACAATATTTTAAAAAGTCGACAACTGTTTTATTATTTATAGTCATTTCTCATACGTAATTTAAGTTATATCATATCTTAGAATATCATATTATATTTAATAAATTTATTATATAATATTTTATTTATTCAACCCGTGTAATATATGGATTTACTAAAGCTAGTTGAGTCATATATTTATGAAACATTTTTGTCAATAATTATTTTAAGTAACTTAGAATTTTCTTGATAATTTGTTTACCACAATAACCATTAGCGTAATTGAATCATGTATTTATGAAACATTTTTTAATTAAATATTTTAAGCAACTTGTAGAATTTTCTATGATAACTTTTTTCATGAGTGTTTAGAACCCGCAACTTCTTAGACTATGTATTGTGAAACAACAATAAGGATGTGAACCCCTCAATGTAAGCATGAGCACGATGGACTACACCACAACGGGCGAGCGCCAGGGGGATTTGAAGATGTGAAGGCGCTACAAAACAACCCTTGGAGTGATGTTATATATATGTTCCTTCAAACTATTTTTACTTGTTAGACATATCCTTTCAATGTTTTAAAACAGTTCAAGTTTTTTTATTTTATTTTAAAATTATTTACCATATCACAGCTAATATTAAATTGTTTAATTTATTTTATCTTTTATTTTTGTTATTTGTAATAATAAAAATTTGTCTTCTTTTTGGCCGTGTAATTAAATAGTGTAAAATAGTCAAGCCCAGTAGTAATTTAATCAAGATCGGTTCATGTACAACCTTTTATTATTTTAAATAAATTCGTTATTGAATCTTTATATAAAATGTTTTTAACCTATTTTTAAGGAAAAAATAATTATTTTAAATAAAGATTTTTCTCAATAAAATATAGAGTAAATTACGTTATTCATCCTTTATGTATGCTGGTAGTTATGATTTACGTCCTTTAACTTTACTAATTACAAAAAAACATCTTTTAGTTTAATGGTTTGTAACGATCTTGTCCTTTAAGTTAACTATAATTAGTTCAAGAAGTTAAATGAAATTCATATGAAAATCACATAAGAACATAATAGTATATTCACATTCACCCCTCTAACTTTTAAAATAAATCTCCCTTTATAGACTAGATATCCTTTTGTTTTGTATCTTAAATTTGGGTGTGATTTAAAATATATTTGAAAAACAAGTACAATGCTTTTATGGTTTTATTATGAAAATATGAACAATCTAAATTATTAGAATTATTATCGTATGGTTTTTGAAACTATTTTGTGTTTTTGTTTTTCAAATTATGACATACTATTTACATTAATCTTTTTATTAACCTAGTTTATACTGCATGTTCTTTCGAAAAAAAAAAACTCTATGGTTATAAAGTTCAACTTAGTAATTATATACGTTCAAATACAAACGTTTATAAATAGTGCAATTCTTAAATTAAAAAAAGATCATTGCTAGATGTATTTTTGTTTTAAAACTATATAAAAAACAATATATGATAAAAAAAAAGTATTCTTTCAAATAGTCTTGGGAAAACATGATTGTACATTTTAATATGGAACTTCAATTACATATTTTATTTTTATTTATTGTTTATTTTATGTTTATATATATTCTTTTTTATATTTTGTATCTATTATTATTTTTTAAAAGTTAGTAGAAGGGAAATTTACTATAATACCCTCATGTGAGTTGCACATAAGTCTAGTTTAACCTTTCTAATTAAAGATGGTTAATTTAAAAGACGAAATCGTTACAAAATATTAAAATAAAAGATATTTTATGTAATTAGTAAAGATAAAAGATTTAATCAATAATTACTGGTATACATAAAGAATGAATCATGTAATTTACTCTAAAATATAATTACATTTGAAATTTGAAATTATATTTTCAAATAAATCCCAAAATACAGTTGCTTCCACAAGTGGAAACTAAATAATCATTGTTATTATTCCCCTTGAACGAATCCATAAATACCAAAGAAACCGGATTCGAATTCCATTCACCAGTTTCAACCTCAAGTCAATTCCAGTCATTCACTACAAAAATCAACCCAAAGATTTCATCTTCACGTACTCAACTCAACACAACACAACACAACACAACACAACACAACACAACACAACACAACACAACACAACACAACACAACACAACACAACACAACACAACACAACACAACACAACACAACACAACACAACACAACACAACACAACACAACACAACACAACACAATCTTCTGCAAACACAAGTACACAACACTCATGTAGTAAGTAACTACACCCATGAACGAATCCAGAATGTTCGAAGCCGCCACCACCGTCAACGGTGGTCCCAACCGCATGAAGACCAAACAACCGCCCCTCACCGTCCCCTCCGGCAGCACGTGCTTCCGTCTCCTATGTCATGCATCCCGCATTGGCGGCGTCATCGGAAAGTCCGGCGCTATTATCAAACAATTTCAACACGAATCCGCCGCCAAAATCCGGGTCGAAGACCCGATTCCCGGGTCCGACGACCGCGTGATCACCGTCATCGCCAGTAGCACGGTGAACAGAACGATATCCGTTGGTAATTCGGATGAAATTGGTGAGTGTAGTGAGGTTTCAGCAGCACAGGAGGCGTTGA
Source organism: Flaveria trinervia (assembly GCA_025506515.1). Classification (NCBI taxonomy): domain Eukaryota; kingdom Viridiplantae; phylum Streptophyta; class Magnoliopsida; order Asterales; family Asteraceae; genus Flaveria; species Flaveria trinervia. Next base: position 22,822,071 of record CM046453.1, on the reverse strand, counting down.
TTAGGGTTTTTGAGAGGATTTTGGTTGTTGCTGCAGAGGCTGATGGGGGGTATTTGGGGTCTGGTGGGGTGGTTTCGTGTCGATTGCTTGCGGATAAGAGTGTTATTGGATCTGTGATTGGGAAAAGGGGGAAGGTGATAGAGAAGATTAGAAAGGATACCGGGTGTAAGATTAGGATTTTGGTTCAGGATAAGCTGCCTTCTTGTGCTCTGCCTACTGATGAAATGGTGGAGGTTAGTTTGTTGTTTTCATTGTACTGTGTTTATACTGAAAGTGTGTGTGTTTATGTCTCTCTGAGAAGTATAGTGATTATTGGATTTTTGATTGTTTGAAGAAGCTAAAGGTTTTACTACATTGTTGAGCATTTTTGTTCTGTAAAGGATTGCTTTTTGTTTGTGAATGGTGTTTAGTACTACAAATGTTGTGATTTGTGATAATTTTAATGTACTGGCTTAACATTTTGTCACATCACTGATATTCTCTTTTAGTAGTCAAAGTCAAAAAGATGGCTTGGATTTGATATTTTAGGCCGGTACCCTGAAAACTTAGAGGTGGTAAATTTAGCTAACCTGAAAAAGGAACATTGGTTGTGGGCATTTTGAGAACATTTAATGCTAGTTTTTGTCCAACATTGCTAATTCTCGCCAAGCATGCTGCTTTTTTGACGTTCTTGGTAAGAATTCTGGCTTGAGTCATTCTTTATAAATGAATATGTGGTTCTTTGTAATGAATCTCTTTTTGACGGGAAAAGTGATCAGCACAATTTTATTTGCAAAAATGCAATTAAAGAACATGTTGTTGGCAAAAATGAATAATTTTGCATATAAAAATGCAATTTGCTATTCTTTTTGGTATTTTCACATTACAATTGCCTAAAAGTGCTAACTATTACAAACCAGCACACCTCAATGTTTTATTCCATCTATGCAAGAAAGCTAGCTTGTAGGAAATAAGAAGTCAAGCAAGTTGCTTTGGGATTTAATTGCTAGATACAAAGTTGTTCTGCTATTAGCAACAATATCCGCTTTCATAAGACCATATAATATGGTTGTTCTAATTGTTTGTTATCTTGGTTGAATGTCATCATTCATCAAATTACAATGTAACCTCAATGCTAACATGAATGCAAGGTGAAATTTTGGGTACTCAAATATGTTTTTAAGTGGTCCTACTCAAACATTGTCTTCTTAATTACTTATCGAGCACATACATCAAATGCGTCATAGATGAAAAATTGTATCCATAGTAGTTAAAACTGCACAAGGTGCATGCCTAGGCAATCATGCTAGCCGAGGACCTTTCTCTAGGTGCACTAGAGTTGTGTTTCTAACAGGCGAGCCACAAATGGCACTAAATAGAACATTACATGGCTACAACCATAGCTTCGCTCTCTTTTCTTATCCCTTAATGAATCTTGACTCTTATGACTGATATTATTTTCAACTGATTTGTAAGAACTGATTACATGTATATTGTTCTTTTCTGTTTTTTATCTGCTAATACTATTACATCTTTCTACTGTGTTTTGAAATTGTATTAGAAAATTTTAATTTTCTACGCCTAGTATACATATTTTCATATTTTCCTTTTATAGCTCGTGCCTACACTTTTTTCGCACCTTGTAGGCAAACAAGCGAGCCCTTTGTTTCTTGAGTGTGCTTTGCGACTTTGACTACTATGACTATATCTTTCTTGTTATAGTTTCTTCAATCTTGGTATTTCCATGAAGGATATAATGCTTATGCTTTATTTCAGATTGAGGGTGATATTTTGGCCATTAAAAAAGCACTTGTTGCTGTCACCTGTTGCATTCAAAATCGCCCATATGATCTCATGGAGAAGATGGTTTTAGGTAGACCCCATCATGCAGTTCCCTCGGATTCCATGACTAACGGGCACATGGATATCCCCTCCGTGTCTTCAGAGGGCGGACCCTATCCTTCCATGGATTTTCAAGCTTCTCAGCAGGAAATAGTTTTCAGGATGCTATGTTCCAGTGATCGGGTGGGCAGCGTGATAGGCAAATCAGGAACAATTATTCAAGCTCTTCAGAAAGAATCAGGTGCTAGTATAAGCTTTGGTGCTCCTGTTCCTGATTGTGATGAACGATTGATCACTATAACTGCTATGGAGGTTTGCTATTAGTAATTAGTTCATATATTGTGTTATCTCTTATTCTTCTAATATGTTCCTTTTCATCAGACCCTGGAGTCACGGAACTCGCCTGCACAAAATGCTGTCATTCTTGTTTTCAACAGGTCAGAGGCTGGTCGTCCATCATCATCTGGTGTAATGGGTTCTGCTAGACTTTTGATTTCACCAAGCCAAATGGGTTGTTTGTTGGGTAAAGGTGGGTCCATAATTGCAGATATGAGAAAGGTAACTGGTGCAGTAATAAAGATAGTTGGTGAAGATCAAGTCCCAAAGTGCGCCCTTGAGACTGATCTAGTGGTGTTGGTGAGCTCTTCATGCCTTCATTTATGATTTCTTTTACATTTCTGGTCAAATAAATAATCTCTTAGTGTGTTAAAAACTGGATGGGCTGGGCCAATCTGCAAAGACTTTTTTATTTATTTTGTTGAACCCTGTAACTTAATACATTTGACTTGCTTAAATAAAATGTAACTTCAATCAACCCATTTAAAATAAATGGGGTGCAACTACCACTTTTGGTGGTTGGTTTGTATTGATTTTATGCCCATTTAATTCCTATTTTGTGTGCAAATGTTTGTTTTTCTAGTTATTAAATGAACCATCTTTATTTAAAGATGACAGGAAAGTTTGTAAACGTACGAGACGCCCTATACAGTGTTACTGGCAGGCTGAGGGATAACTTAATTTCCAGTAAAATGCCAAAGGGCCATGTAACCAGGGGCGTGCATACAAATTTAGCTCGGAGTATGGAAGGTCTACAATTGTCATCTAGCATCGATCGTCCTCCAACACCTGCAAGCTCGCATTCTCGGGTAATATTTTATTCTTTTATATCGTTAAATGTTATTACTTATTTCCAAATTATGTAATTTAAAGCTATATCCATTTTCTTGATTGATCGCAGATAGGGACAGGCAATGCGGGTATGGGACAAGATGTTGGCATGGGATCAACTTCTGTTAAAGGTGGTATCGAGCTTGGCAGGTTTGCATCAAATAACATATATGTATATATATATTTCATTAGAGAAGGGAATCTATTTTATTGCGTTCAAAGTCGAAACCTTTGATGTATTTGGTGAAGAAATGTGATAAGTTGTCACTGGATGAGTTTTAGAAACCAATAGCCAATATGCATGCATTCACAGACAAATGTATGTATCATGTAAGTAATGCGTATATATTGTATGTATGTATGTATATATGGAAGCCTCTCCTTAGATGATGTTAACAGGTGTTAAACTCTAGTTATTATTCTGAAGGAAAGTAATTGTGTACTGTGGTGGGTCTTATGGACTTGGTTATAAGAATGATTCCTTATGTATGTGTGTGTTCAAGTGTGTGTGAATCTTCACTTGACTTTGGTTGGTGATGTTTGCAGCGGAGGTAGGTCTGCTATAGTGACTGGTATGAGTGTGGAAATTATAGTACCTCAAAATATTATTGGACGAGTATATGGGGAGAATAAAAGCAATCTAACTCGTCTGAGACAGGTAACTACTGCTTACATTTTTGTTAACCAACTTTATGGTTTAAAACGGAGCAAAATGCACAAATTAGCAAACCTGCTTTTGTTTGTTTCTCATTTCATTTACTTATTAGGCAACTACTTACACAAATACTTGTTTGCATAAAATTCTTTAAAGGGAAATTATGATTTCTTTTGTATTGAAACTTCAGAGATGCTAAATTACTTGAATGTGCATTGAAAAATAGTGTGTTGTTCTAGGCAATTTGGCCTTTACATACAAAATTAATATATCTTTCTTCAAGTGCACAAATTGGTTTTGTTCATCTGTGATGAAGGATAGCTTGCTATTTTTGTGCCATATTGAAATTCTTTTTATCATGATTGCCGATTGATCGTATGATGCTAAACGATTTTGATCAATTTGTGCTAACGCTGCTCATCATTTCGTTATCATAAGTTTGTTTTTTTTTTCTTTTGTAGTTCTCTAGCATCTACGCATGTAATAATGTCTTATCCTGTAAAATTGACCCGTTTGTGTTTTAATCTTGTAATTTTGTTGTGTAAATTCAGATATCGGGTGCAAAGGTTGTCGTGCACGAACCACAGTCGGGAACATCCGACCACATCGTTGTTATATCCGGCACTCCTGATGAAACACAGTCAGCTCAGAGCCTCCTTCAAGCATTCATACTTTCTGACCAATAATGACGAAAATAAGGACACCTACAAACAATCTTCTGTTGAATTTTCCACCCTTTTAGTCAAAGTCAACAGTTTTTTTGGTAATGATATCAAAGAAGTAGGCAGCCGTTGTACTGTAATTTAAAGCAATTTCATTTATTCACTCTTTTGTACAATAACCTTTTTGATTTGAGCCCGGGCTAAAGCCACATAAATAGGGACGGGTTTGGTAATAGACCATATACCCAATTATAATAGTGTCATATACTTGACCCCAAACGCGTCAAGCATATATTGCAGGTAATTGGGTATATTTGTTAGTTTTGGACTCTCTTTCAAGGGTATGGAAGTACAGGTTCTAATGAAAATTAAATTTTAGTTGAAAATCATAAAAACATCTAATGATAAATCACATTAATTAAAAGTTAATATCGTGTAAACTACAATTTATAAAATCACATTAATCATGTTGGTATAGTGCCATGATTGTAATTGTGAAGTTTATAAGATTAGTTTTTAAAGTAAGTTAGAATCAAGCTTGTTGTGTTGTGATGGGGGTATGAAATCGTGTCAAATAACATCAATATTACATTACTATTAGCGAGTATTAACACTAAAGTTGTGGTGTGATAAAGTTGACAAATTAGACTCGAATGTAAGGCATAGAAAAGTATAAATAAGTCGATTTAGGACTCGCGCGTTGCAACAAACCTATTAAACAGGAACAAATAATATGTAAAAGCTTTAAACCACATATACGCACATTGCGTCATGTTAACTCACAAAATTTAAAACAAAAAGTAAAGCAAAACGTATATATATTAAACTACACTAACATGTTGCGTCGTGTTAACCAACAAAAGTTAAAACAAAAATTTAAGACAAATGAAAGATACATGGGACTAAAGTTGAATTTTAAAAAGTTATGAGGTTAAATTATAAGATATAAAAGGTCTTGGGTTAAAAGTTGGAAGATTAAAAGCTTTGAGTTAAAAGTAAAAAAACATTTAAAAAAAACTCCCTATGCATAATGTATAATACCATTATACATAAAGAAATTAGTAATTAGTAATATATAAATAGACATTTTATTTTAAAAAAGAAAAGAAAAAAAATCCTTTTAACCATACGTAAATTTTGTTTCTCTCCCCTCTTTTCAAAATCGCTATTATTATTTTTTTAATTTTGGTTTATGTCTTCTCTCCGTATTCACTTTTCTATTATAACCACAATTGAAAAGAGTGCTATGCATTTTAATCTTTAAAACATTCTATCTTTACTTTCATGAACATGTTGCATGTGAATACATGTAATAAGATATGCAACTTATAAATATAATAATTACATATATAAGTATGTACATATATTATAGTTACATATATGTATTGGAAATAAACACGTATATGTAACTATCTACGTATATTACAATTACATATATGTATCATTTACACTCTAAGTTTGTTACATCTTACATTTGTTGACTACAGTTGTTAATACTACTATGGTTTCTACTCTAGTGGCATGTTAGTAGTCTAGTATCATATTCACTTGTATATTGGTAAATGCTACTGCATATAGAATATTAAAAGGAAAAAGATTAAAGAGAAATATATTGTTGTTTTGTCATGCTTGCTGATAAGTTACGTATATGTAACATAGTCTTGTAAGTTACTATTCAGTTATGCTCATTAGTTTGTTACATCCAAGTCTTATTAGTTTATCGTTTTTGTTACGTTACATATATGTTTTGTCGAAGCTCGGACCTTGCTCGGAAAAAGCTTGCTTAAAAGCAATTCGTTTATAAATCTACACAGCTCGACTTGAATCATTTCGAAAACCAACCCTAGCTTGGCTCGTTTAAACTTGAGCTGACTCAATTTTGGCTTAAATATTTATTTTTAATTATGTATATGCGTGTATATACGTGTTTATGAGTGGTTAATGCTTTTGTTTAGTCTACTTATCACTTATAATAACAAGAGTTCATTTCAGTTTAGTTCCAAAGTATTACAAATTGTCTCCATTTACAAATCTTTAATTTGTCTCTATTCTTGGCCTAAGTTTGCAAATCATGTTTATTTCAATCTAATTTACTAAGATGTTAATACTCTTTGTTAAATGAGTGTTAAATGACTAAAATACCCCTTATTTAAAAACTAAATATTTAAGTATACAAATTAAAAACAGCTTGGACCCACCCCCGCTACAAATCATCTTCACAACTACCACTATCAGAAACCATATCACTGGAAATCAACACTTGCAGAAATCAACCGACGATTACTACGATTGGAAACCACCTCATCACCACATACCATCACCTACTCCGCTTATCGCTACCCCATCTCGGGTTCAAGCCATAACTACCTCTATAAACCATCCACTTCCTATTTTTCTCATTTGGGAGTTTACAAGAGGAAGATGGAATGGTAGCCACCACCCCTTACTCAAGGCCATCGCTATCTTTAGCCATCTTGTTCCAGCGACGAAGCTCGGTGGTCCTGTGGCTACTAGCCATCTCGGCAAAAGTGTCAAGATCAGAATCCTCCCCTATAATTGCAACCCTCCCTAAATTTCTTATGTTCCTTCTTAATTCTTGACTTATGTGAATTTGGTAATTTTTCATAACCAAAACTTCGTTAAGTCTTGCATACACGTGTCGTGAGCACACATTAGTTTTCGTTGACGTTGATGACTTAATAATATTAATATTGGTTAACTAATAATAATTAATTAATAATTTTGATTATTAATATGTGTTTATGTGAATTGTGAATTTTAAGTATAATACTAATAACATCGTCATGACTTGGTATATTGTGGGGAAGGAAAATAATGCACATAGTCAGCTTCGTTTGTGACATCAATATGGTTATACTTATGTGTGACATCCGTCACCTTAAGGTCCGTCGAACGACATAAATAAACATAGAAATATTTTAATTATTCTTCCTTTTCTTCATGAACTCCTGCTTTAAGGAATCATGTCTGCTTATTTTCCTTTGTGCCTGTACTTCCTTCGAGAACATGTGCTAAGCATAAACCTTTTGTAAATTTCATCACCATTACCACCAAATATATCATTTTTAATTTCGACCATTGTCATTAATAAAACCATTTTAGACTATCAAATGTCATTAAACACGCTTTTAACCTTAATATAACGAACATTTTAAGATCGTAATCAACCGAAACAAATTTTTGGGAAACTCAAGGGCTAAGTGCAGGGACTAAACTTGTAATTTTGCAAACTTGGACTGGGTAATAAACCCCATTCCCAGCCATTCCTCACTAACTTCATCTTCTTCACCTCTTCACTCCCTACACACACATTTTCTTCATTCTAGCACCAAAATTTACCCGTGTGGTCTCGTTTTCGTCGTCTAGTCTTCATCTACAGCCTCATCTACTCATTTCTAGCAGGTAGACGACTTTGGTTGTCTCTTTTCTTGTCTTTTTACTGCTGTGTTTTCTAGGGTTTCGGGTGCTCGGGTTCATCCGAGCACATGAGGTCGTGTGGGTGCGTGTGAGGTCTTTCTGCTTGTGCTTCATGTTTGTGTATGTTTGTTGAGTGTTTCTGGAAGTCCTCGTGGTATAAAACTCGCGTTAGAGCAGCTCGGGGGCTGCTCAGCCCGACCACAGTCGCGATTCTGCAGTTCAGGCGATTGGGTCTGTCATGCGATTGAGCCGTGCGACTGAGTGAGTCGTGCGACTGAATCATGCGTCTAAGTCAATCGTGCGACTGAGTTGTGCGACTAGGCATGTCGTGCGACTGAGTCGTGCGACTGGGTGTTTGTATGCGATTGAGTCATGCGTGCAAATGAGTGTATACGATTGAGTCATGCGTATGAATGATTGTGTGCGATTGAGTCAGGTGACCGACTGAATGTATGCGATTGTGCGTGTTTCGCACGACTGGAGTCCAATCGCACGAATGAAGGTTCAATCACACGAAAGTAGCTAATTCGCACGATTGAGGTTTGATTCGTGCGCATGGAGGTTGGGTCGTGTGAATGTGTGTGTTGTGTGGTGCGACTGAGTCCAATCGCACGAATGAAGGTTCAATCGCACGAAAGTAGCTAATTCGCACGATTGAAGGTTGATTCGTACGAATGGAACGTGGGTCGAGCGTCTGGTCCTGTTGTGTGTCTGATGATGAGTGTGAATTTCCCTTGAACATCTGATGATGATAAGGTAACATCAGTAAAAGTGTCATTGCTTGACCACAAAGATTAAAGTCAACGCTATCAACATGCACATACTATTTCAATTGAAATAAACCTAACATTTTACAATTACCGACAACCCATTTGAAACTACAAATACTTAACAAGTGTCATCTTTCATAACAATGAGATCTTTACAAGGATGTCATAAGCAATGACGACTACTCGTAGTACTTGGATCTACATAAGATCTGATACGTGTGTCCGCTTGTGTGTGTGTGCCACCCACGACCGAATCGATACAACCCGAACCGACCAAACATTACTATACGCTTTATACATGTCATTAATGCTTGACAATAACTGTCAATAGGTGTTTGACCGATCATTGCATTCAACTGTTGGAATCTCGACCTTTTATACTTACCACTTAACATGTGAGTTTCGTGGCCCCTTTTTATGCTTATACTATTTTTACAAACATTTACAAACATGGGGGAAAAGTATGCTCGCCCGTTTTCTATGCTGTACAACATACATACAATTTTCATACAAGGAATCAACGTGATACTGTGTTGCAAGTACTTATCTGATACATGCTTGGGTCTGCTGTGTGGTTCTATCTTTGCAACTATTTAATTCCAGTGTGGGAACCGACGGTTAGGTATTGGTAGTACTACTGGGTTGACACCCCCACCCTCGTGTTGGTATACTAGTTAGTACCAACAATAGCCAGGTACGGGCCTTGGGTGAATATATGCCGACAATTTCTTTGTGTACGTCGCTAGGTTTGGTTGCAAAGCTCATGTCATGTGATTTTACTTGTGTATATAACTGTATTCACGGTATTCCATATCATTTACTTTATACAACATCACTTACACTTTTATTACTTAAACCTGCGAGCTCACCAACAAATTTTGTTGACCATTTTGAGCATATCTTTTCAGGTGATCATGCTAGCTGAGGTTCTAGGTGTGCTGCCTTAGTGGAGACTCTGGGATGCATTTTTGGGCCAAACTTGACTTTTTGAAAACAATTGTTGTAACTGTTTCAAACAACATTATACTTTGTAACTTGTTCCCGGGTTGTGGGAATTGCATACAATGTTACTATCTATGTTTATCTTATATCATGTTTATGCTTATGGCTATGTTGTCGTGAATACTGACTAAACACGACACAAGTCCCCTTGTTGTCGGGTGTCTTCATGACACGCATGTCATCATTATTATTATTGCATCTCTATCGCTTACCATGTGTTATGACGATTCCCGTCTCGTCGCAACCCCGTGTTTCCGCTCTTAGCGGGGGTGTGACATTATGAGATTAGACTAGCTATCTATTTCAATACAGTTGCTTATGCTTTAAAACTACTATTGTTTATGATTACTTACAAACTCTTGAACTCACCAATCACCATGTTGACACATTAGTATGCGTTTCTCAGGTTGTTATTAACAGCTGCATCTTGGAGAACTCACAAGTCAAGCATGGTTTTGAACAAACATTTGTTTACACTGGTTTTTTATGCGTACATATAAACAATGGTTTGGGTGCGTGTTTTCGGATTTACATTTTAGTACTTTAGGTTTGATATATTTACTAAACTTTTGTAATGTTTTAAAATTTTAAACTTTAAGGTTTATATAAATGTCTCTTATAGAGTCTTTTAGAGTAATTAATGACTTATATCTTGGTTGTTCACACGTTTCATGATAGAACCCCACACCTGGATTTTGAGGGTGTGACAACTTAGCTATGATTTCTTAGCAAAAACAAGTAGATCCGACAAGTATAAGGTGGCTAGGGTTCTAGAACATGAAAACAATGGTGGTTATCGGTTTGAGTAGTTGAATGAGGTGGTGATGGATGCGATTATGATGATGATTCATGGTTACGAAAATGGTGATGCCGAGTTGGTGTCACAACCACACTACAACTACTGCGTCTTGAAACCATGACTAGGTAGAGATAGTGATACTGGTAGAGCTAGAGGTTATAGGTGGTGATTTGTGGGGTGTTTGGATGGTGTACAGACCAAAAATCGGGAGCTCAAGGTTGGTTAATGGTGAATTTGGTTGTAGGCAGAGGTGTACAGGGTTTGTACTTGTGTTTAAGGGTGGCACATGGTTGGGTAGTTGCCGGATTGAAATGGTGGTGATGGTGTGGCAGTGGTAGTGGTTTGAGTTGGTCGAGAGCTAGGTTGAAAGGGTGGTGGTTGTGGGGTGGTAGATGGTATTTTGTCGGACTGTGTTAGCCCTTGGCCTAATGAACCAGTCAATGTATGACTACATGGGTTAGAGACGTGCATGAAATGATTTTAAATGAAAATTCTTAAAGGAATTAAGATTCATGGATCAAAATAAACCAATATGGGTCTAGTGTATCGGCTTAATCGATCACCAAGAAAGGAGTTCGGGATCTGAACTCCAAGTCTCATAATGAAACGCTAAGAGAAAAAAGTAATGATCCGCTAAGGCCAATGTGGACCGTCAAAGGTGAGATAACAGCTGACAAGATATATCCCGTTAATATATGTGAATTAGTAGCAGACCGCCAAGCTAAGTTTAGCGATCCGCCAAAGAGCCAGTATGGCAGACTTGATATAAAAACCCTAAAAACTTAAAATTTTCACCATTTGTCTCTCTCATAACTGGAACACACACACTCTCTCACATACTCTCTCTCTCTCTCTCTCTCTCGCTCTCTCTCTCTCTCTCGCTCTCTAAACATATCTCTCTTTATAATTTTGGCTTGTGGGCGTTGATTTGGTCTAGAAACACTGTTGGAGGCTCGATTGTCTCCGATAAGCCTAAAACTCTTGTAAATATGGGTCATGGTCATATTAAAGTGTATGTGTGACATATGGAACTCTATTAAAGTATCGGATCGCTTGGTGGTGTGTTCATGACTACAGGAAGATTTCAGTATAAGGGTTCTTCGCTTGGGCCTGGATGTTGGTTAAAATGTTAGAGCGACCTGGTTAACCGAAACAACAAGGTAACCACAACAAAGTTTTAAGATTTAGCCTTCCTATTCGTGTAAGAAAAATGTGATTGAAATGATTAAAATTATTCTATTCTCGTGGTATATCAAGACTTTTAAGGCAAATGTGAAACATATACGACAAACAATACACAATCAAACCTAATGATCGAATTGACTCGGTCTACAAACAAAGTCTTATGATTATGCACATGTATGAATCTAGTTTCAATGACCCTCGAATAATCAAATCGAGTGAGTTTGTCAAGATAATAGATCTATTATTGTTGTTGTGGTTTATATAAATTAATGATTTTGTTAGAGTCAAGGTTTATCTAACTTTGAACCTATGAACACATATTGAAAGTAATAACATAATATAAAGAGTTAATTACATGAATGGTCCTTGTGGTTTATCGAAAATAACAGGTTTGGGTACTAAGGGTTTTTTGTAACAGATTGTAGTATTGTGTTTTCAGTTTTGTAATAAGAATGGGTATTAAGACTAACAGACGTTAGTTTTTATATTAAATTAAAATAAGATGACTAAAATACCCCTGGAGGGACTACTCTTTTAATTTTATATGTCTCTCTTATTCAAGGACCCTTTTGTGTAATTACCTATGAGTTTAAAAAATCCAACCCCCACCACATCTATTTTAGAAATCAAACTACCAGTACCGCAAATCCATCACCGCCATTACCCACCATCGCTACTGCCTACTACCATCTTGGTCAACGCCCATTTTAAACCCCAAATCATCACCAAATTCACCATCGCTGCCTCATAACAAATACCCCAACCCACCCACTATTGTCTTCCTCCTTCCCCCACTTTATACCACCACCACCACCACCACCACTAAGACAACAATCACTGCCAACCATCACCTTGGTTAACTAAAGATCAAGTATAGGTTGGATTCACCTTAGTTTAGTTTAGATTATGTTTAAATTACTTTGTAATAGGTTTAATGTCAATTAGTTTTTAATGTAGTTCATTTTGTCTAGTTTTGTAGTCTAGCGAAACTATGAGCGAAACTATAGCAGTCAGCTATTTAGTTCTCCCGGCGAAACTGTTGTTTCTGCCGGGCGAAACTATAGTTTCGGCAGTATAGTTTCGCTGTCTGTGAAAGTATGACTGCTATATATAGTTTTGATCATTTTCATTGTTAGTTAAGCTTCCAAAACCCTAATCGTTTATCATTGTTGCAAGTGAGTATTGTAAGCAGTTTATTCACAGATATATCATTGTGCATTGTTATTATTGTGTATTGATCATCATCATTGTTCTTATTTTTGATACATTTGTGGTTGACTTTAATCTTCTTCATCTTCGTTATCTATTGTCTACATTTGATATTGAATGATCTAACATCTCATCTATACTGGAAATCGAATCAAATGGACCAACAATATGGTCTTAGAGCCTTAGTGCTCATGATTTGTTGAGTTTTTGGTTGTTTTTGTTTAATATCAAGTTTTCATCAATTTCAAATCAAATTCTAGTGTATTGGATATGGATTTGCTTGAATTTTGTTTGTTTTTTGTTAGAGAAGCTCTGTGAATCATCAGATCTCACATCCATTGAGTTTTTGCTGATTTCAATTTGATTTTATGTTGAAAAAGGTTTTCAGCTTCATCCGGAAAAATTACAGATTCATTCAACGAAATTGTTTACTCTTCTAGTGAAACTACATGTGTTATCCTATCTGAAGTTGATTTCTGCTGTCTTGCGAAACTAGTTTCATTCAACAAAAGTTCAACAGTGTTTGTGGGTGAATTTCAAGTGAAGTTGCTGCTGAAAGTACCATTGAACGAAAGTTCAAGCTTGTTTCGTGCGAAATTATTGGCGAAACTAAGCAATTTCAGGCATTTGGCTAGCAAAACTGCTACCAAAATTGCTAGCGAAATTAAGGTAACCTAGCGAAACTAGTTCTTCACTGCGAAATTGTTTGCGAATATACCAATTTTCAGCGAACTATTTCTTGACCAACGAAATTGTAATGTCAAAGATGACCTCCCTCACTCTTGTCGATCTTGAAAGTGTAGCTCCCAATAGACCTCCAAGACTCATTAACGGGGATAATTTCGAGGATTGGAAGAGATGTCTCAAAGCCTTTTTCTTCTATACTAACCACAATCAATGGGAATCTTTCATTTTTGGTCCTCACATACCAACTGTCACTGTTGGTGATGTTGTATCTCAAAACTAGGACTCGTCCACATTCACTAAGAAGGATTTGAAGCTGATAGATTGAGACCCGAAAGCTTTTGGAGCATTAACTCTTTGCCTCTCACCAGACATCTACATTGATTCGCTGAGCATAAAAATGAAAAGTCCCTCTTCGATGCTCTATGTGAGTTCTATGATGGTAATGATGAGTTGGTGAAAGATAAGAGTATTCAAGCTGAGAAGGAATTTAATTCGTTTGTGGGATACAAGAACGAGAGTCTCATAGATCTCACAAATTTTATTCTGACAGGTTCAAGCACACTAAAGAAATACGATGAAAAACTTTCCAACAGTGAGCAAGTAAACAAATTGCTAGACTCTCTCCCACCTCAGTGGAGCCTTCAGGTGAGAATGCTAAAGCAAGAAAGAAGTTTCACTGATTATAAGCTGATGGACATCATCAATAAGCTTAAATCCTTTGAGTTAGGCATGAAGAGAAGGGAATTCAACCAAACCATGATGCCTACATCTAGTTTCACTCAAAATGATGCATTATTGTTTTCTGCTACAAGCTCTCATATTCAAACATCTAGTCAAGGAGGTGTGAATACTGGTAATTATTCAGGAGGTTGTGGTACTGTTGGTAGAGATCAGGCTAATTCGAAAGCAAATGTTGAAGCTTCTGTTCCATCCGAGACAATGGCTCTTTTTGGTATGTTCATTTAGAGCTATGAAACTTTAGTGGCAGGGGAGTTGAAAGGGAAAGGAATGACGATAGAGGATATGTATCAGGTGGGACCTGATGATTTGGAAGAGACTGATATTCAATGGCAAATGGCAATGCTGACACTTCTAGCCCGGAGATTCATGGAGCAAACTGGGAGAAAGAACTTTGGAAGTCAAAACTCTAACTCCAAACTAGGATTTGATAAGTCCAAGCTAAGGTGTTTTAATTGCAAACAATTGGGACATTTCAAATGTGAATTTCCATTGCCCATCGTCACTGATTCTAGTAATACAGGAGTTCCATGACTAACTACAAACGACGGAAAGGAGGACATGAGTCATAAAAAGGAGACAACTTTGATTTCAAACTTTGATTGGAGTGCTAAAGCCAAAAGACGAGAGAAGAGATTAATCAAGCTTTGGTAGCTATATTGTGAAAGGAAAGGCACAAGTGGATTTTGAGGATGAATTTGATCCATTCAAAGATCTTAGAAGTGAAGCTGAGGGGACTACAAAATCGAAGAAGGATGAAATGTTGAAAGGAAATGAAACTAAGGTCTTGGTGAAGGTGAAGGAGGATGAGAGAGTGAAAGAAGATAAATTTGAGGAATTGAGGAAGGGAGGAAGTCCACCCATTAAGAAAGGAAAGGAAAAAGATGTTGCTGCTATTATTGTTGAGGAAAGCAAGTCGAGTACCCTGGTGTGCTAATGTGAGAAGGCCTTAGCAGCAGAAAAGGTGGTGATGGGACTTCTGTATGAGGTAATTCAGGATATGTGTTATCTGCATGTAAAATCAGGTTATTTGGAGTTGACAAAGCTAATCGTTTATTAATTGATAATGAGAAAGATTAAAAACGAATTAAAGAGGAACTTAAAATAAACGAATCTAAATATTTTGTTAAATTAAACGAAGCATTAGAAGAGAATGATCACCTAAAACGAATAGTTTTGGAAAGAAATGTTGAGATTAATACTTTGACTTAAAGAGTTGCACTTGCTGAATTTGAAACAAGCAAACTTCAGTCAAAGCTCGATAAATAGACAATATCTAGAATGAAAAATGATGATTTATGTAAATCTCAACGGGGGCTAGGATTAAAACGGGATTGCGCTATGAAAATGCTAAGGTTTATCCTCCTCCTGGTACTTACTGTTATTCTCCTATGCCTGTTCCTCATCCTTCAAATGATTTAATCAAAACTGATACTAACATTATGTTTGCAGGTTTAGAAGGTGTAAATCCTAGGCATGTTCGTGAGGACTACGATTATGGATCGACTAGCGGGCTTGGATGCACTAGTCTTGGTACACCTGATTATCAGCATTTTGTCTTAGATCATAAATCTTGTTTAACTTCTATTTTTGTTTCTAGTGAACCTGTAATAGACATTGTCTCATCGTGTTCTTGTGATGTTTCAATTTTATCTTCAAATTCTGTGGATTATGATGATGCTACTAGTTATGATTATGTTAATAGTGTGAATGATTCCACCGCAAAGAGTAATGAGAGACATAAAACTAATTTTTTTGACAAATTCTTTTCTCATCCTATTCCATCTTTTACCTCAACAAATATTTCTTTATCAAACAAAAGGGTATCAACTTCATCTGAAGCCAGCACAAGTGGTACAAGTACTACTTGTACTTCAGATGACAATTCATCTTCTTTTGTTAATAACCATTCTTGTTCAAATAAATACAGACCTCGAGGCATGTATAAGACATACAGTGATGTAGATTCTAATGTGCCTGAATGTAATAAGGAAATACATATTGATCATATCCCTACCTCATTACATAACAAACCTAGATTAAAACCACACCATTTCAGTGTGGTCAAGATGATCATGTAGTTAAGAATTGTCTTGAACTACATCATAGACATGTTAATAGGAATTCATTTGGGAATAAATTGAAAAAATTAGTTAATAATTTCTTTTGTAAGAAATCTGTCTCTCCTAAACCCAAACTTACTCAAACTCGGGTTCCTATCTCACTTGGATAACCTGTTCTTTATATTTTTGCAGGAGTCATCCACTAAGGTTGTAAATAGTGTATGCATGTGGATAGTGGACGCTCCAGATATATGACAGGGCACAAAGACTTGTTGACCAATTATCGGATTATAAATGGCGGTTATGTGGCATTTGCTGGCGACAAGAAAGAAGGAAAAATGATCGGTCAAGGAGAAGTTTCCAATGGCTCTCTAACCTTAGAGAAAGTCAATTATGTACCTGAGCTTGCATTTAATCTGTTGAGTGTCTCTTAGATTTGTGATAAAGACATTCTGATCTTATTTAAGTCCAATGAATGTCTCTTTTTAAAACTGAGATTGATATTCCAGAAGAAATGGTACTCATGTGGGCTCCACGAAGAATGATACATATCTTCTTAATATGGGTTCAAGGGAGTCAAAGTCTACCGCTACCTGTCTTTTGTCCAAAGCTTCCGCTTTTGAGTCTGTGTTATGGCATCGCAGATTGGGCCACGTTAACTTCAAAATTATAAACAAATTAGTTAAAAACAATCTTGTTAGAGGACTTCCTTTAAAATATTTTTCTGTAAATGAAAAATGTATGGCGTGTGCCAAAGGCAAACAACATAAGAAACCACATAAGCCAAAACTTGAAAATATAATAACTAATCCCCTCGAGTTGTTACACACTGTTTTGTTTGGCCCAATTAGTGTTAAATCAATTGCTAAAAAATCTTTATGTCTTGTCATAACAAATGATTTTTCAAGATATTCTTGGGTAAGATTTTAAGCTCACAAGAGAGAGGTTGCTAAGGAGTTGTAGAAGTTAATACTTTCAATCGAGACGATAAGCAAGAGAAAGGTCTTGGTGATCAGGAGTGACAACGAGACTGAATTCAGAAATTCGATCTTTGATTCGTTCTGTGCTGAAAAGGGAATTTTAAGACAATTCAGTGTTGCGAGGACGCCTCAACAGAATGGTGTGGCTGAACGAAAGAATCACACCCTTATTGAAGCTGCCAGTACAATGATGATTGAATTCTCCTTACCTATCATCTTTTGGGCTGAGGCGGTGAATTGTGTTTCATACGTTCTGAATAGGGTGTTGATAGTCAAAGATAAAATGAAGACTTCTTATGAATTATTTCATAAGAGAAAGCCTTTAATTGATTTCTTTTGACCATTGGCTGCTCATGCACTTTATTGAATACTCAGGCGTAGAAGATGAAGTTTGGTGTCGTGTTTGATGAATGTTACTTTGTCGGCTATTCTTCTTCTCAAAAAGCTTATAGGATAGATAACAAGAGAACACGTATTGTTTAAGAGTCCTTTTATATTGATTGGTAGGAATCTAATTCCTCTAATGTTCGCTCTGAACCAGCATGGTTCGTTGACTCCGATACGGTGTTTAATTCTTTTAATCTTCTACTTTTCGACGATGATATGTCTATCTCCAATGATCAAATGAATATCATTCTTCTAACTCCTGTCCCTGTTATACCTCAAGACCCTCCTACAACATCTACAACCGATGCTACATCAGTTGATATTGCATCTTCCTCTTCATCATTTGACCTTCAACCTCCACCTATTTCTACATCCCTTCCTTCCACACCCACATCTGCCTCATCTCAGCCAGTATCACCTATCTCTCCAGTTGACTCCTCTTTACCATCAACTTCACCTTCATCTATCCATACACAACCAATTAACCAACCATCTTCAAATATCCTACCCATGTCCTCTGATTTCAAATCTTTGAAAGATCACCCACATGATAACATCATAGGATCTATCACCGACAGTGTTTGAACATGGAGTCATTCTGGATTGATTAACGTTTGTTTATTCTCTTGTTTTATATCCCAAATCATCCCAAAGAATGTTCATGCGAGTCTTCAGGATCCTTGCTGGATTGAATCAATACAATCAGAGCTACAACAGTTCCAGAAACTCAAGGTGTGGACCCTGGTCGATCTTCCACCAAACAAATGCCCAATTGTCATGAAATGGGTGCTCAAAAACAACCTGATGACCGTGGCATTATGGTAAGAAACAAGTCTTGATTGGTTGTCCAGGGATTTGCTTAAGAAGAAGGGATTGACTATACCAAAGTTTTTGCTCCTATTGCCCGCCTTGAAGCCTTCAGAATTTTCTCGTCACACTGCTCATAAGTAGTTCAAAGTCTATCAGATGGATGCCAAATGTGCATTTCTTTATGGAAACATTTTCGAGGAGATTTATGTGTGTCAACCACCAGGTTTTGAGGATCCCGACTTTCCTGACAAAGTTTACAAACTTGATAAGTCTATTTATGGTCTTTATCAGGCTCCTCGGATCTGGTATGAAACACTAACTCAGTATCTCTTAAGCAATGGTTTCTCTCATGGCACCATTGATATGACCTTATTCAACAGGGAAGTGGATGGTGAAATGCTGATTGTCCAAGTTTATGTCGATGATATTATCTTTGGCTCCACCAATCCACAATTGTGTTAGGAATTCGAGGAGGTGATGCGTAGTTGCTTCGAAATGAGCATGATGGGGGAGATGTGCTTTTTCCTTGGGCTGCAGGTGAAACAAAAGACAGAGGGAATTCTCATTCATGAGGAAAAGTATGTTAAAGAAATTTTGAAGAAATTCAAGATGGATGAAGCTTCTTTTGAAATGACTCCTTTACCTACTCAAACATGTCTCACTCCTGAAAAAAATAGGACACCTGTTGATCCTTATCTCTACAGATCCATGATCGGTTCCCTTATGTATCTTATAGCAAGTCATCCTGACATCACCTTTGCTGTAGGATATTGTGCTTGATACCAATCTGCCCCGAAAGAGTCTCATGAAAAGGCTATAAAACGAATCTTTCATTATCTTAAAGGCTCTTCTTGTTTAGGTCTTTGGTATTCTTATGGTGGGAATTTTGACTTACATGCCAAATAGAGATGATTCTAGGTTTAACAGAAAATCGGTCACTAGAGGATGTCAGTACTTAGGCAGTTGTCTGGTTTCATGGAAAAGCAAGAAACAGACCACCGTTTCTCTCTCTACAGGAAAAATAGAATACATTACTACCTCTAGTTGATGTTTGCAAGTTCTCTGGATCTAGCACTAGATGATTGACTATGGGATAAACTTTCTCCATACATCGTAGTTCTATGACAACAAAGCAACCATTGGGATAGCCAAGAATCCTATTCATCATTCCCGAACCAAGCACATTGAGACACGGATTCATGCAATCCATGATGCTTAGGAAAAGGGTTGCAGGATCGGTTAAAGTCACTTAACACTTTGTTTTTCTCTCAAACTCACTTGAACAACACTCGGATGAAGATAGAGTTAATAAGAGTTGATCACAATATAGTAAGTAATAAAGAACACAAAAGTAATTTTCAAGGTACTTGCATATATTGCTTCTCAACTCATATATTACAAGACTCTTACAAACTTATGTTTTCGAGTTACAATGAGAAACTGTATATAATACTACCTATAGCCGGATATACTTTGATACCAGTTGGGATCCTATAACCAAAGCCTATACTACAAGACTATAGTTTAAGGTATCTCGGATAAAGTCTCATCTGAGATATGGTAGTCAGGACATGTCCCTGACTAACCTTTTATCACTAACTAAAGTTGGTAACATGTACTATCATAAAAGGTAAACAATGGAATAAAGTATGGTCAACTGCATGGCTCTTTGAGAAAACACCATACAGTATCAGAGGTTTGCAGCGGAATGTCAGAGACCATACTTATGTCCACTGGTTCATAGTAGTGTCTTCCGAAGGTTAAATGGCTTCAGAAGAACAAGTACTTCCGAAGCCACTTATACTTCAGAAGAGGCTGCTTCTTCCGAGACTTGGGAACTTCTTCTTTTCGTCATACTTTGGAAGTAGTCTTCTAATTGTTCTTCTAAGACTTGATCTTTGGAAGCATGCTCTTGACTTTATCTTCGGAAGAACTCTACAACCTTCGGAAGTTCCATGCTAAGCTTCGGAAGCCTTTGCATGTAGCACCAAAATTATCTAAGTGATTTGGTTTTGGTTGCACCAGCCTTCTTCTTGATCCAACAAACTCCCCCTAGGCTGATGCTACCAAAACCTCACTTGTTAATGCTTCTCAAAACTTTCAGCACCAGGAGAGTAGATATTTATCTGTTTCCTTGTTCTTCCCAGATGTGGTGCTGAGAAGTTTGTACAAATCCTTGGTAGACATGAAGTCCAGTCTGTCACCTTGGATGATGTGTACCCTCTGTTGTTGCCCTTTGAAAAGAGTTTGTTGATGAGAACTGTAATCATATTCCTATCTAACTATAGGTTCCAATTCGGGACCCTCTACCATCTGTAGAAAGGCAATGCCCTTGGTAGGAGGTCTTTCCTTGTCTTCCTGTCTTCTCAACTTCAACTCTTCTTCAATCTTGGCTTTTGTAGTTAGCTTGGCTAGATGAAGACTGCTGAGATGAAGATTGCTGAGATGATTTCTGATGAGTGCAGTAGCTTTAGAGTTAGAGGGGTTGGAGAATGGTTTTTCTGCTAACTCAACAATATCAAATCTGCTGGAGTGTAACAGAGAGGTTGCATTATGTATGTTGACTTCGCCATTCTCCCTTTCCACAACAAAGTTGTGAGAAGTTTCATCGAACCTCCACCAGATTATTCTCTTTCTAGGCACAAGAGACTGACTAGGAATCTTGTCCTCTTTCTTAGTATCTAGCAGAGTCACTAGTTTCCTTCTAAGTTTCTTCTCTTCATCATTCAGTGAATCTGAGTTGATGCCTAGAAGTCTAGCTGCCTAGTCCAATGTTCCTCTAGGCAAATCAAGGAATTGATCTCTTGTGAGGGAACATAAAGATCCATCAACATAGGTGATATTGACAGAGTCTTCCTCACATGAGACTTTGGTCAAAGTTATGCAGTTGGTGAGCTTAGTCTTGATTACCTTGAACTCCTCAAGAGAGAGATATTGAGAAGGCTGAGGGGATGGTTTGGATGGTTGTTGGGTAGGTTGTGGTTCAGAGGTTCTGGGAAGTGTTTTTGGTTGAAGGATGGGAGTTTAGGTGGTGAGGTGATGAAATGGGTGAGGGTAAGGATGTGGGTTCAGGGGTGAAGGGCTCAGTTTTGATGGTGAATGGTAAGGGTGAGGGATCAGGTTGTGGTTGAGTAGTTTCAGTGAAGATCATCCCCTTTACCCTTCTATACATCTCTTTTCTCTTTCCCAATCAGATGTCAACCTTGATTTCACTGACAATCTGTTGGAGTATCCTCTCTGACATGGGACCCACCTACCTTCCAGAGAAGCCATGAGCCTGGAGATAGTCATTCATCCAGGCCTTCTCAATGAGCTTCCTGGTAGCAGTGGCCTTTGCTTCTTCCTCCTTCTTCTTCCTTTCCTTTAGCTTTTCTCTTGCAACCTTTCTTCTTTCTTTCTCCATTTGATCTTGCTCTTTGTTGTAGAGCCATAGGATCGTTTCATTATTGTGTGGAGAAAGTTCTTGAAGATTGAAGCCTCTGGAGATTAGGAACTCTATTGTAAGGCCCCGTTCCTGGGACGCTTAAAACTGGTCAACCATTGCACATAAAACATACATTTACAGTTATTTTAAATAAACATTCGCATCGGAAAACATTCAAAAATGGCATTTCATTTCCTCATAAAAACCTTTGCGAAATAATGCATCGTTCATCAGTTACAAATTACATTGTTGTATTACATCACAAAAGCTTTATATAAATGGATGCCATCCAAAAGAGCTGAGCAGCTGCCTCATGCCATCCTCAGCAACATTACCTGCCAACTGGAAACAAATAAAAGTCAGCATTGTTGAGTGAGTTCTAGTTTTATAATAAAACATACTTTTCTTTCGTAAAACCATTCTTTCTCTCAAAATCATAATATACTTTACATTCGTTCATGATCATACATCATAAGTACATACAGATAATATCATTATTATCTTCGTCATTCTTTCGTTCATACTTTCATTCTTTCATCATTTCATTCATTACTTTCGTCATCACCATGAACTTTACCCTTCATGCTCATGGTACTGTGCCTAAACCTATAAAAGACCTTCATTGGTGGTGCCCAGCACCAAGTTGTCACAGTACCTAAGTAAAGTTCAGGTATACCATTGTCATATGCTATGCCCTTCATGCTCATGATACTGGACCTAAGCCTATAAAAGACCTTCATCGGTGGTGCCCAGCACCAAGTGGTCACAGTACCTAAGGCACGCAACAATGGTTCATCCATATGGTCAATCACAAAGAAAGACCCCAATGTGCATCCTTTGGGGTAGCTAACCCACACATTTGAGCTAACACCTACAATGGGTGTGCACCTCCATACATTTGCTTGCAAGCCTTTCTTACATTCATTCATTCATTCATTAATGCATGCATTCATCATCATGTTCCTCTTTCATTATCTTTTACTTTACGTTACATAATACTTCGTTCATTCATTAACATGACACGCAAGCCAGAGGAAAGATAAACATATATCATCATAAGGAACATAAACATATCATTTAGTCATCATCATGCAGGGCATCATACATACATAACATACATCATGTATAACCATGAAACATCATCATCATCATCATTATGCATATGCATCAATCACACATCATTACATGCCCTCATACCATCTATGACCCCAAAAGTCAACTTACATAACCCCTGGGAATCTCGTAGGTCAAAGCCTACATTACTCCTTTTTCTCCAAAAAGTCAGAATTATTCTAAATGTTCATCCGCATTGTCCTTATTGTTCATCCGCATTTGGTTTGCTTCATCTGCATTTGATTTGCTTCATCTGCATTGACATACTTCATCCGCATTTGACCTTCTCATCTGCATTTCATATACTTAGTCAAATGCTCATCCGCATTGACATACTTCATCCGCATTTGACCTTCTCATCCGCATTTCATATACTTAGTCAAATGCTCATCCGCATTGACCCCATCCGCATTAACTGTTCATCCGCATTTACTTACTTTGCAGTTAATACTCATCCGCAATTCTGAAACTTAGTCAAATGCTCATCCGTATTTCATGCACTTAGTTAATGTTCATCCGCATTGACTTCATCCGCATTGACATACTCAGTGGTTAATGTTCATCCGCATTAACCCTTTCCATCGCATTGACTTCCAAACACTTAGGCAGATTTAAAAACTTAACATGTGAGCCTAAAACATCATATTCGATTTCCATGCACCATTCATCTTGTTCTAAGCTTAAATCTTACCCTCTAAGCCTTAGAAACACAATCATACATCATCAAGCATAAACATAGTCACACATCATATAATAACATCATCATACACACAAAGAAACGTACGGGTCCGAAACCCAGTTTAATAAAAACATACATTCATGCATTTCTAGCCCCAAAATCAGTTAAAAACCATAAAAAAGGGGTTCTAGAACTCACCTTTGCAGTTCTTGAGTATGGCTTTTTCCAAAGTCGTTTGCAAATTGAATTCAACCTCCTAGAAACCCACTAAAAACATACCCGAACACATACAAACACACATAAGCATAAACCCGAGGATATGACCAATCAAGAACACCATAAAAGCGTGAATTATTACCTTGAATTCAAATTCTTTCTTCTTGTTCTTCTTCAAACCCGAGCTCTGCTATTTCTCTCTCTAAAATCCGGACTCAAAAGTGAAAAATGGCATGGCATGGGCGGCCATGCTACTTTTGTACAACATAAAAAGTAAATCTTGCACTTTTTACATGTTTAACCCCTCATCTTGGGTTAAATAGAATTTCTTTCTTTTTCCTTCGCTTTATTCTTCTCTTTCTTTGACTTTAAAATAACCGGATGTTACAAGTCCACCCCCTTAAATAGGTTTCATCCTCAAAACCTGTTATTCCTCAAAGAATTATGGGTAATGCTGTCTCATCTCTTCTTTAGTCTCCCACGTAGACTTGGATCCCTTCCTGTGCTTTCACTGAATACGCACAAGGGGAACCAGTTTATTTCTCAGCCTCTTCTCTTTTCGATCAATGATTGTCACTGGTTGCCCCACATAATTGAGCCATTCGTCTACTTCGATATCCTCCAATGGAACAATCATGTCTTCATCAGCTAAGCACTTTCTCAGATGAGATACATGGAATCCGGTGAATTCCACTTAACTCTTCTGGTAACTCCAGTCTATAGGCCACCTCTCTTACTCGAGCAACGTTCGGAAAAGGGCCTATGTATCTTGGGCTCAACTTGCCCCGCTTTCGGAAACGAATAATACCCTTCCAAGGTGAGACCTTCAACATAACCCGGTCACCCACTGGAACTCAATCGATCTGTGTCGTTTATCGGCATATGACTTCTGTCAATCTTTGGCTGCCTTCATGAAGGCCTTGATCTTCTCAAGATTCTAGTTGTAGCCTCGATTACCTTGACGCTCCATAGCTCTTTTTGACCAATATCACCCCAACAGACGGGTGTTCTACATCTCCTACCGTATAGCATCTCGTAAGGTGGCATACCAATGCCGACATGATAACTATTGTTGTATGAGAATTTGGCTAACGGTAGGTGGTCATCCCAACTTCCACCAAAATCAATAACACATGCCTGAAGCATGTCCTCCAAGGTCTGAATGGTCCTTTCTGACGGACCATCAGTTTGAGGATGATAAACCGTGCTAATATGTAACCTCGTCCCCATTGCATCGTGGAATTTCTTCTAGAACTTAGATGTAAACCGGGTATGACGGTCAGACACAATAGACACCGGCACACCGTGACGAGTTACAACCTCCTTGATGAACAGATCAGCCAACCTCTCGAATGAATATGTCTCGCGAATCGGTAGGAAGTGAGCGCTCTTCGTCAGACGGTCCACAATCACCCATATAGCATCATACCCTATCGGAGTACGTAGCAACTTCGTAATGAAGTCCATGGTGATGTGCTCCCACTTCCATTCCGGTATATCCAAAGGTTGAATCCTCCCATATGGCTTTTGATGCTCGGCCTTCACCTGTAAGCAAGTAAGGCATTTACTCATATACTCCACTACGTCACACTTCATACCTAACCACCAATAATCCTTCTTCATGTCTTGGTACATTTTGGTAGCACCGGGATGAATAGAGTATCGAGCCTTATGAGTTTCATCCATAATCTTCACCCATAGATCCCCAAAACGAGGAATCCACATTCGTCCAAACCGGGTTCTAACACTGAATGTGTTTTCACCCAAATCTCCAACTAAACCTCTCATTCTTTCAGAGTTAAGATGATCTTCTTTCAACGCCTCATCTTGAAACTCTTTGACTTGCTTCATCACATTGGAGGTCATGACCAATTGATAAGCTTTCACCCGAATTGGCTCGGGTCTCTTCTTTTGGCTAAGGGCATCCGCCACCACATTGACTTTGCCCGGATGGTAGTGGATCTCGCAATCATAGTCTTTTAGGAGTTCCAACCATTTTCTTTGTCTCATGTTCAGGTCCTTCTGCTCAAAGAAGTACTTTAAGCTCTTGTGGTCAGTGAAAATGGTGCACTTCGTCCTGTACAGATAGTGCCTCCAAATCTTTAATGCAAAGACCACAGCTGCTAGCTCCAAGTCATGAGTAGGGTAATTGATCTCATGAACCTTCAACTGTTGGGATGCATAGGCTATGACCTTCCCTCTCTGCATTAATACGCATCCCAACCCCGGGTAGGAAGCATCCGAATAAACCACCAGATCTTCACTACCATCGGGTAATGACAGAACAAGAGCTTGAGTCAATCTCTGTAAGGCCCCGTTCCCGGGACGCTTACAGCTGGTGGTTCATCGCACATAAAACATTATAAAACGTACATTAATTTTGCAGCGGAATTTAAAACATTCATTTAAAATTAAAAACATGTCAATTACAACGTTTTTTTTTCATCTCAAAATACATGACATGTCAAAATATGGATGCCAGCCTCAAAACGCTCCCAGTAGCTTATGCATCCATGCCTGCAACTCCTCAGCATCAACATATACCTGCCAACTATCATGCATACAAAAGTCAGCGATGCTGAGTGAGTTCTAGTTTTAATAATAAGATACTTTACTTTCGTCAAAACCGTTCTTTACTTTTCTTTCAAAAGCATGCTATACTTTACAATCGTTCGTGATCATGCATCATACGTACATACTGATAATATCATTATTATCTTCATCATTACGTTCATTAACTTTGTTCATTCAACATATTACATTATCGTTCACTTCTCTTTCTCGATCCGGTCTGACTTTACCCTCTTCGTGGCACTCAGCCATGATTACTGAGGTCGAATGACGAGGATCCCGTTCAGTACATTATTATGATAATTCATTTTCGTTCATTCATACGTTTGTTCTTTCATACATTATCTTTCGTTCATTACTCTTTGTTACTCGAATCTTGTCTCATGCAATATCCCCGACTCATGCTCGAAAGTTGATGCTATGCCGGGGCCTGCTCACAAACTCCCGACTCATGTCCGAAGACTAACACAACACCAGGATACGCGACAAAGATCCCATACGAGTCAATCACAGAGATTGAACTCCATCCGAGTCTGTTGCAACACAAAGTCGCTTATCTCATTATCTCATCTCATGCAATATCCCCGACTCATGTCCGAAGACTGATACTATGCTAGGTTCTGACAAACAAACCCCCGACTCATGTCCGAAGACTGAGACAGTATCGGGATACGTGACATGGATCTCATCATCCGTCACTTTCATCATATGCAATACTCCCGAGTCATGTCCGAAGGCTGATACTGTGCCGGGGCCTGCTCACAAACCCCTGACTCATGTCCGAAGACTGACACAGTACCGGAGTACGCAACCTATTTCCTGTCTCATGCAATACCCCCGACTCATGCCCAAAGACTCATACTGTGCCGGGGCCTGCTCACAAACCCCCGACTCATGTCCGAAGACTGACACAGTACCGGGATACGCGACAAGGACGTCTTTCGAGTCTGTTGTGACACAGAGTCGCTCACCTCATACATATGCTTGCAAGCCTTTCTATACTTTCTCTTTTATTCATTCATTAATTCATGCATGCATTCATCATTATGTTCCTCTTTTCATTATCTTCCACTTCACATTACATAATACTTTCATTATATTCATTAACGTTCAACGAAAAGCCAAGGGAATACATACATACATAATAAGGAACATACATAAACATAAACATACACCATCACCATCATACACACATCAAACATAAGCCATCATATCATAACCAGGCCTATCTCCCATTTTACCCCTTAAAATCCACTTAGAATGCCTCAAGTCCAAAGTGGGCGCATGGGTCCTTCCAGGCGCATGAGCATAAAAATTCTAAGTATAAACAGTCTGGGCGCATGGGCACTGTTTGGGCGTTTCTGCCCTGTTCAGGTGCATCACCAACACAACCGTTTCAAGCACTTGGGCGCATGGACACTGTTTACGCGCATGGCCAACACTTAGCCGTTTCATTCACTAGGACGCATGGGCACTGTTTAGGCGCATGGTCCACACTTAGTTGTTCCACTCACTTGGGCGCATGGAAACTATTTAGGCGCATGGCCAACACTTAAGCATTTCATTCACTGGGACGCATGGGCACTGTTTAGGCGCAAGCCGTTCCAATCACTTAGGCGCATGGACACTATTTAGGCGCATGGCTAACACTTAGGCGTCTGTCTCTCATGCTAGACGCTTGGACCACTATTTGGGCGCATGAATCACTGTTCATGTTCATCAAACATTCTAAATCATTTTCTATGCTACCAATTTCACCCGATTGCCATTCTACTCATACGCAAACACAGATCTAACGTACTAAGGCCATCTAAGCATGCTAATCATCACCACTAACCCATAATCATCACTATAGCATGAATACATACATACAACATTCGTACATAAAGCTATAAACCCACGTTTCTTTCAAAACATTTACTTAGTATGCATAATAGCCCCAAATCAGTTGAAAATCAGTAAGAGGGGTTCTAGAAACTCACCTTGAGCAGCCTTTGAGCAACACTTTTCAAGTTCAAGACCCACTTCGATTCAGCTCTTTGAATCCCTAAAACAAACTCTAAACAACCAGAACTTCGGTCAAGAACTCAATACTCAGCTGAAACCGAGCTCAACAAGAGAAGACTTACTTTTTTCAGCTTCTTCTTCCTTTTTCTCTCTCTAGAACCAGGCTCTCTCTCTCTCTCTCTCTCTCTCTCTTCTTCCTCCGAGAACAAAGCAGCTTTCTGCTTTGATATGGGCGACCATGCCCTTTAATATCTTAAAATAATAAGATTTGTACTTTGTACACTTTATCCCCCTCTACTTGTGCACAATTTCTATTCTTTCTATTTACTTTTCTTTTCCTTTCGTTTAAATAGAAATTTTGGGGTGTTACAATCTCGCCTTCAATTCTTCGAATGCCTTCTCTTGAGCTTGACCCCATACAAACTTTTCATCTTTTCAGGTCAACTTGGTTAGTCGAGAAGCGATCTTAGAGAAGTCCTGAATAAATCTCCTATAGTAGCCCGCCAAACCCGAGAAACTACGAATCTCGGATGGCGTCTTCGGTGATTTCCATTGCATAACTGCCTCCACCTTTGCCGGGTCCACCATGATCCCGTCAAAATTTACCACGTGACCCAAGAACTGAACTTCGCGCAACCAGAACGCGCACTTGGAGAATTTTGCATACAACTTCTCCCTCCTCAACGTCTCCAGAACCTCCCGAATATGACCGACATGCTCAATCTCGCTCCTTGAATAAATCAAGATATCATCAATAAACACAATCACTGATTTGTCCAACATCGGCTGACACACACGGTTCATCAAATCCATAAAAGCTGCTGGCGCATTGGTCAAGCCAAAAGACATGACAAGAAACTCGTAGTGACCGTAACGTGTGGGAAAAGTTGTTTTAGGGATATCCTGCTCCTTCACCTTCAATTGATGGTAACCAGATCGAAGGTCAATCCTCAAAACCAACTGGCACCTTGGAATTGATCAAACAGGTCATCAATTCTTGGTAAAGGGTAGCGGTTCTTTACAGTCAACTTTTTCAGCTCACGGTACTCAATACACATCCTCATACTACCGTCTTTCTTCTTTACAAACAGGACCAAAGCACCCCAAGGAGAGATACTCCGTCTAATGAACCCCTTGTCAAGCAGCTCTTGCAACTGCTCCATCAACTCTTTCATTTCCATTGGAGCCAAACGATACGGTGCCTTGGCAACAGGTTGGGCACCCGGTATCAAGTCAATCTGGAACTCGATCTCAAGGTCAGCTGACAATCCTGGTAAGTCTTCTGGGAATACTTCTGGAAAGTCACACACAACCGGTACGTCTGACAGTTATGGTGTGGGTGTATCCACATCCTTTACATAAGCCAAGTAGGCACTACATCCATGCCTCATACAATGTCCTACCACCACCATTGAGACAACCTTCGGGATCATAGTAACCCGATCCCCATAAACAGTTACCAAACACCCGTTAGGCACTAATAGCTGAATCAACTTCTTGCGACACACGATGTTCGCCTCAAAGTCTGCTAACCAATCCATCCCAAGAACCAAATCAAACCCACCTAAGGTCAGCACAAACGATCTAATAGGAAACTTATGACCTTCTAGCTCCACATCACAGTTCTCTATCGTCTCAGAGATCCTGTTAGACTTACCTATGGCAGTTTCTACATCAAAAGGCACATTAACACGTCTACTACTAACAGGCAGCTAGCTCAAAAAACAACAGAAATAAAACTTTTACTAGAACCCGAATCAAATAACACAGAAGCTAAAGTTTGGTTCACTAGAAACGTACCGGACACAACATCAGGTTCTGTCCTAGCCTCCTCCTGTGTAATCGTGAATGCCCTGGCGCTCGCCTTTGGTGCTTCACCTCTAGTTTTCTTCGCCTCGGAACCCTCGGCCCTTGGCTTCTTACAATCCCTATTCATATGATCCTCTTCACCATAGTTAAAGCACGGGCCATACACAATCCCTGGCCATGTGCCCTGCCTTCCCACATTTAAGCACAGTTTTGACCCAAACCTACATTCCCCACTATGCTCTCTCCCACACCTACCACACTTCTTCGCACTCGCACCCGACGCGACTAAGCGGCGTCGTCTACCCTGCCTTCTTTTCGCCGAGGCATCACCCCGACCAAACCTCTTCCCATTCTAGTTTCTATCACCTCCACCCTTCGAATACCTTCAGCCACCACCACCACACCCCTTTCGTCATATAACCTTCCTGCGAAATCCACCACCGAGCTAAACGTGCTCGGTCAGGCAGCAATCATGTGCCTGCGAATATCCGCTGGCAATCCCTGAATGTACCTCTTGATCTTTCGAGACAAAGGTGTCACCTGATTCGAAACCAGATGTGCCATTTCGTTAAATTTGGTGGTGTACTATTGGTGTGTCATCGTTCCGCCTCCAGTTGCAGAAACTCCCTCTCGACCTTGTCCATTTCCCTGTGAGGACAAAACTCCTCGATCACTAACTTCTTCAACTCCGACCATCTCATTCTTCCAATGGCCATGATACCCTTGGATTGGTCTATATTGTCCCACCAGCATAGAGCCGAGTCCACAAAAGAGTGGGTAGCGAACTTAACTTTCTGGTCCTCTCGGCACTCGCTGATATAAAGTACAGCCTCTATTTCCCTCACCCACCAGTAAGCAGCAGCCGCAGTGCGCTTACCATCAAAAGTAGGGGGCTTGCTCGTATAAACTCCCTGTAGTTACAACCTCGTACCACCTCCTGCAAGGCTCTGCTTCTTCTTCTTCTCGTCATCAGACGGAACCGTCTCAGTCTTGCGCTGTCTTCTTTCGCCCGTCGGTCTACTCATTTCCCTTCTGTCCCCTTCTCTAACTGCCTTTATCACTTCGGTCACATAGACGGTAGGATCGTCTGCATGACTTGATGCACTTCTCCACAATCCTTCACTGAGGCTCTAGGTTAGCACTCTCATCTCGCCTCCGGATGAGGGGTTTCTGGTTCTTCATGAACCACCTTTTCAGCCCTAGGCCTTCGCTAGTAACCCGTGGTTTAGCACCACGTCTGCCACCACGCGAAGCTCGATGATCTACAAATGGCCATCCTCACTCATACTGAAAGATTTAAACACTAATATGGTCATTCAAGGAAACGGCTTAGTTTATGGCAAGTATAGTAAGTCCCTAATTATAGTGGCCAGTTGGATTAGCCACTTACTTTACTCTTCATAGCCCAAGCATTACCTGTCCTGAACACATCATTATTTAAATCTACATACAACACATAACCACATACCATGCGCATGTAATACCGATTAACTTTACGAAAATAACTAATGACACGCAACTACTCAAGTTGGCATCCCTTTCCCTTCCGTCCCATTCTAATTAAGTTAAGGTTTATTTTGAAAATTTACCACTTCACTTAAACTTGGATCTGATACCAACTTGTAAGGCCCGTTCCCGGGATGCTTACATCCGGTCACCATAGCACATAAAAATACATTTAAAGTTATTTTAAATAAACATTCGCAGCGGAAACATTCAAAAATGGCATTTCATTTCCTCATAAAAACCTCGCAAATAAATGATCGTTCATCGGTTACAAATTACTTGTTGTATTACATCACAAAAGCTTTATTAAAGGATGCCATCCAAAAGAGCCGAGCAGCCGCCTCGTGCCATCCTCAGCAACATTACCTGCCAACTGAAACAAATAAAAGTCAGCGTTGCTAAGTGAGTTCTAGTTTATAATAAAACATACTTTTCTTTCGTATAAAACCATTCTTTCTCTCAAAATCATAATATACTTTACATTGTTCATGATCATACATCATAAGTACATACAGATAATATCATTATTATCTTCGTCATTCTTTCGTTCATACTTTCATTCTTTCGTTCATACTTTCATTCTTTCATCATTTCATTCATTACTTTCGTCATCACCATGAACTTTACCCTTCATGCTCAGGTACTGTGCCTAAGCCTATAAAAGACCTTCATCGTTGGTGCCCAGCACCAAGTGGTCACAATACCTAAATAAAGTTAGGTATACCATTGTCATATGCTATGCCCTTCATGCTCATGATACTGGACCTAAGCCTATAAAAGACCTTCATCGGTGGTGCCCAACACCAAGTGGTCACAGTACCTAAGGCACAAACAATGGTTCATCCATATGGTCAATCACAAAGAAAGATCCCAATGTGCATCCTTTGGGTTAGCTAACCCGCACACTGTTTAGCTAACACCTATAATGGGTGTGCACCTCCATACATTTGCTTGCAAGCCTTTCTTACATTCATTCATTCATTCATTAATGTATGCATTCATCATCATGTTCCTCTTTAATTATCTTTCACTTTACGTTACATAATACTTCGTTCATTCATTAACATGACAAGCAAGCCATAGGAAAGATAACATACATCATCATAAGGAACATAAACATATCATTCAGTCATCATCATGCAGGGCATCATACAGACATAACATAATCATGTATAACCATGCACCTCATCATCATCATCATCATCATCATTATGCATATGCATTCACACATCATTACATGCCCATCATACCATCTATGACTAAAAGTCACTTACATAACCCCGGGAATCTCCTAGTCAAAGCCTACATTACTCCTTTTTTCTCAAAAAGTTAGAATTATTCTAAGTGTTCATCCGCACTGGTTTGCTTCATCTGCATTTGATTTGCTTCATCCGCTTGACATACTTCATCAGCATTTGTCATCTGCATTTGACCTTCTCATCCGCATTTCATATACTTAGTCAAATGCTCATCCGATTGATATACTTCATCCGCATTTCTCATCCGCATTTGACCTTCTCATCCACATTTCATATACTTAGTCAAAGCTCACCGCATTGACCACATCCGCATTAACTGTTCATCCGCATTTACTTACTTTGCAGTTAATACTCATCCACATTTCTCAAAATTAGTCAAATGCTCATCCGCATTTCATGAACTTAGTCAATGTTCATCCGCATTGACATGACTTCAGTGGTTAATGTTCATCTGCATTAACCCTTTCCATCCGCATTGACTTCCAAACACTTAGGCAGATTTAAAAACTTAACATGTGAGCCTAAAACATCATATTCGATTTCCATGCACCATTCATCATGTTCTAAGCTTAAATCTTACCTCTAAGACTAGAAACACAATCACACATCATCAAGCATGAACATAGTCACACATCGCATCATAACATCATTATACACATATACAAGCGTACGGGTCTGAAACCCAGTTTAATAAAAACATACATTCATGCATTTCCAGCCCCAAAATCTAGTTAAAAACCATTAAAAGAGGGGTTCTAGAACTCACCTTTGCAGCTCTTGAGTATGGCTTCTTCCAAACTCGTTTACAAAATGAATTCAACCTCCTAGAAACCCACTAAAAACATACCCGAACACATACAAACACACATAAGCATAAACCCGAGGATATGACCAGTCAAGAACACCATAAAAGCATGAATTCTTACCTTGAATTCAAATTCTTTCTTCTTGTTGTTCTTCGAACCCGAGCTCTGCTCTTTCTCTCTCTAAAATCCGGACACAAAAGTGAAAAGTGGCATGGCATGGGCGGCAATGCTACTTTTATACAACATAAAAAGTAAATCTTGTACTTTTTACATGTTTAACCCCTCATCTTGGGTTAATTATCATTTCTTTCTTTTTCCTTTGCTTTATTCTTCTCTTTCTTTGACATTAAAATAACCGGGTGTTACATCTATCCTATCTCTCCTCTGCTGCAAGTCAGCCTCCTTCTGTTCTTCTTCTTTCTCTTTCTCTAAGGCTAACCTGGCTACTTCTTATTGTTTCTCATGTTGCAGTCTAGTTGCCTTTTCCAGTTTCACCAGCTCCTCTAGTGGTAGCAGGAGTGTTTTTTCATTGGCAGCTCCCAATTGGATGAGCTGATCAATATCTCTTCTCTCCTTTTATTGTTGACAACCTCCTGGTTGGCTACAACTTCTTTTGTACTAGCAGCAAGCAACTTCTCAGTTGGAAGTCTTCCTTTATTCTTTAACATCTTCTCCTCTTCCTGAAGCTCTTTCGTAGTCATCTTCCTTTTCCCTTTGTTATCTTTTGAAGAGCTTGACTGTGGTGGTTCTTGGAGAGTGAATTCTGATTGTGAGAGAGGCAGAGAGGGTGTCTGGGATAGAGGTAGATTCAGAAAGTCCCCACTGTTCACCTGAGATGCCATTTCTAGTATTGCATCTGTGATGATCAGTTCCTCGAACATCTTGAACAGTCCTTTCGCAACTTCTATTTCAGCTTCGGAAGATTCTGCTTGTTCTTCCGAGGCTTTAACTTCAGCTTCGGAAGTTTGAGGAAATAAAGATTTTGTCCCGGCTGTTTCAGTTTCGAAATGAATCTTAGGTTCCATGTGGACCTTAGGTTGACCAACTTCTTCCTGTTAGGATCTGGTATTGAATGAAACACCAACTGATTAACGTGTTAAACCAACCAAATAGTGCGGAATCCTATTTAATTGGCGATCTAATCAGTGAGAACGCACGTAGAAACAATAACGTATTGAATCTAACGTCAAGAATCGATTAGGAATCGATCTACAGCGTTCTATGAACTTGGAGTACGAACTTAGAGGCTTCTAGACAGCTAGGGTACGTCTGGAGTCAAAGTGGATTGAATGATTACGTTTTTCCACGAATTTGGTGGTATCTATAGGTTAAGGATTCTTAATCGTGCGACTGGACCATTTGCATGGTTCACTCGTGCGATTGAGTCATGCGGTTGATCCATTCGCACGACTGAGTTTTCAGTCGTGCGACTGAGTCAATCTTATGTTTCAATCATGCGACTGATCCAGTCTCCTGTTTCATTCGTATGATTCGTTCATTAGCATGAAGTTGTTCATGTGTATGGTCCATTAGCATGGGCCAATCACATGAGAACATCACATGATTAAGTTTCAATACGTTTCATAGTCATTATTGATTTAGATATTATTCAAACAACCACAACCTATATAGTTAAGTCAATAAGCGTTATTACATACCAATCAATGAAATATTCAACATTAAGCACAACCATATATTGTATTTCATTAAGTACCCTTACAATTACATAAGTGTAAGACAATAAAGACATATTACATTTAGATCAGAATCTAGGTACATATGTATCAACAAACTCCCCCTTGGACCTAGATTCATCTATTGTCTTACCTTCTTCATAACCTCTTCGTACTTCTTGTTCTTCTCCTCTCTTGTGACTCCTGCGTGTATCTCAAATGCAAAGCAGAGTCGTATCACATTTTGGAATTGGAGAGCTTGTACAATATCTTGCGTGTCATAGAATAGTGGCCACTTGTATAATGTGTATACATCATCAGCAGACAATTTGTAAGCCACATTGGGTCAAATACCCTGATAGTATCCATTTTGCCCTTTTTCAGAACTATGACCGCCTCCCCTATTCTCCAATCATAGTACAACCATTTAAAGTGTGGAGTGAAGTCCTGTGGCATTTCCTTGAGAGGAATTCTTGACATTGCTCTTGGGGTACTCCACTTCAGCACTATCTTGGGCTTTCCAGTCATGGGATCAACTTCAGAACGTCTGATATACCTCGTAGGTTGTTGAGGTTTAAAGTTGACCCACCTGTGTGGTACTCTTTCTTCAGGCAGCCTCAAACCAGCCTGACATCTTCCTCGGGTCAGCATATATAACTTCAGTTTAGCCAGCTGGTTGAGCTCAAAACCAGGTAGAGACTTTAGATCATGCAGGAATCTAAAGTACTCGATACCCATCTCTCTTTACCTCGTATACATTAAGCTAATCAAAATAAGCCCACGCGATAATCTTGCCTGACACCTTTTGATGTTTCTTCACTTTGTAGAGCTTGGTGTAGACATTCGGTTTAGGAGCAGAGCGTTGTGCTCGGATATCCTCAAAACATGCAGCCCATTCAGCCTTTCTTATATCAATATCAGCGTTTGAGGCTTGGGCTTGTTCTTCAACCTTCTCAGTCTCTTGCTCCATCTGATCTAGTATATCAAATGTATCACTGACTAGGGAATCACCTAGATTGGGGACCACATTTCCCTCTTTGTCAGCATACTCTGGATAGTGAGCTACCGTGACATCCTTGATCTCTATCTCATCGATGTCTTTCAGGTCGTCATCACTGTCTCCTTCAACAGTTTGAGCATCTTTTACAATCTCATTAGGATTGAGCTTGAACATTTCTGCCAGTTGCTCATCAGTAAGATCATGAATTATTCCCCTTCTTCAGGGGTGTAACTCATTGATCTTCTGACAATCCCTTGCAGATCAAGAATCATGGTTAGTTGAGTCTTGATGTGTTGAAGGGGAGCAATATCGTGCTCATCCCTTTGATAATTTGGATCTGCTTGATTTAAACATTCAATATATCAATCATTAGTTAACAATCATGACATAACCATAATAATCGAAAACATAAAAATTTACATTACATATAAACATGTATTTCTTTAATTTCATATATAACCCAAATACAAAGATTTTAAATAACAATAAAACAACTAACATTACTCTTGTCCTGGATCATCGGCTCTTCTGCTGCCGAGTTAGATGTGGAGGCACTCGGATCTTGAGTACGTTTGGTCCTCCTTTCGCTCGCTGATGTGGGACCCGCAGTTGAAGAGTCGCCATCATCATCATCACTAACATCAGTATCACCATAATGATCATCACCATCATCATCATCATCACTATCATCATTAGCATCATCATCTCCATCACCTTCTCCTATCTTTAAGGGCTCTTCTTTGGACCCTTTGAGCTTTAACTGTAGAGATTTGTTTGCAGCCTCCAGCTCCTCAATCCTTTTGACGTGTTGCTCCGGGAGCTGAGACATTCGATACGCCTGCTCATCGATCAATCGAGCCTAATGAGAGCTGCTGAGATTGGACAGTGGTCAGGTCTACCAGCTGTCGTATCTGATTGGTCTTCTCTTCATCTGCAACTAATAGCCTCAGCACCATTTGGTTAAGTGCTGAGAGCTGTTCCTCTACCCCACTGGGAGGTAAAGGCGATCCTGATGGATATGGAGAGAAGAAGATGGTACTGCAGGATGGCTAGTGGTGGTGGTGATAGTGGTGAAGATTGGAGGTGGTATAGATGATGGTGGTGGTGGTGTAGGTGTGAATGATGTGGTGGTGGATGGAAGGGTGGTAGTGGTATGAGGGAGAATGGTGGTAGGGATGGCGGCTGTGGTGGTAGGTAGAGTGGTAGCTATGGTGGTGGTTGTGGTGGTGGCGCTGGTGGTGTTGTGGTGGTGATGAAGGTGATTCTTCGCTTGTTCTATTTCAAGCCGTGGGGCTGAGCCATCCTCTTCTTTCTCGATCCTGTCGAGGAGGATGCTCCCCCTAGAACATGACCTGGCAGATCAGGAGTATATGTAGGGTCAGCATAGTCTCTCCCAATCCGCCAGGGCGTCCACCAACCGCCCGAGCCCCTGGTCTGTGGGAACAACTTTACTTCCCACAGTCTGGCTTAGTGGCTCCTCATCTGACTCCTCTTCCTCCTCACCAGGTATAAATTCCCGTGGAAGCCAGCGGACTCTACTATATCTCTAGTTGGGGCATATACAGAGATGCACTATCAGTAGTGGGGCCACTTGGTCGAGTGGGCAATGTATCTCCTGCATCCCCGCTATCATCATCATCAGAGTCATGCTCTAGGAGCTGTAGCTGCTCATCATCAGAGTCGCTGTCTGCGTGACACCACTTACGTCTGCCTGGCGCCCACATACTCTCATTGGCCAGATGGCCTTTCAGTCTCTTTACTTGGGGCTTTACCTGCTTACCCCGGTAGACTCTCATGACCCAGGTTTATCGTCCATGATCTCTAGAGCCACAGCATCGTGGCGCTCCTTTGGTAGTGATGGCAGCTTCTCATCGAAAATCAGCTACAAGAATTTCGGGTACATACAAAATCCCTCCTTTCCCTTTGCCTCCAGATTCTCCACAAAGTAAGAAAAATCATGCTTGAAAGCTGAAGGGGTAGTTAAGCACCAGTTCCACATAGGCATTCTAGATCTGGTCTGAAAGATCATCAAACCCACCCCTTCTGGAAGCAATGCACTTCAGTATGACATGTGCCAAGTACTTGTACTGGGGACACAGGTTGCTCTTGTTGAGCACACCTGAGTTGATGTCCCCAGCGTACTTAATCCTCAGAAAGCAGCCTCTCACTGTAGCGGGTGTAGCTTGGGGGGTATCCATCATTATCTCCCAACCCATGTACACGCTGAATGTCTTCAGCTGTAATCTCTATGTCCATACTGAAGAGGAGCTCCTAATGCTGTATGGATCTCATGATCTATCCACAGATGCATTCTCCCAGAAGGTCTGGTGTATGGACCTATAGGGAGTGCATGGGGTAGAGATGGCTTTGTGTATCCTCGATCGCTTGAGAAAAGCGACGATCTCTGCAACTCGGCACCATTCCGAGTTGTGTGGTCTAAATGAGCACAAGTGTTGTGCTTGGGATTGATAGACCATCTCTCACCATCGATCTATAACACAAGATACATAAACATTAGATACTCACATAACACATACCAGTTCTAAGTAACTTGATAGAATTCATTCTGATTCATTCATGCGAATGAATCATGCGACTGTGTTCAGTCGGCTATCCTATCGTGCGACTGACTCATTCGGGTGAATGAACATGTGACTTAGTTCAATTGCTGGCTGAGCCTGCGATTGGTTTAGTCGGCCGACTGAGCTCATTCGCATGATACATTCGGCCGATTGAGCTATTCGGCCAGCTGAATCGTGCGATTGGAGTTCATCCAGACGACCAGTCGCATGACCTACTGTTTGGTCGACTTAGGTTTGAATCTTGACCAATTCATGATATTAAACGTTATGTAAGGTTCTTTAGACTCGCAATCACTTAACTAATAACCTAATAACATTATTTTTAACATTTTACATGGTTTCAGGAGGTCATTAATCCGTTGAGTGGTTCAGTTCTTGTTTCAATCGCGAATCACTAATTAAGGCACCATTTTTTTGATTTCTATGAGATTTCATCACATTATACCTGTATAAATGCAAACACACGTCAGAAGATCAAGAAGGAAGTATACTCGAGGTCTAAATAATTTGGGCAGAGTAACGGTATGATGTGCGATTTAAGGGCGATTAGGAGTGGTGAGAAAAGTGCGATCGATTATGGCCCTTTATATACTGAATTTGAGTTCAATCGGCCGACTGGACTCATCCGCTCAGTTCATTCGAGCGAATGAAACTCAGTCGGGCGATTGACTCAGTCGATCACCTTCAGTCGGCCAACTGAAGCTCAGTCGGTCAACTGACTCAGTCGCACACTCCCATTCGGAAGAATGGCTAAATCTGATAAGCCATTCGGGTGAATGGCTCATACTCATGTCCATTCGGTTGTTTAATTCATGAGTATGGTCCATTCGCATGATTGGTCCATACTCATGGTCCAGTCGTGCGAATGGGTCATACTCTTGAAATTTTTCTGACTTTATGACCATTTGACTTTTAGACCCTTTTAAACTGTTGATTTAACATCATGAACACTTGATCATCTCAGACATGATCATTTTAACTTAAAACCTTTTGATCACCTCAAACGTGATCCTTGTAAGACATTTTGTCACCTCAGATGTTACCCAATTTTTACTTGAAAGCACATGTGGTCACTTCAGATGTGACATTTTAGATGATAAGGTCCCTTATCAACTTCCATGACATAGTCCGATACTACACAAAACTGAAATAGACTAACGTTGTACTTACATAAATGAATTAACACTAAAAATTACACTAAGACATGTTTTTTTGTTTAGTGAGGGTTAATTCCTAAGATGTAACTCTAAGGAATAATTCTTCTGAGAGGGCAACCTCAATCTTTTAAACCATACATGGACCAATTCAAGCTGGAATCATACAGAATATTCAAATCATTTTAGACAAGTTAGCTAAAACCTTTGATGCCCTATTCGTGTTTTTCATCTAGAGCCATTTAGAAAATTTAGGAAATCATACTAGTACTATTAGGTCCCCACACTGAATTGAACTTTCAAGAATTGTAGCCACAGTGATTGTCAATATACTTATCCTCTTAAATCCATACACAAACTTTCAACTCAGTTGGGTGATCGTTTTAAGGTTTGTTTATTTCAACAAGCATTTGTGGATCCCACACATATATGGTAATCAACATTCCTCAGGAGATTTTTAAGTGGTCTTAGGGTAGAGTTCAAGAAGAGACTATTCTTAGAACTTTGAAAGAGAAGCCAATCCTCAGGTTAGTGCCATCGCACAGCAGAGAGGTGGCAAACAACAATGAGTTCTAGAAAATATAGGTTATGCTTATCCTCAGGTCAGTGCCACCGCATAGCAGAGAGGCACATAACCTATCTTCTTATTTGAGCAATTTTTCTTCTTTTTGCACATATCTCACCAACACCATAGGTTATCAGTTTGATTGTATTTGCATTTTCATGTGCTTTTGCTCATGCTTTGGTC
The DNA here is from genome assembly GCA_025506515.1 of Flaveria trinervia. Classification (NCBI taxonomy): domain Eukaryota; kingdom Viridiplantae; phylum Streptophyta; class Magnoliopsida; order Asterales; family Asteraceae; genus Flaveria; species Flaveria trinervia. The sequence continues at coordinate 22,781,151 of CM046453.1, read as the reverse complement.
TTACGCACACTTTTGTGGCGTTATTTTGCTCATCACCCCTTATTGGAATCTCGTTGATTGTGTTAGCCAGGGATAAGGCGTTACCCACAGCTAGTCAAACATTTTAGTTTACTCTTGAGATCACCAAAAAGGTCTCGTCATCTATTGTGTTGAATCTACCGACATATCAACTATGGTCTAGCAACCTCTAGGTCTACTTTTCTTTGTGTTACCTTAGTAGTAGCTAGCTTATCTATCATATTTCCTTTTATATTGCTCAGACTACACAGACTTATACTTGAACTTTGCATCTTTTTCAATATTGAATTTTAAAGTCCCAAATGGTTTGTACCTGTGTACTATCATATTCCAAACATTGAATTGGTATCACACATATTATCTTATTTATTTTCAGCTTGCCTCTCCTTTTCCCTCGTTTTTTTTAATTTATTTCCTAGACCTATTCTCCCCCTAAAATTATAAAACCACTATGGATTTGCATTTTAGGATTTTAATGGTCAAGGAAAGAAACTAATTGTAATCAAACGAATTAAAATTAAACAAAAACAAGAGAATAAACTAAAAGAAAATTAAAATTGAACAATTTAAAGAACCTAGACACGATGCATCAGACTATATATGGTCATCTTCAGGAATGACCTCACTTTTCTTTTTAACGCCATTGACCTCTACAGATATAGAAAATGTGGTTTGTCAAAAGCCTGTGTATAGAGGTCAGCATATTGAAAATCAGTGTTTATTTTTATCACATCGGTTAAATTCTTTTCAAAACAATCACGTATGAAGTGATATTTGATTCCGATGTGTTTGGTATTAGGATGTTGGATCGGTTTTTAGTGACTGCAATCATAGCAGAGTTATCAACAAAGATAGGAGTGGAAGTGAATTGCAAACCATAATCCCATGGTGTTGAATCCATATGATTTGAGAATAGCAGCTTGTAGCAGTAACGTATTCGGCTTCACAGGTTGACAAAGCAACCGAGGTCTGCTTCTTACACTGCCAGGTTACTAATCTTCTCCCAAAGAACTAACACCCTGCTGATGTAGATTTGTAGTTCATCTTGCAGCCGCCGTAATCCGAGTCACTATACGCTGTAAGTTCAAAGTCATCATCATGAGGATACCACAACCCAAGTGTGTGTGTGCCCTTCAAATAACGAAATATCCTTTTGACCCCAATTAGATGATTCACCTTAGGCTTTGCCTAATATCATGAGCATAAACATGTAGCATACATGATATCAGGTCTTGAGGTAGTGAGATACATGAGAGATCCAATCATCCCTCAATACATAGTGGCATCTACCAGATCACCATTCTCATCGGGTGCTACATCATGGTTTGTAGCCAGTGGAGTGCCAGCTGTGGAAGCATTCTACATGTCAAACCAATTGAGAATATCCCCAGCATACTTGCTTTGATGTAAGAAGATTCCATTTGGTGTCTGATCCATCTGTAACCCGAGAAAGAACTTCATCTCCCCCATGGCACTCATCTCAAACTCCGCCTTCATTACTGCTTCGAATTCTTTGCATAATTCTTCATTCTTTGAACCGAAGATTATGTCATCTACATATATCTGTACTAGCAGTAAGTCTCCATCTTTTTCTTTAATAATCAGTGTGCAGTCAATGACTCCCCTGCGAAATCCGTGTTTCACAAGATGAGTCGAGAGTTTCTCATACCAAGCCCGTGGAGCTTGATGAAGCCCGTATAGAGCCTTGTCGAGTTTGTAAACTATATCATGATGATATGGATCCTCAAATCCCTCGGGTTGACTGACATACAATGTTTCTCTAATCTCACTATGAAGGAATGCACTCTTAATATCTAGCTGATAAACTTTGATTTTCATATAAGATGCATAGGCAAGGAAGATGCGGATGGCTTCCATCCTTGCCATTGGTGCAAATACTTCATTGTAGTCGATACCTTCAACTTGTCAAAAACTCTGAACAACAAGCCAAGCCTTGTTTCTGATGATCACTCCCTGATTATCTTTCTTGCATTTCAAGACCCATTTGGTGCCAATGACTTTAGCACCTTTTGGTCTATCAACTAGTGTCCATACACCTAAATTCTTAAACTAAAGGAGTTCTTGTTGCATGGCACTAACCCAAGCCTCATCATTTAATGCTTCACTAACATACTTTGGTTCAAAGTGAGACACAAAGCAACGGTATGCACTGTCGTGAAGGTATCCTTTTTCCATCATGGAGGCATAATCAGCTGAGTATAGCTGATTTCTAGTCTAAACCCCTGATCTCACATCTCCTATAATATTATCGAATGGATGATAGACATTTAGACGTTAGCCAGGAGTTGTCGGGACAACCACCTCAGAGTCAAGATTATGAACATTTGGTTCTGGATCTGAGGCAGTCGGAGTCTAAGGTTCTGATGATTCAGAAGCATCACTAGCCGATGCTTGTGAACTTATGGTAGTCGGAACCTGTACATCCTGGTTGATCTGATCAATTTCTTCATTTTCTTCATCAGAGGAAGAATCATTCACATCAACTGCTCCCCCTAAGTTGGTAGTGTCATGACTTGTTGAATCATGAGATGGTGTGTTCAAGACATCGTACATCATCTTGTTTGCCAACTCGTCTTTTGAAGAGGAAAGAGGTATGTTGAAGGTCTTGAAGAATCCATCATAGTCAAAGAAGTAGGCAGGCCTTTTTCCAGCAGGTGGTGTGATATATCTTTGAACATCAACATTACACCACACCTCTACTTGGCCTGTTGAGTTGTTGTAAACTCTCTTGTTCGGTATGTTGTATCCTAGAAAGATACCTTCATCAATCTTCTCCACTATATTTCCCTCCTGATGCACAATTCCCTTTTCCTTGCAATAGGCCTCCATCCTCTGATTCTTAAACATGGTTCCGTTGTCTTAGCGCACCTGTCGTACCTTCAGCTTGTATAGGATTCTAGTGTAGTTACCAATTCCTTGAAGGATTCAAATGTTTCTGATTTGGATTTTAGAAACATTACCCAAGAGAACCTTGAGTAGTCATCGGTAACTACATAGTAATACAAGTCGCCAGCGATGCTTCTTGTACTGACTGGACCAAACAGATCCATGTGAAGAAGCTCAAGAGGAAGTTCTATAGAATGAACTTTCTTTTCGTTATGAGATTTCTTCGTTTGTTTGCCCTTTTTGCATGCAACACAGAAATCCGGGAGTTGAAAGTTTTTGACATTTACTCCTCTCACAAGATCATTCTTGATCAAGTGATTCATTTTTCTAGCCAGGAGATGGAATCCTTCTCAGTAGATTTGGACAAGAAGCATTGGACAAGAAGCATTGGACTTCATGATCCGTTGTGGAGGCCTTTGAGAGATCCAACACATAAAGCTCATTATATCTTGAAGCTGACATTAGGATCTGGTCCTCCGGAATCACGTAGCCTTCTTTAGAACGTAACACCTCTTGTAGTCAAAAACTACCTTGAATCCTTTATCACAGATTTGAGAGACGAAAGCAAGTTATTTTGTAACTATTGGACATAGTTTACCTTATCAAACTTAATCTTCATTTCCCACTTATCCTTGGGTTGTGATGTACTGACCTTTGTTTCCAGCAAATGAAACATGCCCTCCTTTAATTTTTCTGAAATTTGAAAAGAGAGCTCTGTTCCTGTCATGTGCCTGGATGCTCCGCTATCTACAATCCACGTGTTAGTCTCAGCACTATAGCGAACACCCTGCACATTCAATGAAAACATTAGTTCATGTTAGGAACCCAAGCCTTAACTGGCATGGGTTTCCCTGAGGCATCGCACATCATAAACTCAACCCACTGACCCTTTGAGGTTAAGGGTTGATCAGATTTCTATTTGTTCTTATTTTCAGGTACTGAAGAGGGTTTTTCTTTCCATAATCCAGATTTGTGTAAGGCCTGTTTGTGATAAACAGACGACTGGCTGATGGGTTGAACTTTGGGTTCACTATCCCTTTTTGGAGGCATCACTAAGTTCCTCTTAAAAGATCTAGAGGTAGATGCAGAAAGTTCAACTTTCCTCCTTGGTGTCTGGTAATAAGGACAATGAGACGCTATGTGACCATACTCTCCACAATTATAGCAGGATTTGCTTTCAACTTTACGGTTTATATGTTTTGGTGGAGATGTAGATGTCATACGGTCAACCTTATTATGTTTAGATTGATACACTTCTTTGTTAGATGTATGGTAGGGTTTTACAAACTTAATTGCTTTATATGTTTCCTATTGCCTTTGAAGTGGCCTCCTTTTGTTTAGAGTCAGATTCACTTGATTTACTTATGGAATCCGGATCATTAACAGAGGAGTGGACACCACGTGATCCTTGATGGGGTTATTGTTAATTGGTATACTTTTGGTGTTCATCAAGATCTCAGGTGGTGGTGGAACCACTTTGTATCCCAGTACCTCCCTATTATTTCTCTCTCTCACTAAGTGTTGGACAATGTGTGATGAGCTTGTCCAACTATGCAGTTTTTGTTTTAACGAGTTGACTTCTACTTCTAAAACTGCTTTTTGCTTCTTAGTGTCCTCTAGAGAGTTCAGATAGTACCTAATGTCATTTTCTTGGTTAAAAGCAACTACCTCAGTTTCCCTAAGCTGTTTATTCGATAGGTCTATCTTTTCCTTGTAACTGTGCTCGTTTTGTTTTAACACTCTATTTGCCTCTGTGCATAGTTCTAGATCCTTTACTAAGCTATCATTATGATCTATAACCTAGAAAATTTTGAATCTATACTTTCTCTGAATTTATTACATTCTAAGCATGCATGATTATTAAACAGTTGGTCAGTAGTACTTACCTGAGGTGTTGAAGAGGAATCATCCATGAGTGCAGATTCGGTTGTCTCTAGTTCTGGTGATTCAAATGATGATGCAGATTTTTCTTCTTCAAGCAGGCGGTTGACCACATTTGTAGTGTCTTCAGAATTTGACATCGCGAGCTCTACTGCTATATCTCCCTCACTTGCAGAATCATCATCAATATCCTCCACACTAGCTATATTGGACTCTCCTGGTGACACGAACCGAAAGCTCCAGTCCTGTCCTTTATCCCCGTTAGCAGTTAAGGCTTTTGGGTCCTTACTGGATGAGTTAGAGCTACTAGATGTGGCCTTGTCCTGATGATTAAAGGACGAGAAGGGATTGCCATTACCCTTCTTCTTGATTTTACACACTCCCTCTTGTAGTGTCCCTCTCACCGTAGTTGAAACATGTAACCTTTGACTTGTCAAACCCAAAGGTTGTGTCTTTTGTGGCAACCAAGTTTTGTCCGGTCTTTTTGAAAAACTTTTTAGCTCGTCGGACAGCACTTGCCAGGGCCTACATTATGTCCATACGTTCCAACTCCATCTCAACCACCTGCTCATAATCTTCATCTACCAGGTGGCAGTTTCCTATCTTTCCAGCAACTAATCCATCATAGGATTGAACCACTACAACTAAGAGGGCCATATGTTCTCTGGCCACCACCACAGTCACATTCCCAAAGTTGTCGGTTTTGAGCGTTGCTGCATTAGCTTCAGGCATCATATATTGGGTGCTAGACGACCCTGACGTTTCGGATCCTGAAGTTGAGGGTTGTGCTGGAACGGTTGTGCTTGAGATGAAGGCGGTTTGCAGTGGCGCTCAAGATGTCTTGACCGAAGGAGTAGCATTGTAGAGTGCAGGATTCTGATCGTAGTTAGCCTTTTGGGCTCGATACTTCATCCTAAGCTCTTCTTCTCTTAGTTTCAGAATGAAGTCATTTATAGCTAACTTCGAGAGCATTCCATTCTATCTAAGATTTGAGACAAACGAAGCCCATTTTTCTGGTAATCCATTAGCAAAGTTGGATACCTTATCCTCAATTCATGTAACCACTCCACGAGTGTGCATCTCACTCATCAAGTGGTAGAATCTATCGATCACATCATCAAGGCCTTCTTTTCCCATAGAAGAGAAGTTGTCAAACTCCTTCTTCAAGGCTTTTGCCTTGATGGCCTTCAGAGAGGCATTTCCGTCATACCTCTTTTCCAACGCATCCTAAAGTTTCTTTGCTTGAGTATACTCCAAACACTGATGGAAAATATCCTTCGGAATAGACTAAGTAAGCAAAGCATAGACTTTCTTCTCAGCATTGTGTTTTAACTTTTGAGCATCCGACATGCCACTTAGAGTAAGTTTGACTCCGTCAGCTCCTACTAGCATGCTATAACCCGACTCGATGGCCTCCCACAAATTTGTATCTACTCCATTTAAGTAGATTTAGAAACGTTGCTTCCATTGTGGGTAGTCGTCTAACGTAATAAGTTTTGGGGGTTTATTGTGAATCCCTACTTCGTTCTCCAAAAACAGTAGATTCTGAATACGTGTGTCTCTACTTGCTGTGTATGCTGAAAACTGGTCCTCCATTAGGTTTAACTTTACTGTTTAACAAACTGCTAATGTATGCGAATGTTGGTATGCGATTGAACTTATTCGTGCGATTGAACTTATTCATGCGATTGAGCAACACGGATGGTTCAATTGTGCGACTGAACAAACGCGGATGAGTCAGTCGCCCGAACGAACAAATGTGATTGAACAGTCCGAATGAAGTTCTCAGTCGTATGATTGAAGGTACGAATGAGTCCAATCGTGCGGTTGGAGAATGCAAATGAACTCAGTCGTGCAATTGGTCTAATCATGCGACTGAACTTGCTGAAGTTTGATAATTCGTAGATTTAACTTGATTTGTCCGTAAAAACTCGAATTTTATCAAACCCTAATAGCCGTATGCCGGAAAAACTCAACTTTTCGATCAGGAAACGTCTAAGACTCCGTTACACACAAAAATATTGTGGTTTTGATGCAAAAACACAATTTTTGTATCAAAACTATTTAATCAACACGTAATCAAGAGAAAAAGCTCTGATACCACTTGTTAGGATATGGTATTTGAATGAAAAACCAACTGATTAACGTGTTAAAGCAAAACCAAATAGTGCGGAATCCTATTTAATTGGTGATCCAATCAGTGAGAACGCACGTAGAAATAATAACGTATTGAATCTAACGTCAAGAATCGTTTAGGAATCGATCTACAACGTTCTATGAAATTGGAGTACGAACTTAGAGGCTTCTGGACGGCTAGGGTACGTCTGGAGTCAAAGTGGATTGAATGATTATGTTTTTCCATGAATTAGGTGGTATTTATAGGTTAAGGTTTCTTAATCGTGCGACTAGACCATTTGCATGGTTCAGTCGTGTGATTGAGTCATGCGGTTGATCCATTCACACGACTGAGTTTTCAGTCGTGCGACTGAGTCAATCTCATGTTTCAATGATGCAACTGATCCAGTCTCCTGGTTCATTCATACGATTGGTTCATTAACATGAAGTTGTTCATGTGTATTGTCCATTAGCATGGGCCAATCACATGAGAACTTCACATGATTAAGTTTGAATACGTTTCATAGTCATTAATTGATTTAGATATTATTCAAACAACCACAACCTATATAGTTAAGTCAATAGCGTTATTACATACCAATCATGAAATATTCAACATTAAGCACAACCACATATGTATTTCATTAAGTACCCGTACAATTACATAAGTGTAAGACAATAAAGACATATTACATTCAGATCAGAATCTAGGTACATATGTATCAACACTTCCATAGTGGTAGAAGGTACAGTAAGCCTCTGAAGCTCTTCTGCTCCAAAGTAAATCATTGCAACATATGGGCTTGGCTGATCAGTAGAGGATCTCAACAGAAACATGGTGAAGAGTCTGTAGAGATCTCTGAGCATCTTGGGTCAATTTGAAGTACAACTTGAGATGGATGAGACAAAGTGATGATAGGAGTAGAAGATGTTGAAGTTGAAGTATGAAACTATGGGTCCTTAAGTGTTTATCTCTGAACATTTTCTCCTTTTTTGGTAGCATCATCTTGAGAGCTAGATGAGCTGGAGGAAGAAGTCAATGAGACTTGAACATGTACATGCCTAACAGATCTCTCGGTCTGTTTCTCAGCTAGTTGAGCCTTGAGATTGTCAATCTCAAGTTGCTGAGTGGCAGACCTTTCTTTTGAAGTCCTAACCAAGGATTCAAGGTTTGAGACTTTAGACAAAAGGTCTTTTATGAGGAGTTGCATGCTTCCCTCATCTTCTTTTGAAGAATCATGGGGAGATGAGGTAACATACCTAGTATGTTCAGCCTCACCACCAGATGTGGGTTCTTGGCACCCTAGTTTCCCTTGTTGAATGATGTCTCTTTCAGAGTCATCAAATGGCATGGTTGCCACAGATTCAGTCTCAGATATGTTACCACTATCCATAGGGTCCATTGAGGCACCTTCCGTAGTGGCAGCTGAATCTGCATGAGTCCCCTCCATATCAGTGGGACTCACCTCAGTTGTGGGTTGCTGATGGGGGCTATAGATAAGGGATCTCTCTGGACTCTGTTGATCTTGGAGAGGGTGTTGTAGATCAATTTCATTGCCATGGAGAGATGTTATCTCTTCATCAATTTTAAAAAGAAGGTCAGTAAAGGATAGGGATGGTAAGCCTGTTGACCCGGGACCTTGGTCCATGTCTACATGCATTGAGCCTTTGGTGGGGCTGTCCGTTGTTGGTTGCTCAAAAAAGTGTAAATACTCATCCTGAGGGCTATTGGTTTGGGTGTCAGCTCATGGGTTTGAGACTGAGGAGATCAAACCCAAATTGAGGTCGATAAGAAGGATGGTGAGACCTCAGACTGAGTGGGAGCCAATGTTTGCACTCTAGTCTTTATGGATTAAACAGGAGGTGCTTGCTCAATTAGAGTAGATTGAACAAGGATTCGTTTAGGGCGTCTCTGGTATGTGATGGTCATGGTAGAGAAGGTAGGTTGGCATTGTGGAGGTGGTTGTTGGTGTGGGTTCATCCCTGCGGGGTGAATAGGGAAGCCACCAGGAGCTATGCACTCAATCATACCTGGAAGTAGAGAAGTGTACCTTCCAGTGAAGTTGGTGGACACCTTCTTCAAATTCTTGAAGATGGTAGGCCTCATATGAGGGACAGTCAGAGCAGCTTCAGAGACAAGCGTACTCTGTTCCAACTCACAGTTGATTATGTGTTGAATGAATCGGGGATACATAAAGAATGTCTCCCTTTGAAGATTCCCAATCAGATTGGTGAATAAAAATCTTGAGTAATTGAAGCGGAGGCCTCTCACCAATCCATGAACTAAGCATCCTAGTTCATATATGGGATTTGATCCCATCCCCCAGATTTGTTTGACAAATAGTGGATTTTACATGCAGGAGGAACTTCTAGTTGTAGGAGAAGTTGTACTTGTAGACTGTCGACCTGCTTACGTCTCCACCATATCCAATAAGGATAAAAGTGTTGTCTTAATCTTCTTTGGGGAATTCAGTAGGAGCTCCTTTATCATAAAGCTCTAGATGCTCCCTGATAAGTTGTTCAGTAATGACCACACTTGTCCACAAATGCTAGACCTTAGTACACGAATCCTGTTTAGGGTTTTGACTTGACCATTTTCCCAAAATTCAGCCATTTGATTGGAGTAAATAGTGGGGTTAACGGTAAGGGCTATGTAGTAGATGATTGGGTGAGAAAGGAGATGATTTAAGAGAAGTCAACATCTCTTGAAGAATCAAGAAGTGTGACTTGGTTGTGCTGAGGGTTGAGTGCCATTTGAGAAAGGTGAATGAGGATGAATTTGAGCTTGGGTAAAGTTGGAGTGGAAAAAATCTCTAGGGTAGTAAAAATTGCAAGTGAGTAGTCTGGATTATTTAAAAGAGGGTGGAAAGGCGGTAATGGAGGTTAGGATAAGGTGATGTGATGTTTAAGTGGGAGATTTGATAGGGAGCGATAAGGTTAAAATCAGTTAAATAATCTGACATAATTAACAAGATCTTTGCTTTTTACAGTGTAGGGCCCAAAAGATTTATGTTACATAGTAAAATCTCTCTCTAAAGAGAAAAACATTTCCGTAGGTAATTTTTCTTCCGAAGGCATTTGTTACTTCCGAGGTAAAAGTTACTTCCGAGAGTAAAAATTGCTTTCCGAAGGGAGAGAATCTATAAGCTTCGGAAGTAGATCTGATAGTTAATCAATCGCTTCTTCCGAGGCTAAAAACTCTTCCGAGAAGAAAATTATCCTTGAAGAAATTTTGCTTCGGAAGAATCGTGAACTATCTTCTGAAGGTTAATTTCTCTTCGGAAGGAATTTATACATAGAAAATTTTAGAGAGATCATTTGTAACAGGGCTTAAATTGTATTGTCATAAGACATTACATATTAAAAGGTTTTCAATAGAGGTAGGCTAATCAATGTTTATCATCCCAATAGCTGTGATGATATACTTGAATCTTTGTTCATCAAAATCTTTGATGGACAAGTCAGCATATTGTTCATTTGAGTCAACTTTGATTAGCTTAATCAGATTTTTCTCATGAATATCTCTAATGAAATGGTATCTGATGTCAATATGCTTTGTCTTGGAGTGCTTCACCGGATTTTTAGTAACGGAAGTAGCACTGTTGTTGTCAATATGGATAGGAGTACTCATAAAGTTGAATCCATAGTCTAACATCTGATTCTAAATCTATAGCAGTTTAGCACAACCGCTAGCAGCAGCAATGTATTCAGCTTCAGTAGTTGATGTAGAGACACAGGATTGTTTCTTGCATTGCCATGAGATGATCCTTCCACCAAGAAATTGACATCCTCCTGATGTGGATTTCTTGTCAATGTTGCAGCCGCCATAGTCACTGTAAGAGTGTCCATAGAGATTGAAATCCTTGTTTCTGGGATACCAGAGACCTAGTTTGGGTACTCCTTTAAGGTATCTGAGGATTCTCTTAATATCAGCTAAATAAGACACCTTTGGAGCAGCCTGATATCTTGCATAGATGCAGGTAGCAAACATGATATCAGGTCTACTGGCTGTGAGATACATCAGAGAACCGTTAATTGCCCTATACTGATGTTGATCAGTATCTTCCCCCTCAAGGTCAGGACAAAGATTGTTGTTTCTGGGTATGGTGCTTTGGCAGGCTTACACTCTTTCATCTCAAATCTTTCTAAGATGTCAGAAACATACTTAGATTGATTAATGAAAAACCCTTCCCTCATTTGCTTTACCTGAATTCCAAGGAAAAAGTCCATTTTCCCATGGAACTCATCTCAAACTTTTTCTTCATAATGCTTTCAAAGTCCTTACACATTTGGTCATTTGAAGAACCAAATATGATGTCATCGAAATAGACTTGAACAAGCAAAATGTCCTTTCCAGACTTTTGGATGAAGAGAGTCTTGTCAATGGTACTCTAGTGTAGCTATTCTTCAGAAGAAACTGAGACAAAGTCTTATACCACAGCCTAGGCGCTTGGTGCAGCTCAAATAGAGCTTTATCCAATTTGCACACATAGTTGGGGTGCTGAGGGTCTTCAAATCCTGGAGGTTGACACACATAGACTTCCCTATCTATATCCCCATATAGAAAGACACACTTGACAACAAGCTGGTAAACAGTGAAGTCCTTGGATGCAGCATAAGCAAGGAAGATCCTAACTGCCTCAAGTCTTGCAACAGGTGCAAAGACATCAGTATAATCGATTCCTTCCTCTTTGGTGTATCCTTGAACTACAAGTCTTGCTATGTTCTTGATGATCAAGCCTCTATCATCTCTCTTGTTTCTGAAAACCCATTTAGGCCTATTGGTACTTGACCAGATGGTAGCGGACATAGGTTCCATACCTTTTGTCTCTTGAATTGAAACAGCTCCTCTTGCATCGATTCAACCCACTACTATCTTTCAAGGCATCTTCCACCTTCTTGGGTTGTATCTGGATAAGAAGCATGAGTATATAGGTTTGTGATGCTGATGATGTTGACGATGATGATGAGGATGCATCTGCTGTGGGCGCCACATCTGCAGGTGAAAGGAGGAGCAAAAGGACTCAAGATCAAGGTGCCTCCACATCCGCACCATCAACAGAGGAGCATATGATCCAAGACAAGATTAATACTTAGCTGTTTTTTTATTTAAATCATATGTATTTGAATCTTGTATCATATAAATATAATGAATACTTATATTTAATGTTGATATTTCTGTCTTGATTATTAACTAATGATTCTTGTCTTACATGTCTAAATCAAGCAGATCCAATTTTTCAGAGGGATGAACATGACATTGCTCCCCTCTAACAGATCAAGACTCAGCTCACTATGATTCTTGATCTGTAGGAATAGTCAGGAGATCGGTGATGTACACTCCTGAAGAAGGTGAGATCATTCACAATCTCACTGACAAGCAAATTGCTGAAATGTTCAAGCTAAGTCCTGATGAGATTGTCAAGGATGCTCCAACAGTCCAAGTTGAAAGTGAAGATGAGCTCAATGATGTTGATGAGATCGAGATACAAGAGATGTCAGAGACCAACACTATCTAGAGTACACTGACATTGAAGGTAATATCATTCCCAGGCGACAACCTTGTCAGTGAACTTTTAAAACTCTGGATAGAATGGAAGAAGAGTCTAACCAGACTAAAGATAAGGCCCAAGCCTCGGATGCTGAAGTTAATATCAGAAAGGCTGAGTGGGCTGCATGCTTTGAAGAGATAAGAGCCCAACGCAATGCTTCATAGTCGACTGTCTACACCAAGCTATACAAAGTGAAGAAACATCGTAAGGTGTCAGGCAAAATCATCGCGTGGGCATATTTTGAAGATCTCAACGTTTATGCAGTTAAACGTGAGAAAGGGATCGAGTACTTTAGGCCCACACGACCTGAAGACTCTTCCTGGATTTGAGCTGAACCAGTTAGCGAAGCTGAAATTGCTATACGCTGATCCATGCAAGATGTCTGGATGGTTTGAAGCAGCTCTGAAGAGAGTACCACACCAGATTGGTCAACTTCAAACCTCAACAGCCAATGAGGTATCTCATATGGTCTGAGGTTGATCCCATTACTGGAAAACCGAAGATACTGCTGAAGTGGAGTCCACCACAAATAGTGTCAAAGATCCCTCGATGGGAGAAGCCACAGGACTTCACTCCTCACTTCAAATGGTTGTACTATGATTGGACGCAGAGAGGCAGTCATAGTCTTGAACAAGAATGGTGTAATGGAACCATTAGGGTTTGACCCGATGGGCTCACAACTTGTCTGCGGATGATGTATACACATATACAAGTGGCCACTGTTCTATGACTCTCAAGATATTGTACAAGCTCTACAATTCCAGAACGTGATACCACTCTACTTTGCTTTGGAGATACACGGCGCGTCACAAGAGAAGAGAAGTACAAGAAGTATAAAGAGGTTATGAAGATGGTAAGACATTAGATGAAACTAGGTCCAAGGGGGAGTTTGTAGGTACATGTGTCCCTAGTTTTTGAACTTAATGTATATGTCTTTAATGTCTTACACTTATGTAATACTTGGGTTCTTAATGAAATGTAAATGTTTGGTTGTGATTATAATGTTTAATATTTCATTAATGAGCTGTTTAACGCATATTGAATTGATTATATAGGTTTGTGGGTGTTTGAACTAGTATAAATGATGTTATAATATTGAATACATTCAAACTTAGTAAGATGAAGTTGTCATGCGTCCAAATGGACCATGCGCCCCAACAGTGGTCATGCGTCCGAATGGACCATGCTCCCCAACAGTGGTCATGCGCCCGAATGGCCATGGGACTAAGTGTCCATGCACCTAAATGGTTTATACGCCTGAGCAACTTCATGCGAATGACTCAGTCGCATGACTGATCACTCAGTTGTGCGAATGGATCAACCACATGGCTCAATCACACGACTGAACCATACTAATGGTTCAGTGGCCCGAATGAGAAACCTAAACCTATAAATACCACCTAATTCGTGGATAAACAAAAGCATTGAACACACTTTGACTCCAGACGTACCCTAGCCGTCCAGAGACCTCTAAGATCATACTCCAAGTTCATAGATCGCAGTAGATCGATTCCTAATCGATTCTTAATGTTAGATTCAATACATAATTGTTTCTACATGTGTTCTCACTGATTGAATCGCCAATCAAATAGGATTTCGTACTATTTGATTTGGTATACACTGCAGGATCGACGTTTGTTATAAACACTTATGTTTATCTCTCAAACTCACCTAGAACAACACTCGGGTTAAGATAGAATTAGTAAGAGTTGATTACAATATAGAAATTAATAAAGAACATGGGAGTAATTTTCAAGGTACTTTTATATATTGCTTCTCAACTCAAATACAAGACTCTTACAAGTAGTTGTTATTGTTAAAATGAGTTACAAAGAGAACCTATATATATAATACTACCTACAGCCGGATATACTTTGATACCAGCTGGGATCCTATAGCTAAAGTCTATAATACAAGACTAAAGTTTAAGGTATCTCGGATCAAGTCTAATCTAAGATTTGGTAGTCAGGACATGTCCCTGACTTACCTTTTGTCACCAACTAAAGTTGGTAACATGTACTATCATGAAAAGGTGAACTATGGAATAAAGTATGGTAAACTGCATGGCTCTTTAGGAAGAAGCCATACAGTATCAGAGGTCTGCAGTGGAGTCAGAGACCATACTTGTGTCCACTGGTCATAGCAGTGTCTTCCGAAGGTTTAATGGCTTCGGAAGAGTAAGTACTTCCGAAGCCATTATACTTCAGAAGAGGCTGCTTCCTCCAAGGCTTGGAGACTTCTTCTTTTTGTCATACTTCAGAAGTGGTCTTTAGTTTATTCTTCTAAGTCTTGAACTTCGGAAGTATACCATTGACTTCGGAAGTAGAGTTCTGTCTTCGGAAGTTGATCTTTCACTTTGTCTTTGGAAGAATCTACAACCTTCGGAAGTTCCATGCTAAGCATCGGAAGCCTTTGCATTCAGTACCAAAATTATTTAAGTGACTTAGTTTTGGTTGCATTATCCTTTTTATATCATCCAACAAACTCCCCCTAAGATGATGCTACCAAAACTTCACTTGTTTCTAATTCTCAAAACTTTCAGCACCAAGGAGAGTAAATATTTGTCTGTCTCCTTGTTCTTCCCTGATGTTGTGCTAAGAAGTTTGTACAGATCCTTGGTGGACAGGAAATCTAGTCTATCACCTTGGATAACATGTACTCTCTATTGTTGCCGTCTGAAAAGAGTTAGTTGATGGGAACTGTAATCATATTCCTATCTGACTATAGGTTCCAATTCTGGACCCTCCACCATCTGTACAAAGGCAGTGCCTTTGGTGCGAGGTCTTTCCTAGCCTTCCTGTCTTCTCAATCTCAACTCTTCTTCAATCTTGGCCTTTGCAGTTAACTCGGCTTGGTGAAGGCTGCCAAGATGATTTCTGATGAGAGCAGCAGCTTCAGAGTTGGAGGGGTTGGAGAATGGCTTTTCTGCTAACTTAGCATATCAAACCTACTGGAGTGTAGCGAAGAGGTTGCATTAAGTCTATTGACTTCGCCATTCTCCCTTTCCACAACAAAGTTATGAGAAGTTTCATCGAACCTCCACTGGACTATTTTCTTTCTAGGCACAAGAGACTAACTGGGAATCTTATCCTTTTTCTTAGTTTCTAGCAGAGTCACAAGTTTCCTTCTAATTTCTTCTCTTTATCATTTAATGAATCTGAGTTGAGGCCGAGAAGTCTAGCTGCCTAGTCTAGTGTTCCTCTAGGTAAATCAAGAAATTGATCTCTTATGAGGGAACTAGAGGATCCATCAACATAGGTAATGTTAACAGAATCTTCATCACATGAGACTTCGCTCAGAGTAGTGCAGTTGATGAACTTGGTCTTAATTACCTTAAACTCATCAAGAGAGAGATGTTGAGAAGGCTGAGGGGATGGTTTGGATGGTAGTTGGGTAGGTTGAGGTTTAGAGGTTCTGACGAGTGTTTTGGGTTGAAGGATTGGAAGATTGGGTGGTTGTGGTGAGGGAGAAGCTGTGGGTAATGGTGAGGGTTTAGGGGTGAAAGGTTCGGTTTTAATGGTGAAGGGTGAGGGTGAGGTTGAGGTGGAGTGGTGGCAGTGAATGTCATCCCCTTTACCCTTCTGTACATCTGTTTTCTCTTCCCCATACGGATATCAGCATTGATTTCACTGATAATCCGTTGAAGTGTCTTTTCAGACATGGGACCCACTTGCCTGCTAGAGAAGCCATGGGCCCGAAGATAGTCTTTCATTCAGGCCTTCTCAGTGAGCTTCTTGGTTGTAGTGTCCCTAGCCTTTTCTTCCTTCTTCTTCTTCTCCTTTTCCTTTTCTCTTGCAGCCTTCTTCCTTTCTTTCTCCATTTGATCCTGCTCTTTGTTGTAGAGCCAGAGGATCGTATCATCATTGTGTGGAGAAAGTTCTTGAAGATTAAAGCCTCTGGAGAGTAGGAAGTTTATCCTGTCTCTCCTCAGCTACATCTCAACCTCCTTCTGTTTTTCTTCTTCTTTCTCCAAGCCAACCTGGCTTCTTCTTCAAGTTTCAGTCGGATTGCCTTCTCCAGATCCACCAACTCCTCTAGTGGTAGCAGGAGTGTCTCTTCATTGACAACTCCCATTTGGATAAGCTAGTCAATGATCTCTTCTCTTCTTTTGTTGTTGTGTTGGACCAAAAGAACCAATGAGCCAGATCAGAAAAACCTTTAAGTCCCACACACATCACAACAACTACTGAAGACCACAACAGCTGAAGACAACAGCTGAAGACAAGTCTGAAGAAACAGTGCTGAAGACAAAGTCTGAAGACACAAGTGCTGAAGACAAAGTCTGAAGACACAAGTGCTGAAGACAAAGTCTGAAGACACAAGTGCTGAAGACAAAGTCTAAAGACACAAGTGCTGAAGACAAAGTCTGAAGACACAAGTGCTGAAGACAAAGTCTGAAGACACAAGTGCTGAAGACCAAAGTATCAGACGTTGTCACAACAGCTGAAGAGGTCTTCTTCAGTAGTTGTGATGGTTTACCTTTCAGTGTTTCTTGTTTCAGTATTTGTAAACAACTGAAGAGTATGTTCTTCAGTTGTTATTGTTTCAGTAGTTTGACACAACAGCTGAAGAATACTTCTTCAGTTGTTGTGCTCGTCAGTAGTTTTTATGTTTTTCATAGTTGTAATAATAGTTAACACTTAGTATTTTTGTAAGAAGATGTCACCGTTGTTTGACATCTTCATAGTTGTGTTTCAGTTGGAATAATTCTGTTAGATGTCACTATCAAGTGACATCAGCAGACGTCACATCTCTTATATAAGAGTTCGACCTAATTGTAAGTGTGACATTCCGTTACCACAAGAAGCGAATATTGAATGAAATTTATCTGCAGAATTCTCTATCTATAACCGTTTTTGTTCTTACATCGAATATCCTTTGTTCTTGTGAATTGGCTAATTCATTGTTAGAATTCCGCTGCTATACTCTCTAATCAATCAAACGTAGATCACTGATCCTAACAAGTGGTATCAGAGCAGGTTAATCATTGATTGATCTAAACAATTGATCATTGAAACTGCTATTGATATCTATGTTGATTGAATTAGCATTTGCAAGAACTGTTTATAGATTATTGAATTTCTGACACTTTCGTTCATTTATTCTGAGATCTCTCTTGGTTCAATTGGTTGTGTTGGTTTTTGTTCTAAATCTGTTATAGCTTAATTGAATTTGATTGAATCTGAGATGACTACTCCTTCTAATGATCCTCATAATACTGGTTCCTCAACCAAGCCCCCGATGCTGGTTAGGACGAGTATAACATATGACAGCGAAGAATGCTTCATCACCTGTCTGTTAACAGTTCAGGTTGTTGGACATCTGTGGTACATGGACCACATAAGCCTATGGTGAACAATCCGGAAACCAATCAAATGGTTCCGAAGAAGAAGGAACAATACTCTGATGAAGATCGGAAACTGTTTGAGATTGATGCTAAAGCCCATGGAATTCTGGCCATGGCAACTGCCTAATGAAATCTATTCAGGGCTTATGCATCATGAAACTGCTCATGATCTCTGGAATGCCCTGAAGGAACAATTCGGTGGCACAGATGAGGTCTTAGCAAACAACAGAGAATCCTTGCCCAACAATCTGAGACATTCTCTCATAGAAAGGGTGAGACACTGACTCAATAGTTTGAGCGTTTTTCCTGCTTGATCTCTGAGCTGAAAATGGTGAAACAGGAATACACCAATAGCCAGATGAATAACAGGTTCCTCATCACTGCCTGAGAGATGGACACATACACTATTGTCCTACGCTCCGTGCAAATCTGGATAGCCTATCTCTCACCCAACTTCATGGAAACTGCTTACATTCGAAAGAGAGATAAGCAGAAGAGGAACTGTCCTCATCAGGAAAGCTCACTGATGACTTTGTACCAAGGAATACTGCCTTGGTTGTTCATGAGTCAGAATATGGTGCATCTGAAAGCAATTATGATGAGCATATTGATTCTCTTCAAATAGTTCTGATCATGCTTTTGTTGGTATTGAGAGTCATTCTGGTAGTAATAGTGACAATCTATGCTTCATCATGGATGATTTGAAAGGAATTGCTGATGATGATCTAGAAGAGATGGATATTCTGAGCCAAATGGCATTGATTAATATCAGATCTCAGAAGTTCTATAAGAGAACTGGCAGAAATTTCCTAGACTCTCTGGCAAAACCAAAGTTGGTTTTGACAAGAGTAAGTTGAGGTGTCACAAATGCCAAAGGCTGGGACACTTTGCAAGAGAGTGTAGATCAACTGGATCTAACTCTTCTGCACCCTTTGTGACTTTTCCTAGTACTAGTCCACAAAACAGAGGGCAACATCCTGCTGGTTCTGGTCATCATTCACATCCTAGGTCTCCTGCATACTTTTTTCCCTAGGGTCAAATGTCATATCCTTATCCCTACTATTATATGCCTCAACCAATCCTGTTCAAGCTCCAATGGCACAACAACCACAAGCATTGCCTGAACCACAACCTTCCCAATCTCATCACAAAACTCAACCTCAACAACATAGCTTCTTCACCCCAGGAGTTGTTGACTGGAGCAGTTTACCAGATGATTGTCTGGTCATGAACAACTGTTCACTGGTGCTGGTCACATGGTGGTGACAGTCCCTTTGGAAATCTAGCTCTTATGGCTTTGGATTCTGCTGATACTTCATCCACTATTGCCTTACACCAAAGGTATCACAGGTATCCTCTGAGGCAAAAGCCAAATTATGTTCTGAAACATGCATAGCAGCATTTGCATCTATTAGAGAAGCAAATGTAGCTTTGATTAACAAGAACATTGAGCTAGAACAAACAATTCCAAAAGAAAAGCTGAATTTGAGTCTGTGCTTAATGAAAAAATGATGAGATTTACAAACTTAAATGCCAAATCACAGATTATAAGGCTAGGGAAGAGTACTTCTAGAGAAGTACAAAGATCTCAAAGAAACCCTTGCAGTCACCCAAGTGGAGTGTGATCGATGCGTACAATCATGCAAAGGTTTTGAAATGCTTCTTAGTAAGCAATCTCTTCCAATGTGAAGTTGGCATTGGTTACAATCACACTGCTCCACCTATAGATTTTACTCCCAGAGCAGAGGTAGAATCTGATGGTGAGAGTAATAACCAATCCATTTCAATCATGTGATCTACTTTCTGATTCAGCACTATCAGAAGTAGAAGTCAGCACTAAGCCCTCTCGAACCTATCCGCTAATGTTGATGGTTCCACTGCTGCACTCACATGATCAATGAGTTGATCAACTCAGGAGTAATTCTGAAAGTCCTGAAAGGACTGAGAGCAAGATTTAACACCTGAAGTTCAAACTCCAACTACTGTTAGTACTGAAAAGAAGAAAACTGTCAGTAGAAAGAGTTTGAAGTCTACTAAAGAGGAAGTCAAGAAAGAAAACAATGCTTTCAAAGCACTGAAGAGCAGTCTTCAGTTGTTTCATCCTCTTTAGTTGATGATCAACATAAGATGAAGAAGAAACCATGTGAAGTATGTGGTTTGTTCAATCATCTTACAGATGATTGCTGGTACAAACGAGGATCCAACTCAAACATAAAGAGGAAATTAAAGAGAAAATGGTAAAATGAAAACTGAGTTTGAGACCACATTTGTATCAGCAACATCAAATCCTGTAACCATTAAGTCCATAAAGAAATCCAAAAAGGAAGGGGTTAAACAGGTAACAGCTGAGATTGCTCAAAAGAAGAAGGTGCAACATAGGAACTTATCAAACTCCAATGGCAATGTGTCTGATGAGCTGAAAGCTTTATCACAAAATCAGACACAGCTGGTTATGATGGTTCAACATCTATTGGGAAGAGTTAACCAATTAGATGCTCCTATGTTGAAACCACAGAAAAGGAGGTCCAAGCCAAAGGATTCCTCTTCTTCACCATCTTCTTCCTCTCAGGCTGTTGTTTCAACAAACCTGTTAGTTTACCATCTGTTGATGAGGCCAGGCCCAAAACCAAAAAGGTTTGGGTCTCCAAAACTAACTGATTGTTTATAATTGCAGGGTTCTTCAACATGCCAAAGTAGCATCTGGTATGTAGACAGTGGGGGATCTATGCACATGACTGGAACAGCTCTCTTCTTCATGACTACTCTCAAGGAAAGAAGGGGGTTTTTTTTTTGGCAATGATGCTAGGGGTTACATCATTGGCAACGGCTAGTCTCCAATGGAGAAATAAGTTTGATGATGTTAATCATGTGGAAAATCTCAAGTACAATCTCTTGAGTGTCAGTCAAATGTGTGATAAAGGCCATGTTGCTCTTTTCACCAGTCAGAACTGTAGGATTCTGTCATCCAAAGTTCTGCATTTGATTGATAAGGTATTGGATGATCACACTCTCCTGAGAGCCAACAGGACAGGAATAGTGTATGCCTTAGATCTTTCCAAGAAAATAGATCTCAGGCAATCCTTGCCTTTTCCAAAGTCTCTTCTCAAGAATCTAAACTGTGGCATAGAAGGCTGGGTCATGTTAATTTCAAAAATATGAATCAGCTAATCCAATAGTTTAGTTAGAGGCTTACCAATAAAGGAGTTCCACTGTGATGAAACCTGCATTGCTTGTTTAAAAGGAAAACAGCACAAAGTCTCATTCCCTCCTATTGAAGAGCCTAAGTCCACTGCCTGCTTGCAATTACTGCATATGGATCTATTTGGTCCTGTGAGAGGATGAGCATGGAAAAGAAGAAATACTGTCTGGTAATTGTGGATGATTACTCCAGATTTGTATGGACTTTCTTTCTACATTCAAAGGATGAGGTGCTCAAAAGATTATTCACTTTGTGTTATATGTTGAGAAGCAGTATTCCCTTCCAGTCAAGTGTATTAGGAGTGACAATGGAACTGAATTCAGAAACCATACACTTGATGACTTCTATCTTCAAAGGGAATCAAAAGGTAGTTTAGCATACCACGGACTCCAGAACAAAATGGAGTAGTGGAGAGGAAGAACAGGACCCTAATTGAAGCTGCAAGGTCCATGCTGGCTGACTCTGGTTTGCCACTGACCTTTTGGGCTGAAGCTGTTAACACAGCTTGCTATGTGCAGAATAGAGTCTTAGTAAATCAGAGGTTGATGAAGACTCCATATGAAGTTCTCCATCACTTGGCTCCTCTAATTTCATTTTTCAAAGTTTGGGGTCCCTGTTTTATTCTCAACACAAAGGATCAACTCCAAAAATTTGATCCTAAGGTGGATGCAGGTATTTTGTTGGTTATTCATCTACTTGCAAGGCATACAGAGTCTTCAACTGCAGAACAAAGATAGTTGAAGAGACTTTGCATGTGAAGTTTAATGAATCTCCTATGGACAAGATTCCACAAAACCCTGTGGAGTTGTTTGATTTGGACATACTGTAATATGTTTCTTATCAACCTCCAGCTGTTGCAGATCCTGTGGATAAATCATCTTCTGCAGCATGTCTTCCACCTGGTGGTATTGATGATGATGATGATAATATCAATACTCACCTATTCAAGTTTAGTGACCAACTGCCTGTGTCTACTAAATTTGATGTTCCTGTAGCTTCAGCAGTTCCATCCCACACAAATGCTGATGAGATCTCTGATTCCTCTACATCTTTTGAGTTACCATCTAATTCTTGGTTTCAAGAGTCTGCATCAACATCTGCTGCTGCTGAAGGTCCTACAAACACTTGCACAGATCTCATTGTTTATCAAGAACTGAAGAATCACCCAATGTCTCAGATTATTGGTGATATCAATGCTGGTGTTTCAATAAGAAGTCAATGTAACTTCTGCTTCTATGCTCTCTTCATCAGTCAGCTAGAGCCAAAGAACTACCATGTTGCTTTGAGAGACAATGGATGGGTTGAAGCCATGCAACTTGAGCTACTTCAGTTCAAGAAACAGCAAGTGTGGGAACTGCTTCCTCTTCCCCCAGGTAAGTGTGCATAGGCACTAAATGGGTGTTTAGGAATAACTGATGAATATGGGCTTATTGTTAAGAACAAGGCTAGATTGGTTGTACAGGGGTTTTCCACGAAGAAGAGGTATTGACTATGATGAAACCTTTGCCCCTGTAGCCAGACTAGAGGCAATCAGATTGTTTTTAGCCTATGCTGCATTCCACAATCTTAAGTTTTTCAAATGGATGTCAAAGTGCATTTCAATATGGTAAAATAAAGGAAGAAGTTTATGTGTGTCAACCACCAGGTTTTGAGGATAATAAACATCCTGAATGGGTGTATAAACTTGATAAGGCTCTTTATGGGTTGAAACAAGCTCCTAGAGCCTGGTATGAGACACTTTCTACTTTTCTTCTTAAGAATAATTTCACTAGAGGCTCCATTGATAAAACTTTGTTTATTAAGAAGGTGGGTCAGCATAAGCTACTTGTTCAGATTTATGTTGATGATATCATTTTTGCATCATCTGATCCCCAGTTGTGTGATGATTTTACAACATTAATGAAAAAGAGGTTTGAAATGAGTGCAATGGGAGAATGATAGTTCTTTCTAGGCTTGCAAATTAACAAAGGCTGATGGAACCTTTATTCATCAGTCAAAATATACAAAAGATCTTTTGAATAAGTTTGATTTACAAAAATGTAAGCCCTGTACTACTCCTATGTGCACACCACACAACTGGATGCTGATCAGAAAGGTAAAGCTGTTGATAAAACACTTTACAGATGTATGATTGGGTCCTTGATGTATTTAACAGCTTCTAGACCAGATATTATGTTTGCTACATGTGTTTGTGCTAAGATTCAGGCTGCTCCTAAAGAGTCTCATTTGATTGCAGTCAAGAGAATCTTTAGATATTTGCAAGGTACACAATCTCTCTGGGTTTATGGTATTCCACTGGACACTTTTGCAAATTAGTTGCTTTTTCGATAGTGACTATGCAGGGTGCAAGTTAACTAGAAAGTCAACTTCTGGTGGTTGTCAATTCCTAGGCAACTGTTTGATTTCTTGGCAGAGTAAGAAACAAACATCTGTTGCTACATCAACTGCTGAAGAGCGAGTACATTGCTGCTGCAAGTTGCACTTCGCAGGTACTCTGGCTTTAGAACCAACTTCTGGATTATGGCATTACAGAGACTAAGACTCCATTATTAATGGATAGTGCTTCAGCTCTGTGTATTGTCAAAAATCCTGTCCAGCACTCTAGGACCAAACATATAGAGATCTGACATCACTTTATTCGGGATTGTTTTGAAAAAGGTCTGATTGATCCTAAGTTTGTGCCTAGTGCTGATGAGCTTGCAGATATTTTAACTAAGCCTTTGGATAGTTCTACTTTCCAAAACCTTGTGTTAAGGCTTGGTATGCTGCAGCTAGAATAGTGACAACTACTGATGATTTCAGTAATACTTACTGGTGATCATTGGTAACCATGTCACATATAAGTACTGATGAGTTCTTTCACCTTCAGTAGTTTTTATAACTACTGAGGCTAAATGCCTCACAAGTACTGAAGTACTTTATCTGTTCTAAACCACTGATGTAGTTACAACTACTGATGTAGTTACAACTACTGAAATCAGTACAAACAGATAAGTACTGACGTCCTATGAAACACTTGAAAGGCAGATGCAAAGTCTGATGAGTAAGTGTTGAGGACAGTATGAAACAGCTGAAAGGCTTGAATTGATGAAAACTACTGAAGAGAACTTTCTCTTCAGTTGTTTCTACAACTACTGTTTCATTCTAAACAACTGAAGCAAAACATGTCTTCAGTAGTTTTATAACTACTGATGACTAACACCAAGTCTTCAGTTGTTTACAACAACTGATGACAAAACCACTGTCTTCAGTAGTTTCACAACTACTGATGACAAACACCAAGTCCTCAGTTGTTTCATCATCTGAAGTAAAAACCATGGTCTTCAGTAGTTTTCTAACTGCTGATGCCTAAAACCACGACTTCAGCTGTTTCAATGTCTGAAAGGGTAATACCATGTCAACAGTCGGTTTAAAACTACTGATGACTAACACTAACCCTTCAGTCTTTTCTCACCCCTACCCTATAAATACCTGTCCTTTTCTCGAATGTTCATTAGCCGTTATTTTCTGAGCTTCTCTCTCTCAAATTGCGACCATGAGTCTGAAACCACGACATAACTGCATTGCTTACCTTACCAAGTCGGCTTTCTGGAACAAATATGATAATGCCATTGACTTAATGGTGGATTCCCCATATCGCACAGCCTTCTCTTGAATCCGACCATCTACCCTGAATCCCTCAGTCAATTCTGGTCAAATCTTTGTTCATACTGATGAGTCTACTGGCCAAATCTCTGTTCGGTCCCTTGTCAACCAGAAACCAGTGGTCGTTACAGCCGACATCATTTGTCAGGCATTACACTTACACGACTCCACCGCTGTGACTGAATACCCAAAGGGCACAACAGATATGTCCTTTATCAATCATGGTATGAAGGTGATCTTCGGGCTACAACCATTCTGAAGAAACATTTCCATGATGCTGAGAAATTTATTTTTCACATGGTAAATGTCTGCTTAGCCTCCAAGACATCTTCTTGGATCAATGTCATCCCAATGGCAACAGGTATTGTATTCTATTCTAGAACACCAACCGCTAAATTTTTCTGAAATCGTGTATCTAGAAATAAAGAACTTGGCTTAGAAACCTGCGGCAAACCGATGGCCATTATCCCAGGTTTCTGATGGCCATTATTTTAGATGAATTAAAATCTGATGGCCTTGTTGGCCTTGGAGTCCCTGCACCAGCTGTTTTGGCTGAGGTATACTCCAGGCACAACTCAGACCTTACTCTCAAGAAGCTGCCCGAATGCTAAAGCCCAAGCACAGGGAACAACTTCCACCACCAGAACCAAAGTCCCCACTAAACCAAAACCAAAACACCCCAAAACAGCTATTCAGGGAGACGAGTCCCCTGAAGATGCTCCTGTATCACCCAGGCAGGATATACTTGCTAGTTTAAACCCCCCAGTAGTATCAGAGAACTCTACTAGCCACAGCCGCTCAGGATTCCTCTCAAAAGGAGCCTGCAGCCACCACAGAAGGGGTACCCACACATCTGGGATCTTCCTCACTTGAGGAGATTGCCATTGAAGAGACACATCCTCCCCGGTGCACACTGCTTTTACCCCATCTCCATGCAACCGCCCCCCAAAGTCCAACCATAATCATTGCAAAAGTGCTGACTCAGTTGCATGCCTCTCCTCCTCCCCAACAACCACCAACAAAGGGGAGAACCACAGATATTGAGGAAGAGGATCACCATGCTTCTGACAACCCACAGCACCGGGGTTTACAAATTCTATCTCCTGGTGTAGATAGGGAGATTAGAACATCTAGTGAGGCTGCCACCTCTTCTGAATCAGCACATGATCAGAATGAGGCTGGTAACATAGCTAAGACCTCACTAGAGGCAACAGCTGATGAAGGACATAGTCTTGAGGCTGGAAGTCCCCAGTTCCAAGACAAAGGGGCACATGCTAAAACTGGTCTACACCCAGTGCATGTACATCCTGCTACAAGCAGGAGGTCAGGTGATTCAGCATCTTGCTGATGATGACCTGGGCTTTTTCTATGACGTTCTAGCCCACAACACCATCTTGGAGGCTGAGGTAAGCAGACTACAAGAACTGCTTGCCAAGAAGTCTCAGGATGTAAGTCCATCTGCCCCCACCAACCCACAGATGGCACCTTCATTTGAAGGTCCCCCAAACACTTTACCCTCTCACTTCACTGAGCCTCCAGCCTCTGCTTTTGGCACTATCTCTCCGGGACAGAACCCCCCTGAGCAGATGGTTGCTGTAATAATCCCTACCTCTCATCACTCCCATCATCAATGACATTGTTTATAAAGCCATTGATGAGAGGATCTCCTCAAGTCTACAACCACTCATTGATGATGTTGTGCACAAGAAACTTTCTGCGGTACAAACCCCTGCCACCAATGCATCCAAAAAGGGGGAGAGTACAGTAGTGAAAGAAAAGATAAGAAAAAGAACTGAGGATGAGAAGGCACAAGAGAAAACCAAGGAGTTGGAAAAGGAAAAAGAACAAAAACTGACCACTTACAAAAGAAAGAAAAGTGCTGGTGATCAAACGAATGCTGAGAAAAATCCTTGGAAGAGCTGGTAAAAGATGCAGATGAAACACATAGCCGATCCATGTACAAAATCATTGAGCAACTCTTCAAGCAAGGCTTTGATACTGCCACACTAGACAGTGAGATCAGGAGGTTGGAAGTAGAGGAAATTCAAAACAGATGGGCTGGGTACAATGTGCTGGAGAAACAGAGATTGGAGATCATGATTCGATTCATAGCCAAATACTTAGGAAGATCACTGATGGAGATTCGTTCATGGACCAGAGACAGCATTCTGGCTATAGCCACCAGAATCTGTTTGTCTGAGCAATTTCATAAGGGGATAATCATTGAAGCACTTGATGAGGCTGGGGCTGGGAAAAGGTTTGAAATGGCAAGACTCACAAAAGCCAAACTCACAACCAAAATGCTTGAACAACCTTCTCAATCACCCACTCAAAAACAACCTACCCCTCAAATCTCCAAACCAATCTCAAAACCCAAATCCAAACATCCTCAACCTTCAAAACCAATTCCTTTACCACAAAAACCAACCCAACCATCATCTAGTGATGCACCTAGAAGGAGGAGAAGGGTGTTGAGGATAGAAGAAGATGAAGAAGAAGAGGATGAAGATGATAGTCTGCCACTCTCTGCTATTCTAAGGCTACCAGAACCCAGGAGTCACTCATGATCACACCTGACTCACAAAGGGAAACGGTTAGAGTCAAAGTAGAAATGAAGAACAGCAGAAGCAGCATGATGAGCAACTACTGAAGATGGTTGACAAGGAATTTCCTCAGTCATCATCTATACAAGCCATGAAAGGGCATGCTCAGAGGCTGTACTCTCTCAGACACACATTTCAGTATCAAAAGGAGAGAGTGAGAGTATGGCCAGACCCCAAGGTGAGTTCTAGAATCCACAAAAGATCCATTCCACATAGATACAATGGCCAGGTTAGAAAAACAATAGACTCTATAATCATGTTGGCCATTGTAGTCTCACCCTGGGAAATAATCGATGAATTCAAGAAGGCTCATCAATCAAAAATGACCCCTCAAGCCTTACTGGAAAACAAGATGATCAAAAAGGGGTTATTATATAAGAAGCTTGAAGAGATTAAGAAGAATGAGCTCCAGTTACTTCTTGAGGGCACTCATCCTGATGAATTTGTCTATAGGGAGATAACTACTGTGGAGTTGAAGAATGGCAGGACTGTAAAGTACTTATCTGAGTACTATGGTCTAGAGTTCTTCTTTGAAGGAGGAGTAGAAGAACTCTCCAAGGAGGAACAGGTTGTTCTCCTTGAGGCCTATGTTCGAGAGTCGTACAGCTCATCATGGGGAAGTAGATCTCATGAATGGGGTAACAACTCTGTGTTCAGTTCCCTAAAACAGAGTTCCCATTCATACCTCGCCAGCAGATCTCTGAGATTTCTTCCCAGGCTAGTGCTTATATGGGTCATCTTCTTAACTGATCAAGAAGGAAAAAGACCAACCATTCTGCCAACAATAAGTGGGACCTCAATAAAGTTAAAGGTTTTGGTTGCATTGGTTCAGGGGGAGTTTGTTGGACCAAAAGAACCAATGAGCCGGATCAGAAAAACCTTTAAGCCCCACAGACATCACAACAACTACTGGAGACCACAACAGCTGAAGACAACAGCTGAAAACAAAGTCTGAAGAAACAAGTGCTGAAGACAAAGTCCGAAGACACAAGTGCTGAAGACAAAGTCTGAAGACACAAGTGCTGAAGACAAAGTCTGAAGACACAAGTGCTGAAGACAAAGTCTGAAGACACAAGTGCTGAAGACAAAGTCTGAAGACACAAGTGCTGAAGACCAAGTATCAGACGTTGTCACAACAGCTGAAGAGGTCTTCTTCAGTAGTTGTGATGGTTTACCTTTCAGTAGTTCTTGTTTCAGTATTTGTAAAACAACTGAAGAGTATGTTCTTCAGTTGTTATTGTTTCAGTAGTTTGACACAACAGCTGAAGAATACTTCTTCAGTTGTTGTGCTCGTCAGTAGTTTTATGTTTTTCAGTAGTTGTAATAATAGTTACACTTAGTATTTTTGTAAGAAGATGTCAGCTGTTTTGACATCTTCAGTAGTTGTGTTTCAGTTGGAATAATTCTGTTAGATGTCACTATCAAGTGACATCAGCAGACGTCACATCTCTTATATAAGAGGTGTCGACCTAATTGTAAGTGTGACATTCCGTTACCACGAAAGCGAATATTGAATGAAATTTATCTGCAGAATTCTCTCTATCTATAACCGTTTTTGTTCTTACATCGAATATCCTTTGTTCTTGTGAATTGGCTAATTCATTGTTAGAATTCCGCTGCTATACTCTCTAATCAATCAAACGTAGATCACTGATCCTAACATGTTGACAGCCTCCTGATTGGTTGTAGCTGCTTTTGTACTGGCAGCTAGCAACTTCTTAGTTGGAAGTCATCCTTTCTTCTTAAGTTTCTCAATCTTCTCCTCTTCCTGAAGCTCTTTCGCAGTGAATTTTCTTTTGCCTTTGTCTTTTGAAGTGCTTAACTATGGTGGTTCTTGGAGAGAGGATTCTGACTGTGAGAGAGGCAAAGATGGTGTCTAGGATGGAGGTAGATTCAGAAGGTCCTCGCTGTTCACCTCAGATACCATTTCAAGGATTGCATCTGTGATGATCAGTTCCGCGGAAATCTTAAATAGTCCTTCCGCAACTTCCATTTCAGCTTCGGAAGATTCAGCTTTTTCTTTCGAGGCTTTAACTTCAGCTTCGGAAGTTGGAGGAGATGCAGATTCTGTCCCAACTGTTTCAGTTGCTGGGCCATCAGTCCCCATTTCCCCTTTGAAATGAATCTTAGGTTCCATGTGGACCTTAGGTTGACCAACTTCTTCCACAGTGGTAGCAGGTGCAGTCAGCCTCTGAAGTTCTTCAACTCCAAAGTAGAGCATTGCAGCATCTGGACTTGGCTGATCTGTGGAGGATCTCAACAGAAAATTGGTGAAGAGTCTGTAGAGATCACTGAGCATCTTTGAGTCAATCTGTAGAATGACTTGAGGTGGCTTAGACACAATAATGATAGGAGTAGATGAAGTTGAAGTTGGAGTTGAAGTGTGGCTCTGTTGGGGTTCCTCAAGTGTTTGTCTCTAAACATTCTCCCCCTTTTTGGTAGCATCATCTTGAGAGCCAGATGAGCTAGAGGAAGAAGTTAATGAGACCTGAATAGGTACATGCCTGGTAGACCTCTCTGTCTGTTTCTCAGCTAGTTAGGCCTTGAGATTGTCAATCTCAAGTTGCTTAGTGGCGGACCTTGCTTCTAAAGTCCTAACCAAAGATTCAAGGTTTGAGACTTTAGATAGAAGGTCGTGAATGAGGAGTTTCATGCTTCCCTCATCTTCTTTTGAAGAATCACGGGGAGATGAGGTAACATACCTGGTATGTTCAGCCTCCCCACCAGATGTGGTTTCTTGGCACCCTGGTTTCCCGTGCTCAATGATGTCTCTTTCAGAGTCATCAAAGTGCTCGGTTGTCGCAGATTCAGTCTGAGATATGTTACCACTGTCCACAAGGTCCATTGAAGCACCTTCTGGAGTGGCAGCTCAATCTGCATGAGTCCCCTCCACATCAGTGGGACTCACCTCAGTAATTGGTTGCTGATGGGGGCTAGAGATAAGGGATTTCTCAGGCTCTGTCTGTTGATCTTGAAGAGGGTGTTGTAGATCAACTTCATTGCCATGGAGAGATGTTTTCTCTTCATCAGTTTTGAAGAGGACGTCAGTAAAAGATTGGGAGATTAAGCCTACTGACCTGGGACCTTGATCAATGTCTACAGGCATTGAGCCTCTGGTGGGGTTGTCCCTTGTTGGCTATTTAGAAGAGTGTAGATACTCATTCTGACGGCTGCTGGTTTGGGTGTCGGGCTCCTGAGTTTGAGACCGAGGAGACTCAAAACCCATATTGAGGTCAAAAGAGAAGGATGGAGAGACGTCAGACTGAGTGGGAGCCCATGTTTCCACTCTAGTCTTTTTGGATTGAATAGGAGTGGCTTGTTCAATCAGAGTAGATTGATCAAAGGTTTGTTTGGGGTGTCTTTGATATGTGATGGTGATGGGTGGATAGGGCAGTGTTGGCATTGTGGTGGTGGTTGCTGGTGTGGGTTCATCACCTGTGGGATGAATAGGGATGTCACCAGGAGCTATGCACTCAACCATACCTGGAAGCAGAGTGGTGTACCTTCCAGTGAAGTTGGTGGATACCTCTTTCAAGGTCTTGAAGATGGTAGGCCACATGTGGGGGACAGTCAGAGCAGCTGCAGAGACAAGCATGCTCTGGTCCAACTCACAGTTGATGATGTGTTTTATGAATCTAGGATACATATAGAATGTCTCCCTTTGTAGATTCCCAATCAGATTGGTGAACACAAATCGTGAGTAGTTGAAGCGTAGGCCTCTCACCAATCCATGAACTAAGCATCCTAGTTCAAATAGGATTTGATCCCATCCACCGGACTTGTTGGACAAGTAGTGGAGAACAACATGCAGGAGAAACTTCCAATTGTAAGAGAAGTTGAATTTGTATACCGTTGACCTGCTGATATTGCCGCCATATCCCATAAGGATGTAGGTGCTGTCCAAATCTGCCTTCGGGAACTCAGTAGGAGCTCCTTCATCATGAAGCTCTAGAGGCTCCCTGATGAGTTGTTTAGTAATGATCAACTCCTATCCACAAATGCTGGACCTCAGTACTCAAATCACATTTGGGGTTTCGGCTCGACCATTATCCAAAATTCGGCCATGTGATTGGAGTAAAGAGTGGGGTTAACGGTAAGAGCAGTGTAGTAAGGTGATTGGGTGAGAAAGGAGATGATTTCAGAGAAGTCAACATCCCTTGAAGAATCAAGGGGTGAGACCTGGTTGTGCTGAGGGTTAAGTGCCATTTGGAGAAAGGTGAATGTGGATGATTTTGAGCTTGGGTAAAATTACAGAGTAGAAAATTTTCTAGGGCAGTAAAGATTGCAAGTAAGAAGATGAGATTGAATAGTCGAGATTATTTAAAAAAGGGTGGGAAGGCGGTAATGGGGGTTAGGATAAGGTGATGTGACGGTTTAGTGGATGAAATGACAGTGGCGGTAAGGTTAAAATCAGTTAAATAATCCGACATCATTAACAAAATCTTTGCTTTTTACAGTGTGGGGCCCAAGAGATTTACGTTACACAGTAGAATCTTTCTTCCGAATGTAAAATATTTCCGAAGGTAATTTGTCTTCCGAAGGCAATTCTTACTTCCGAAGCAAAAACTTTGCTTCTGAAGGTTAGAGTTGCTTTCTGAATGGAAAATTTGTAAACCTCAGAAGTAGATATGATATGTAATCAATTGCTTCTTCCGAGACCAAAAGTTCTTCCTAGAAGAAAAATTATCCTTTGAGAAATTATGCTTCAGAATATATAAAAATAACTTCCGAGGGTTAATTTCTCTTCGGAAGAAATTTACACTTAGAAAATTTTTAGAAAGATCTTTTGTAACAGGGCTTAAATTGTATTGACAGAAGACTTACACATTAAAAGGTTTCAAAAGAGGTGAACTAATCAATGTTTATCATCCCAATAGCTCTTATGAGATATTAAATCTTTGCTCATCAAAAGCTTTGGTGAGCAATTAGCATATTGTTCATTTGAATCAACTTTGATTAGTTTAATAGATTTTTCTCATGAATATCTCTAATGAAATGATACCTGATGTCAATATGCTTTGTCTTTGAGTGCTTCACCTGATTTTCAGTAATGGAGATAGCACTGTTGTTGTCAATATGGATAGGAGTACTCATTAAGTTGAATGCATAGTCTAACATCTGATTTTGAATCCATAGCAGTTGAGTACAGTAGCTAGCAGCAACAATGTATTCAGCTTCAGCAGTTAATGTAGATACACAGGATTGTTTCTTGCATTGCCATGAGATGATCCTTCCACCAAGAAATTGACATCCCCCTGATGTTGATTTCTTGTCAATATTGCAGCCACCATAGTCACCATCAGAGTATCTATAGAGATTAAAATCCTTGTTTCTGGGATACCAAGACCTAGTTTAGGTGCTCCTTTGAGGTATCTAAGAATTCTCTTAATAGCAGCTAAGTGACACACCTTTAGAGCAGCTTGATATCTTGCACAAATGCAAGTAGCAAACATGATATCAGGTCTACTAGCAGTAAGATACATCAGAGAACCAATAATTGCCCTATACTGATGTTGATCAGTATCCTCCCCCTCAAGGTCAGGACAAAGATTATGGTTTCTGAGTATGGGTGTCTTGGCAGGCTTGCAATCCTTCATTTCAAATCTTTCTAAGATGTTAGAGACATGCTTAGATTGATTAATGAAGAACCTTCCTTCATTTGCTTTACCTGAATTCCAAGAAAAAAGTCCATTTTTCCCATGGAACTCATCTCAAACTTCTTCTTCATAATGCTCTGAAAGTCCTTACACATCTGGTCATTTGAAAAACAAAATATGATGTCATCAACATAGACTTGAATGAGCAAGATGTCCTTTTTGGACTTTTTGATGAAGAGAGTCTTGTCAATGGTACCTCTAGTGTAGCTGTTCTTTAGAAGAAACTGAGACAATGTCTCATACCATAGCCTAGGTGCTTGGTGCAGCCCATATAGAGCTTTATCTAATTTGAAAACATAGTTGGGGTGTTGTGGGTCTTCAAATCCTGGAGGTTGGCATACATAGACTTCCCTATCTATATCCCCATATAGAAATGCACACTTGACATCAAGTTGATAGACAGTGAAATTCTTGGATGCAGCATAAGCAAGGAAGATCCTAACTGCCTCAAGTCTTGCAACTGGTGCAAAGACATCAGTATAATCAATTCCTTCATCTTGTGTGTATCCTTGAACTACAAGTCTTGCTTTGTTCTTGATGATCAAGTCTCTATCATCTCTCTAGTTTCAGAAAACCCATTTAGTGCCTATAGTTACTTGACCAGATGGTAGCGGACATAGGTTC
This sequence comes from Flaveria trinervia, assembly GCA_025506515.1. NCBI lineage: Eukaryota > Viridiplantae > Streptophyta > Magnoliopsida > Asterales > Asteraceae > Flaveria > Flaveria trinervia. Next base: position 22,747,603 of record CM046453.1, on the reverse strand, counting down.
CATACCTTCTGTTTCTTGAATTGAAGCAGCTCCTCTTGCATCGATTCAAGCCAGCTACTATCTTTCAAGGCATCTTCCACCTTCTTGGGTTCCATCTGGGATAAAAAGCATGAGTACAAGCAGACATTCTTATGATGAGTCTGCCCTCTTCTCCTCACACCTTCAGAGACATCCCCCATGATGTTCTCAGTTGGATGAATGTTATAAATCCTAAGACAAGGAATCACTTCCACTTGCAGAGATAGATCCAGATTGGACATATTCTTCTCAGGAACTGGTACACTCTGTCCAGTTGTTGTTTCAAAGTCATTCAATGAGCACTGATTGAATGAATGAGAAACATCATTAATGGTTGGTTGTGAAGTAGTATAACAATTGCCTGTTCCTTCAAAACACTACTTCCTTTTGCCTGGTGTTGTGGTGGATCACATGATGAGTTTTGAGGCTCAACAAGTGATTCACTTGTTGAAGCTTCACTATTCCTTGATATGGTTAAGCTGTCAAATCTGTGAATGGTGGAAGCTTGATTTATTGCAGCTCTTAGAGAATTGGAAGAGGTCTAGGTAGCTCAAACAGTTGATCATCAATAGTAGCATCAGCATCATTTTGAGCACCTGTTCCAGCTGAAACATTCTCACAAGATGGTTTAGAATAGTTTGGAAACAATTCTAAATCAAAGATACGATCAAGGCCATTCCCCCTAACAGAAGGAGTGTGCTCATTAACAACTATATTGGATGACTCCTCAAATTGTTGATTCTTAATATTGTATACTCTATAAGCTTTAGAAATAGAAGAGTATCCAACAAAGATAGCATCATCCGACGTTTCAGCAAATTTTGCTAAATTGTCTTTTGTTTTAAGTATGGTACACCTACTGTCAAAGGACCTTAGAAAGCCCATGAATTATGGCCTCTTATTCCATAGCTCATAAGGGGTTTTTCCATGTGGCTTAATTACAAGAACTCTATTATGCACATACCATGCAGTGCTAACTACCTCTGCCCAGAAAGTTAGAGGTAGTATTGTATCAACTAACATAGTTCGAGCAGCCTCAATAAGTGTCTTGTTTCTCCCCTCAGCAACACCGTTTTGTTGAGGAGTTCTGGGAGCACTATATTGTCTGGCAATCCCTTTTGAGTTACAGAATGAGTCAAGAATGAAGTTCTAAAATTCAGTCCCTTGATCACTTCTAATTATTTTAACCTTGTGATCAATTTGATTTCCCATTTTAAGAATAAAAGATTTTAATATTTCAACAGTTTCATCTTTAGTTATTAAAAAGAATACCCATCTAAATCTTGTAAAATCATCAACTATCACAAGGTAGTATGATTTCCTTCCAATGCTTATTATACTTGTGGGACCAAAAAGATCCATGTGCAATAAGTGTAATGGAGTAGTGATAGAGTTAACACTTTTGGATTTATGAGAGGTCTCGTGTTGCTTCCCTTTCGGGCATGCGACATAGTGTTCTTTGCAGAAAAACTCCTTTTAGGCAAACCATGTACCAATTTATTTTTAGCCAATTTATTCATTGTCTTAAAATTTACATGACACATACGTTTCTGCCACAGTGTTGACTCATCACTATCAGCATTGGAAAGAAAGCGTGATACTTCACCCATTGGGGAAGTATTATTCATATCCAGCTTGTACATATCCCCTTTCCTGGGAGATCTAAGAAGCACCAATTCTGGTCATCCCTCGTTTGAGGATAATGCACTCATGTTCTGTGAAAAACATCTGGTGCTTTTGATCACAGAATTGAGAAACACTTAACAAATTGTGTTCAAGCTGTTTGACAAAGTTAACTTTGTCAACTTTTAACTTACCATTGGATATACTCCCTCTGCCCGAAATATATCCTCCGGCCTCACCTCCAACTTGGACAGGACCTCCATCATAGTGTTGAAACTATTGAAGGAGAGATCCATTCCCTGTCATGTGCCTGGAGCATCCACTGTCCACAATCCAGACATTGTTGTTCTTGTCATATGGATGTCCCTGCACATAAGATGAGATTGTTAGTTTTGATTGGAAGCCCAAGCCTTGTTGGTCTTGGGTTCTTCCAAGAATATTGACATAATTGAACCAAAAGATATGCATGGGGGTTCAATAGATGTCTTTAAAGAAGAGGTTTGGGCTGCAACATCTTCCTTGATCTTCCAGTCCATCCTTTGGTTGATCTTGGAGGATGAGCTTATAGAGGCTTTTGCAGCATGGCCTTCTTCCGAAGATTCTTTCTTTTCGGAATAAGTCTTCACCACCTTTTCTTCTGAAGCAGTCTTCTTCTGGGATGTTTTCAAGGGAATCTTCTTGTTCTTCCAAACTTTAGTAGCATTTGCTTCTGAGGCCATTTTCCCTTCGGAAGAAACAGTTTCTTCTGAAAGCAACCTTGCTTCAGAAACTAGCTTTCCCTTCTACATCACTTGAACTGTTTGAAAAGGTCCAAATGTGAAACCTTCCCTGACTCCTTCTTTCCTAACATTACTTTCATAATGTGTGCTTGCAGGATTGTAGTAACAATCTTTTGCCATATGGTTGTGCAAACCACACATAATGCATGTAATGTTAGTCTTTTGGGACTGTGAAGGTTGTTGTTTCTTGGGCTTCTTCTCTTCATCAGCAACCTTTCCCTTCAACTTCTGATCCTTTGGTAGGACATGAGTGCTAGTATTACACTCCTTTCCTGAATCAGAAGTACCTAACACTTGGAATCCAGCTGAGATAAAAACACCTTTCTGCTTTGGGTCAAACTTCAGCTTAAACTTAGCCACATTCTTGGCAGTTCTTCTAGCAGCTTTAGCTATGCTTCTTTTGGCCTTAGTGGTTAGGATTTGATCTTCACAGGAGGAGATGGGTACTTCTACCTGTTTCTTCCCTATGGTGGCCACTATTGTTGTTTCATCCTTCAACTCCGGTGAGGAAGGGTCAACAGTTGGAACCTCTTACTCCTTAGTACCACATCTAGGTTGTCTGATAAACTCATAAGAGTGTGGTGTAGAAATTTCATTGGTTCCCAACCCTCTTTTGTTTTGATAACAAAGTTTGGAGTAGAAGGATGATGCAAGAATAGCTTGGAAGTTTTGCTCAAAGATAACATGCTTCCTGGCCTGAGCCTCAGCAGTGACAAGCTTGGCTTGATGCTCAGACAATTTGGATATCAGATCCTTGATTTGAGTCTTGTAGTTGGTGTGTTCATGTTTTAAAAGAGACACAGTTTTCTCTAACTCCTCAATTTTCTTTTGATAGTCAGACTCAGCACTTTTAAAATCAGATTTTAAAATATTTAAAGACTCAATATCATATCTAATTTCCATGTTGTAATCCTGATTAAGTTTAACTTTAGCTATACAGGCTGGAGTACAGAGATGTTCATATACCTGAGTATCATCTGTTCCTGCCATGAGAGCTTGAGTAGGATTCATATCCTGTACCATGAAGCTCCAGTCAATTTCTTGAGCCATTGTAGCTGTTTCTGTTGACTTTCTAGTGGGCTTTGAGGTTGAGGGATGTGTGGAGGCCTGTGGGGTTCCCGGATTGGTCTTGGGAGCCTTGCATTCCCTTGCAAGGTGACCGAGTTGGTTACACTTGTAACACTTTGCTTTGGTCTTGTCAAACCCAAACTTGCTAGTAGTTGGGTTTTGAGGGAATTGCCTTCGAGTACTCTTAAAGAACTTCTTTGCTCTATAAGATAAAAGAGCCATCTGTTGGACTGTCACACCCCAACCTTGACGGCGGAAACGTCGAGATGTGAGGATTACGCTTGTTCACAGCCACATAACACTATTTATTAAATCCAAATATATTAATCATAAGATTCAATTGTAACATTACTAGCAAAAGTTTCAAAAAAGATTACATCATGTACAAATGTTACAAATAACATGATCATCAATTTTATCTCTAGGTTCAATCCTAGATGTGATAAGCTTCAAAGAGTAGAACACATACTTGAGGTATTCCTGAAACATGTTAAAAATAAAAGGTCAACATAGAAATGTTGGTGAGCATTCCATAGTTTTCAATACATAAGTATATAAAAGATGGCAATTCAAGTCATAAGTTAGTGAATAAAGTGATTAGGGATGTTATGAACAATGCAACAATCAAACCTCGACAAAGTTTTATAAGTCTCAAACGTTTACAAGATTATACGATGAGCTAAGTGTACTTGGATCAACAAAAAGCAGGCTTGTCTGGCCCATAGATCTATGATTTTGCTGGGCTAGCAATAGTTAATGATTGTACATATAACGCCATAACATGGTAATCACAAAAGTTCAACTAACCAGAACTTTGCATGATGAATTGCCATAAAGATTACAAGTCTCAAATAAGTTTACAAGTGCAATGATAATAAGTTAACATGTTTCACCCCAAAGTGTGAAAATAAAAAAAAGGGTATGAAGAACTCACATAGATATAGGCATTACAAGATGATATAAAACGTTAAAGTAAGATCCAAAAGATAATCCAAAGTATCCATTACAAGCACCTAAATATATAATTTACAAGATAAAGATTAAGGTTAACAATACGATTAACGTTCACAAGAATTAGGGTGTTAATATTTTAAGGTTTTTGCTAAGCAATAAGTTTATAATGTAGTTATTTACATTTTCATCCCATTAGAAGGAATTATATAGGTTTATATGATTAAGTATTTTAGACATGAAATTAGATAATAATGATGTAATTAAATCTTAATAATTTTCTAAGAATAGTATATAATTTCCCAAATTTTAGAGATTAATAAAGATAACATTATGTCCATTATTATTTTAAATGATTTTTTTAAATTATTGTATCAAGTCCATAAGCATATAAATAGTTATTATTTTAAAAGAAAATCATTTAAATATATAAACTTAAATACACATAAAAGGATATTTAAGTTTTAAAAGAGTACATTTTGACCAATGTTTATAATGTACTTAATTATATGACTTGCAAAATAATATAAAATTATTTAAAGTCATTTAGCATGGTCAAAATAAATAAATAAAAAAACTAATTATCTAACTCATTTAACATATTAATTTATAACGTTTTATGAAATCTCCATTTAAAATAACGTGATTTAAAAGATAAATAATTAAAGGGAAAGTTCGGGTCACTAATATTTTATTATTTTTCTAATATCCATATAAATAATCCATGAAAATCTTTAAAATGTTTTATTACAAAGGTTTTTAGTTATTTAAAATTTTAGAAATATTACCGAAATTTATTTGATGCCTTAAAAATATTTAAAGGTTATAAAAACATTTTTTTTCTATTTATTAGGAATTTTCTAAATTGATTTAAGGCTGAAAAAGCCATTTAAAAAAATATGGGGGTGGCGGGTTTGTAACTCGGACCTCCAAGTTGGCATGAGAAGACTTAACCGTGAACCAAGGCATACAGCCGCGGTATCATCCGGTTTTTAAATGTTAAAAACATACCCACAAAAGAACCCCAATTTACATAAACTCTAGAATCATCATTGATCAAATTGAAGATCAATCTGTTGTTGTTTGTGAAAACCAACTTAGGGGTTTTGTTCTCTATATGAAAACGAGTCTATAGCAGCGTTTAATTACTTGATTTGAAGTTGACCACTATAAGAACAAATGAAGAACACGTAGCGGCTTGGTCGAAATCTGTTCACGATGAAAATGTGCACGATAGTCAAATTCATTTTGCACAAAGCATCTGAACGCCTAGGTGAACCAAAGCCCTCTATCAATTGAAATCAATACTGCTCGGAAAGTAGCCTTTGTTCGAGTTGCAGGTTCACGATGAAAGTGATACTCGAATTCAATGGTTGTGTGTTTCTCAGGAGAAATTAGCTTGATTACAATGTTAGGAATGGATAAATGATTTTTTATGTTAAGTTAATTCGATTATTATTGTACTTTAATGTTTGAACGGCTTAAGGTTTAATGGCTTCGGTTACTCCACCTATTGAGGTTTGAAACCGATGTTTAAACGTAATTAAATCGTGAATTGAGTTCGAAACATGTAAATGTAACGATTTGGGTTGGTTTTTGAGGTTAAAAACGTCGGATTTCAAAGTTTTAAAGTGGCCGGAGAGTCACTAGTGAGTTGGCCAGAGACCCGCCGGAAAAACGTGGGTTGAGAGGGAATCAAATTGGAGTTTTGGTTATTTACACAAATGATCCCTCAACTTTCAAATATTATTATTTCATGCTAAAACTTTCATTTAACGTTTCAAAATTAACAAATTAACCCCTAACTTAATTACTTTAAGTTTTTAACTCTTACAAGTTTAATATTTTCACAAATTTTATAGTTATCTCTATTAGTTTTATTAATGAAGCCTTCATTATTAGTACATTATTATTATTATTATTATTATTATTATTATTATTATTATTATTATTATTATTATTATTATTATTTATTATGTAATAATTATCATTATTAAATTTCAAATTCAAGAATTAAAGACAAATTAAGAAAATAATCATAAGTAACCCATGAATTTCATAATTGACCATAATGGTCTATTCAAGGAATAAACATCGTTAACGTAAAAATACAGGATGTTTAAAGCACTTCTTTGCTCTATAAGATAAAAGAGCCATCTGTTGGACAACGTCCACATACTCTACATCGTCTGGATAAAACACTCAAGATCATCAAAATAGTATTGAAAATCACTGGAGTGTCCGCTTCCTGAGACAAAGGCACAACTTTCCTAGAAGGAATTGAGTTGAGCCTGTTGAGACCTTGGAGTCTCAGGAAAAGTGATGTAAGGTCTAGAAGAGCAGGATGGCTGCTGGTAAGTCAGGTAGTGTTGAGGTTGTGGGGGTGCTGAGCCTTTTACAACCATTAAAGTGTTGCTAGCAGGAAGACTCAGAGGTCGGCTTGCTTGGTGGCCCTTCTTACTTTCCATCTCTAAACGATATCAATCAAGGATGCCGTAAAGTTCAGTCATAGTGACAGTGTTCAAGTTCTCTGTCGTCTTAAGAGAGACACAATAAAATGTCCACTCATTTGGAAGAGCACTAATGAACTTTGTCGTGAGATCTCTGAGTTCAAGAGTGATCTTCACAGACTGAAGAGAGGATATAAGATCCATATACCTGAAATACTGCTGACTAAGGGTCTCTCTGGCAATATAAGTGAAGTTCTCGAACTGCTGCTTCAGTGAGTCATTCTTTGAGTCGTTAGAGCTTGTGTACATCTGAGCAAGAGCATCAAAAAATTCCTTTGCAAACTTACAATGCTCAAACCCCACCATGATGGAGTTCGGTATTGCAGTCATGAGAATGGTCATAGCATTGCTGTGAATGTCTATTTTCTTTCGGTCTTCGTCAGAATAGTCTTCAACAACTTTTTTTTATCATGGCACCATTTCCACTAGGTGATGCCACCTTTGGCTTATACAGGCCGTTGACAATGGAGTTCCACATCTTGCTGTCTTGGTATGTGATGAAGCCTTCCATTCTTCTGCTCCAAGACCTTAAACTTTCAGGATTAATGATGGGAGCCTTTGTCATAGTTCCCATCTCTACTTCGGATTTGTTAAGGGCCATTTTGAGTGAGTGAGTTGTAGGGAGGAGTGAAAAACAGGTTGATTTGGATGGTTAGATCATGCAATAAAGAGCCTAAGAAGCTCTGATACCAATTGCAGGATCGGTTAAAGTCACTTAACACTTTGTTTTTCTCTCAAATTCACTTGAACAACACTTGGATGAAGATAGTGTCAATAAGAGTTGATCATAGTATAGTAAGTAATAAAGAACACAAAAAGTAATTTTCAAGGTACTTGCATATATTGCTTCTCAACTCAAATATTACAAGACTCTTACAAGCTTATGTTTTCGAGTTAGAATGAGAAACTATATATAATACTACCTACAGCGGGATATACTTTGATACCAGCTGGAATCCTATAACTAAAGCCTATACTACAAGACTATAGTTTAAGGTATCTTGGATAAAGTCTTATCTGAGATATGGTAGTCAGGATATGTCCCTGACTAACCTTTTGTCACCAACTAAAGTTGGTAACATGTACTATCATAAAAGGTAAACTGTGGAATAAAGTATGGTCAACTGCATGACTCTTTGAGAAAACGTCATACAGTATTAAAGGTATGCAACGGAATGTTAGTGACCATTCTTATGTCCATTAGTTCATAGCAGTGTCTTTCAAAGGTTAAATGGCTTCAGAAGAACAAGTACTTCCAAAGCCACTTATACTTCAGAAGAGGCTGCTTCTTTCGAGACTAGGGAATTTCTTCTTTTCTTCATACTTTGGAAGTAGTCTTCTGATTTTTATTCTAAGACTTGATCTTCGGAAGCATGCTCTTGACTTTGAAAATAGAGTTCTGTCTTTGGAAGCTGATCTTTCAGTTTATCTTTGGAAGAACTCTACAACCTTTAGAAGTTCCATGCTAAGCTTCGGAAGCCTTTGCATGTAGCACCAAAATTATCTAAGTGATTTGGTTTTGGTTGCACGAGCCTTCTTCTTGATCCAACAAGGGTTTTATTGATATTATTCCCATTGACAACAAAAATCAAAAAGTAGATATTTTCACTAAAATATTTGATAAACCTTGCTTTTATGAATTGATCTCTATGTTAGGTTTAGTATCTTTTTAAAACTCATTTTCATTAAACCTATATTCTGTACAAATTGTTTATTTTTATCCTTATATTTCTTTCTTTTCTTTTTTTAGCATGCTCCTCATTCTTCATCATTTTTCACTTAAAAAAACTTATTTATAACAATAATAATAAAAAAATTATAGTGATATAAGTAAGAAATTTCCACATATTTCTTAAGTGTAGAAATTTCGGGGGAGAATATATATCAAAAGTATTTTGTTTTCTTTTGCAGAATAAAATAAGAAGCCTAGATGATGTAAGGTGGTTAACAGTATTGTGTGGAATATGTTTGATAGGTTTAGCCAGTAATCAAAGTAAACAGTTTTTTGAAGCTGAAATAATAGAACAAGAAACTTGATGACTCAAATAATCCCCTTGACGTCTTTGGCCTTCACAAAGTTCCAAGTCCTTGTTCAAAAAGGATTGAGAACGTGATACCTCTGTTTTGAGTTATTCTTATCTAAAGTATCTTTGGGTCAACTCATTCCTATCTATATCAAATAGCAATATGCTTTTTCATCTTTGCATATAAGATGCTCCCTATTGTATTATATCTTGTGCTTATCTCCTTTGCTTTGTGTAAACATATAAGGCGCTCTCATCGGCACAATATGATAATCTTCTCTCTTATACGTAAGTATAGACCCGAAGTTATCATCTAGAAAACTCAATTGATCATCTCCTGTGTTATACGTAAGTATAGATTTGGAGCTCTCATCATTTAATGTCTATAAGGGCATTGGTTTTTTGAAATAAGACCTCTAAGACATCTGTTGCTTCTGAGAGGAAGATTTATGCAAAGAGTGTCATTTGTTCAATACATCATGAGGACATGATAAGTTTCTTTGCCAAATGTCTGTGGGGATTGGTCATTTAATGTTTTCTTTAAATACAATCCAAAACATGATAACAATAGCTGCGATGCATTTGTTGAAACGAAGAAGGCATGGACTTAAAAGGACAAGCATATCAGCAATCCCACCAAACTTTGATTCTCCAGAAGATCTTTTCAGCTTCTTGTTCATATCCTTTTATATTATTCAAAATTTATTATAAAATTATTAATCATGAACAGTGGTGAAGTCTTGTGGGGTTATTTTCCTTTTAATTTGTTTACCGTATTTTAATTCCTTTTATTTCCGTTTAATTTTAATTTTAATTTTTAATTTTTATTCTATTTTATCTTATTTTAAAGAAATGGGAATCAAAATAAAATTTTTAAGTTTTTTTAATTGGTGCGAAATTATACTTTCGTTGATAGTTTCGCAGGGTGAAATTGTAGCTTCGACCGTTTCTTTCGCGCTATGCAAAGTTAATTTTGACCAGAGTTTCGCCTGGCGAAATTAGCTTCACCTCGCGAAACTACAGTTTCGCTCACTGCGAAACAATTTGCTATATAACTCAATTTGCGAATTACTTTCTCATTTTCACACATTCGACGGTTAAGGCGTTTTAGGGTTTATCGGCTGCGTTCATGTGCGATTTTGATTTTCGGTGTTTTTGATTCTTGATTGACCATCGTATCTTGTTCGCAAGTGAGTTTCGAACTCAGGACTATAATTTAAGCTAAGTTAAACTGTGTTGATACATATGTACCTAGCTTAGGAACTTAATATAAAATGTCTATCATGTCTTACATATATGTAAGTGAATGGGTATGAATGAAATGCAATGTGTGGTTCATGCATATAATATTTAATATTTCATTGCTTATTGTGTAATAAAGTATATTAAACTAAATATCTAGGTTTGAGGTTATTGTATATAGTTCTTAGTCAATAAAGATTGAGAAACATGTTCAAACTTAATCGTGTGAAATTCTCAGGCGAATGGACCATGCTAATGGACCATACGCATGAATACTTCATGATAATGGACCAGTCACACGACTGAACCAGGATACTGGATCAGTTGCATGATTGAGACATAAGATTGACTCAGTAGCACAACTGGACCTACCGTTGTGTGGATGGATCAATCGTATGCTTCAGTCGCACGACTGAACCATGCTAATGGTTCAGTCGTACGAATGGAAAACCCTAACCTATAAATACCACCTAATTCATGGAAAAACGTAACAATTCAAATACTTACGCACATAATCATACCCTAGTCATCCAGAGATTGAAGAAAACTTGTTCCAAGTTCATAGATCATAGTTGATCGTGTTCTAATCATTCGTAACGTTTCATTCGTTAGATTGATCTGCACTGTGTTCTCCCTGATTGGATCACTAATCAAATAGGATTCCGCACTATTTGAGTTGGTATATGCGCAGAATCAGTTAGTACTCCGTATGTAAACGGTCCTAACAAACTGCAACATTGTGAGTCTATTCGATTAAGAATCTTCAGTACCCTCGCAGTTCTAACTGCGAAAGTATCGACAGTCCAGCGAAACTGAACGAAAGTTCATGGTATTTCAGCAAAACTATGGTGTTATGCTGTCCGAGCGAACTTAACAGTTTCGCTGAGTAAACTTCAGTTTCACTGTGCCGAAACTATACTTTCGGCTAGTCAAATGTACTTCACTGTCTTGCCGAAACTAATGAATAATTGCTGATGAATTTATACTTTCGCCTACCAAAACTAAAATTCTTCTTGCAAAACTATACTTTCGGCCAACGAAATTAATTTGCTTTTTTGATTAATTTTATTCCTTTTCATTTTTTTCTTAATATTATATTAATATACTATACTAACGCTTTTCATTTGGTTTTTCAGATTAAATGGCGAATCTAAAATTTGATGAGAGGAACAACATAACTGCTATATTGGATGATACTCACCCCAAAGCAGCTGGATTTAGAGATTGCATTCGATGGCTGCAAAGATCTCTTATTGCCTACGCCATATCTCACTCTAATATTGTTTATGATCTTCATATTAGATATTTCTGGAGAACAACTGAGTATGATACTAGACGCAACACACAAAGGATTATAGCCAAAGTCATGGAGAATGACGTGATCATTATAGCAGAGATAGTTTTGAGGGTTCTAAGATTAGACGAAGTTACTTGAGAGGAGGTTACTCTGATAGATTTGGAGGTGTTTGAGGGGTTCAGGCTGATGGGATCTGAGGGACCACCTTTTTGCACTAGAAAGGAGATCAAGAAGTCCTTCCTCTCCAAGAAATGAAGATACATAGCTCATGTCTTCATTATGTGCTTAGATTATCGTAAAGGTGGATCAGATAGGCTTAACCTAGACTGGGCAAAATCCATGGTGTTATGCTGCAGGGGAGGGAAGACAAACATTGCAAAACTAATTTTTGCATGTATGGCAGACAATGTGTTGGCATTGAAGAAGGATAAATGGCTGCTCTATCCTTGATTTTTACAGATGATTTTTGCTGATCTTATCCCAAACTTACCAAGACACGAGGAGGTCAAGAAGCTGGTAGAAATGAACACCCATATCTTTGCAGACTGCTGCACCATACGTCATGATTTTAGTGGAAAAATTACTCATCTCGGGGAAAATATGTATCGACCAGAAAGATGGATTTATATCAAGAGGTTTGATGAATCTGAAAACAAAAGGGCGGAGGAGACAAGAGTGAAACATACTGATGAGATTAAGAACAGAAAAAAAGAAAAACGATTATGATTTTGAGGAGGAAGTGCATGAAATGGCTGAGGAAGTGAGGGCTGAGAAACAAAGGAGATCAAAGAAGAAAGCTGATGTGGGAGAGACTAAGAGAAAGACTAATAGAGACACCAATTTTTTATTAAGACCTCAAGGAGAGAGGAGAGAGCCGGATTAGATGAGGATGTGATAAGAAACCTCAACACCTCTCTGGCCAATGAGTTAAGCATGATTAAGACAAAACTTACTAATCAAGAAATCAGGGAAATGCAGAAGGATGAAGTGATTAATGGTATGACTGGTCTGATAGATCAGAATAAACTGATTAAGAGACTGTTTGAGGAGATAAATGAACCAAAAGCTATAGCCAGCCTGTCTAATCAAGCAACTCAATCTAAGTTAGATGATTTAAATGATACTTTCAAATACCCATTCTTAAATATGGGCACATCCTGATGGGTTTGATAGAACACAAGAAAACAAGTTTAACCTTTTAAAGTTTCTGAAAAACGCAGCGGAAGTATAGCTTTATAACATGTTAATAAGCTGAAAATTTCATGTTCTAAATGATGTTTTAAGATGGAAAAACAAACCCAAATCAAAAGGATCTTTAATATGTGAATAAACAAGCTATTAACATATGTAAATCTACATAAAATCACAGCTTCAATGAGCTGTGATATCTACCTTTTTCAGCAGCAAAAACGACCAAAGAAAAAGGATTTTGGATGCTTAGATCGGCCAAGACTTCAAGTGTAGAGGTCCTCAATCTAATATACCCCAAGCCCTTTGCTAAACACCTACTTGTTAGGAAGAACACCACCAAAATCACTCCTAAAACTCTACTTTTCTTGCTGCCTGGCCGAAAAATTAGAGAGAAAGAGAGAGGTGTTTTGTCTATTGCATGTAATAATGAGAGGATTGAGAAAGTTGAGAGACCAAGACAAGTTAATGTGTGTGTTTTTATCAAAGCAAAAATGGTCCAATGGTAAAAAAAGGGGGCGGCCAAAATCAACTTCAAAAGGGTTCCCCCTTTTAAACAAGACACACTAACACATTAAAGTCTTGTTAACTAGACATACAATTAACAATTTAATTGTATGTACAAGTTATATAACTTATACAATTAACCATTTAACTTATAAGTTTTAATTTCTCATTATTATTTGGTGTCATTTAACTAATTTAAATAACACTTCAAATAATATTATTGAACAAAATATCCTAATAAGTTGTTCCCTCTCATATGCAACTTATGTAGAAAACCCATTTTCTAAATTGGTGTAAATATTTAATTGCATGATCACATCATCAAATAAATATTAATTGGTGTTTGCTAAGCTTGTTATTGGGTATAACTCGACTTGGATCATAACGTACTAACCACATCAATATTCTAAGTGTCTTGGGCACACATAATCCTACAATCTCACAAACACCATCTTGACCACATACGTTTCTCACAAACACCTCGTGTCATACCTGAACATACCCTTATGTACTGTCCATTATTTCAGGACAGTGAAGAACAAGCTCAAGGTATAACACTTGGTGAATATCAAAACCCAATATGTATCTCAGGTCTGAGGATACCAAATGATATCTGCCTTTACTCAAATTTACTTATGATCAATCAATAAGATTCCATGTAGTAAAATTTGAGATGCGGGTTAGTCCAATATTTGTATCCCACAAGTATCTATGAACCTTGGTAGCAACCCATTGCTCTATATTCATCCTTATGAATATCAACCAATCCAAGTTCATAATAATCTTACCCTCACACTTGTTCCCACAAGTATGAACGACTACGGACATTTAGAGTAAACAATTTACTCATGGATTAAACATGCTAAATTGGAACATTAATTGAAACATTATAACCAAATAATTTTATTCAAATAATAAAGAGTTCCACATATCCAAATACAAAATTTACAGATCAAATCCAATCACTAGAATATCGAAGTCCCATGGCACAAGTACGACCTTCATGCTTTGCCTTTTCAAGGAGCTTCGTGAGAGGATCCGCAATGTTCTGATCCGTGTGAACTTTGCGAATACATATCTTTCCCTTTTCAACTTCATCTCGTATGTAGTTGAATCTCCGCTCAATGTGCCTAGTCTTTTGATGAGCACGAGGTTCCTTGATTTGAGCAATCGCACCCTCGTTATCACAAAAGATCTCTAGGGGGTCCTGAATGGAAGGGACAACCCCCAGATCGGCAATGAATTTCCTTAAGCATGCAGCTTCTTGAGCTGCCAATGAGGCAGCGACGTATTCTGATTCTATAGTTGATAGAGCCACCACATCCTGTTTGGAGCTTTTCCAAGAGACCGCTCCTCCATTCTGAATGAAAATATATCCCAATTGTGACCGAGAATCATCACGATCGGTTTGGAAACTCGCATCTGTGTAACCTTTTACAACGAGTTCCTCATCACCAGATCCATAGATTAAGAACATATCTCTTGTTCTCCTTAGGTACTTAAGTATGTTCTTAACAGCCATCCAATGACTGTTTCCAGGATTTTGCTGGTAACGGCTTGTCATGCTTAAGGCACATGACACGTCCGGTCGAGTGCATATCATTGTATACATGATGGATCCAATAGCAGATGCGTATGGGATTGCCTTCATTTTATCTTGCTCATCCCTTGAGTTAGGACATTGAGTCGTACTCAATATCGTTCCTCTTTGAATAGGTACGATACCTTTCTTAAAGTTCTGCATCTTGAACCTTTTCAAGATCTTATCAATGTATGCACTTTGGTTTAAACCAATCAACCGCCTTGATCTATCCCTATAGATCTTTATTCCCAGAATATAGGTGGCTTCACCAAGATCCTTGATGGAAAAACAACTTCCAAGCAAGGTTTTTACACCTTCCAAGGTTGGAATGTCATTTCCAAATAGTAGTATGTCATCAACATACAATACTAGGAAAGTTACTGTGCTCCCACTAGCCTTCTTATACACACAAGCCTCATCAGCATTTTTGATGAAGCCAAATTTCTTTACCTCCTCATCAAAACGATGATTCCAGCTTCTCGACGCTTGCTTCAATCCATAGATTGATTTCTTTAACTTGCATACTTTATTAGGATGCTTTGGATCGACAAAACCTTCAGGCTGAACCATATAGACATCTTCCTCAAGATATCCATTTAGGAAAGTGGTTTTGACATCCATTTGCCAAATCTCATAATCGTAATGAGTAGCTATGGCAAACAGTATCCTTATAGACTTTAGCATTGCAACAGGTGAGAAGGTTTCATCATAATCAACCCCTTGAGTTTGAGTGAAACCCTTTGCTACAAGTCTAGCTTTATAAGTATCCAAGTTTCCATGCATATCGGTTTCTTCTTGAAAACCCACTTACTTCCAACTATCTTGGAATTAAGAGGTGGTACAACAAGTTCCCAACTTGATTGTCATACATGGATTGCATCTCAACGTTCATGGCTTCAACCCATTTGTCACAATCCAAATTGGACACTGCATTATGGTATGTGGTTGGTTCATCTGAATCTACCACATAGCATCCATCCATGAAAAATCCGTATCTTTCAGGTGGATTACTAGTTCTACCACTTCTGCGAACGTCCTGTGTGTATCGATCAACCCCTTGATCTTCCTCAACATCCTCATGTTGAGTGCTAGTTTCAACCAAACGTGCATCGGGTTGTGGTTCTTGATCTTCCTCAAGATCCACTGTTCTACTGCTAGCTCCTTCCATAAGGAACTTTGCTTCTAAGAACTCACCCTTTCTGGCAACAAACACCTTTTGTTCCAGTGGATCATAGAAATAATATCCCATAGAATCTCTAGGATATCCAACAAAGATACACTTGGTGGATCGGCCTTCTAATTTGTTTGGGGTGGGAGTCTTAACATAAGCCTCACAACCCCAGACCCTTAAGTATGATAGGGATGGAACTCTTCCATGCCATATCTCAAAAGGTGTCCTTTCCACCTTTTTGGTTGGGGCCATATTTAGAATACGGGTCGCGGAGAGCAAAGCGAAACCCCAAAATGATAGAGGTAATGTGCTTCTAGCCATCATAGATCGAATCATATCCAATAAGGTTTGATTCCTCCTCTCAGACACACCATTATGTTGTGGTGTTCCAGGTGGAGTGAGTTGTGAGACAATCCCACAACTCCTAAGATGATATTGAAAAGCATCACTTAGGTATTCACCTCCTCTATTGGTGCGGAGAACTTTAATCGACTTGTTGAGTTGATTTTCTACTTCATTCTTGAAGATTTTGAACATTTCAAAAGCTTCATCTTTGTGCCTTAATAAGTACACATACCTATAGTGACTATAATCGTCGGTAAAGGTAATGAAGTATCTTTCACCATTCCTAGTCATTGGTTTAAAAGGACCACATACATCCGAATGTATGATTCCTAGTAAATCTTTTGCACTTTTGTTAGTTCCACTAAAGGGTGCCTTAGTCATTTTTCCTTGTAAACAAGATTCACATACATCAAATGAATCATATTCATTTGTTGATAAGATCTCAGCATCTAGTTTGATCGATTCGAATGATTTCAACAGCGGAATAGAGTACCAACTAGCACAATTCAAGCAAGAATACCAAAGATATAGCAATGAACAGAATTAGTTATAGAGAGAGAAAGTTTCTGCAAAAGGAATATTTCATTCAATCACACGCTTTGGCATGGCTTTCGCAAAATTACAATTTAGGTCATTCTTCCTTATATAAGGAAAGATGACGTAGGCTGATGTCACTTGATGTGACATCTAACCGTTATTTAACAAACTACTAAAACACTAAAACTACTGTAGATGTCAAGCAGCTGACATCTTCTTACAAGAAGCTAAGTGTTTACTTATTACAAAACAACTGATAAGAAACTACTGAAACTACAACGACTGAAGAACAAGCTCTTCAGTCGTTTTACAAAACTACTGAAAGTAAAAACATAAAACTACTGATAAACACAACTACTGAAGAAGTACTCTTCAGCAGTTGTGACAAACTACTGAAACTTCAGCACTTGGTCTTCAGACTTGAACTTCAGACGTTTCATCAACTGATGACTTCAGTAGATGTCATCAGCTGATGTCTTCAGTCTTTGTCTTTAGACTTTGTACATCAGTTGTTAATCTTCAGCACTTGTGGACTCTTCAGCTGTTGAACTTCAGTACTTTGGTCTTCAGCTTCAGCACTTGTATTCTTCAGCTGTTGACCTTCAGTACTTTGGTCTTCAGCTTCAGCACTTGTGTTCTTCAGTTGTTGGACTTCAGCACTTTAGTCTTCAGCTTCAGCATTGTGTTCTTCAGCTGTTGAGCTTCAGCACTTTAGTCTTCAGCTGTTGAAGTCTTGAGTACTTGATCTTCAGCTATTGAAGTCTTTAGCACTTGTCGAACTGCTGATGAAGCCTTCAACAGTTGTTGTGATATCATGTGGGACTTAGAGGTTTTCTAATCTTGGCTCATTGGTTCTTTTGGTCCAACAAACTCCCCCTGAACCAATGCAGCCAAAACCTCTAATTGATTTATTTTCCCACTTATTGTTGGCAGACTGGTTGGTCTTTTTCCTTCTTGATCAGTTGAGAAGATGACCCATATAAGCACTGGCCTGGGAATGAGTCTCTGATGATTTGGTTGGCAATGTATGGATGGGAGCTCTGTATTGGGGAATTGGACACTGAGCTGTTCCCCCATCCATGAGACTCACTTTCCAACTATGAGCTTGTAGGATTCCCTGATGTAGGCCTCCAAAAATACAATTTGTTCCTCCATGGTGAGCTCCTCTGCCTCACCATTGAAGAATCCTTCTGGCCCATATTACTCAGATAGGAATTTGACCTGTTTTCCATTTTTGAGTACCACTGTTGTAATCTGTTTGTAAGCAAATTCATCAGGATGATGACCTTCTAACAGCAGTGGTAACTCATCCTTTCTGATCTCATTCAGCTCTTATACACCAGCCCCTTTTTGATCATTCTGTTCTTCAGCATCTTTTGTGGGGGCGTGTTTGAGGTGTAGGCCTCTTTGAAATCTTCCAGGATTTCACAGGGTGAGACTACAAGGGCTAAGGAGATCACTTCATCTACAATCTTTTTCACTTGCCCATTGTATCTCTGAGGGATATTTTTCTTTTGTATTCTATGAGCCACCCTGGGATCAGGCCAAATTCTTACTCTTTCTTTCACATACTGAAAAGTATGTCTAAGATTATAAATCCTTTGAGCTTGTTTTTTCATATTAATGATGGAGGAAGTGGCTGCATATGCTTTATCTACTCTCCTCAATAACTCTTCATCGTGCAATCTGTGTTGTTCTTCTTCTTCCAGTTTCACTTTGACTGCATCTCTTTGTTGCTCAGGAGTTATTGCAAGAGAGAGATCTTTGGCCTTAGGCAACTGCAGAACAGCTGAGATCGGCAGCCTGTCTTCATCATCATCATCTTCTTCTTCTTCTAGCCTCAACACCTTTCTCTTCTTCTGCTTAGGTGCATCATCGGCTGTTAGTTTGAGGGTAAGGAAGTTGGTTTTGTGGGTTGTGGTTGTGGTTGTTTTGGAGAGGAAATGTTGACAGGCTGAGTTAGCATTTTGGAGGTGAGTGTGGCTTTTGAGTGTTTGGCTAGCTCAGTCCTGCTCCCTGCTCCTACTTCATTCAAAGCTTCTATTACTAATCCCTTAGTATATGCATCAGATGAACAGATCTTGGAGGTTATGGCCAAGATGTTGTCCCTGGTCCATTATTTTATTTCGATCAATGATCTCCAAGGTATTTGCTGATAAATCTGATCATGATCTCAAGTCTTTCTCTATCCATTGTGCTGTAGCTGGCCCATCTTTGTTGAATCTCTTCGATCTCTAATCTTCTTATTTCAGAGTCCAGCTTTTCAGTATTGAAACCTTGCCTAAGATCAATGATATTGTCCATTGATCTGCTGCGTTTAGCATCAGCCTCTTTAACCATTTCATTCAAGTTTTTCTCTTTTTCAGCACTTTTCTTTTTCTTATATGTGACATGAAAGTCCTTTTGACGTTCATGTACTTTCTCTTTTTCAGCTCCCTTCTCATTCTCATTCTCCTTCTCTTTCTCGGTCTCATACACACAGTCCTTCTCTATTTCCATTTCTTTGTCCTTCTTTTTCTCTTTCTCCTTCTCCATCCTCTTTCTTTTGGCTTTCACTGCTGGAATCTCCCCCTTTTTGGGTGCATTGGTTTGAAGGGTTTGATCAGCAGAAAGCTTTTGGCTCAGTACATCCTCCACCATAGGTTGTAAGACAGAAGAAAGTCTCTCATCAACAGTTTTAATGACAAGTTCAATTATCTGCGGTGTGATAAGAGATAGGGGATTTTGAGGGATAGCATCCATTTGCTCAGGGGGGTTTTGGTCCTGAGAAATGGTGCTAGAAACAGAGGCAGGTGGCTGAGATTCTTTGAGTGGCTGTGTGTTTAAGTGACCTTCAGAGGAAGGTGCCATCTGTTGGGTTGATGTGGTGGCAGATGGTCTTTCTCCCTGAGAGAGTTGGTCAAGTAGTTTTTGCAGCCTACTGACTTCCTCCTCTAGGATTATGTTCTGGGCAAGAACATCATAAAAGAAGCCCAGGTCATCATCAGCAGATGCTGAATCACCTGACCTCCTGCTTGTAGCAGGATGTACATGCACCGGGTGTAGACCAGATGTAGCATGTGCCCCTTTGTCTTGGAACTGGGGACTTCCAGCCTCAGGACTTTGTCCTTCATCAGCCGTTGCCTCTGGTGAGGTCTTAGTTATGTTACCAACCTCAGTCTGATCATATGCTGATTCAGAAGAGGTGGCAGCCTCACCAGATGTTCGGATCTCCATATCCACACCAGGAGATATAACATTAAAACCCCGGTGCTGTGGGTTGTCAGAAGCATGTGTATCCTCTTCCTCAATTGTTGTTGTTCTCCCCTTTGTTGGTGGTTGTAGGGGAGGAGGAGAGGCATGCAGCTGAGTAAGCACATTAGCAATTATAATGGTTGGACTTTGGGGGGCATTTGCATGGGGAGAGGGGATAGAAGCTGATTGCATCCGGGGAGAGGGATGCTCTTCAATGATAACCTCCTCAAGTGAGAGAGGTCTCAGTAATGTGGTTACCCCTGAAGTGGTTGCAACAGGATCCTTTTGAGAGGATACCTGTGCGGCTGTTGTTGGTTGAGTCTTTAACACTACTAGAGGTTTGAACCAGTAGGTTTATCCTGTTTGGGTGGTACAGGAACATCATCAGGGGACTCATCTCCCTGATTAGCTTGTTTGGGTTTGGATTTTGGCTTGGTGGGGACTTTGGATCTGGCAGTTGAAGCTGTGGGTTCCTTTGCTTGGGTTTGAGCAAACGGGCAGCTTCTTTAAGATTGGTCGGAGTTATGCCTGGAGTATACCTCAGCTAGAATAGCTGGTGCAGGGACTCCAAGCCAACAAGGCTATCAGTTTGTAATTCATTTAAAATTATGGCCATCAGAAACCTAGGATATAATAGCCATCTGTTTCCCACAGGTTTCTGTGCCAGATCTTTGATTTCTAGAAACACAATTTGTGAAAAATTTAAAGGTTGGTGTTCTAAAATTGAATATAATACCTGTTGCCACCGGGAAGACATTTGATCCCATGAGGATGTCTTCGAGGCTAAGCAAACATTCACCATATGAAATATCAGTCTTTCAGCATCAGGGAAGTTCTTCTTCAGTATGGTAGCAGCTCGAAGATTTCCGTCATACCCATTGTTGATGAAGGACATATCAGTTGTGCCCTTCGGGTACTCAGTCACAGCAGTAGCGTCTTATAAATTTAGCACTCGACGAATGCTATCCGGTGTAACCTCTACTTGTTTTTGGTTTACCAATGACCGAACAGAAATTTGCCGGAAGGCACATCAGTGTGAACGTAGGCATTGGACCAAAACTGACTTAGTGACTCTGGGTAGATGGTCGGGTTTAAGAACAGAGCAGTACTATATCGAGAATCAGCCATTAGGTCTATGGCGTGATCAAACTTTGTCCAGAAGGCCGATTTTGTGAGGTAGGCGACGCATTATGTCTGGGTTTTAGACTCATGGTTGCCATTTTTGAAAGTATGAAGGTCAGAAGAACGGCTAATGGAACGTTTGAGAAGAAGACAGGTATTTATAGGGTTGGATAGGAAAAGGCTGAAAAAAACTACTGAAGGTTTTGGTATGGTCATCAGCTGTTTGAAACTACTGATGACGTGGTATTAACCTTCAGAGGTTTAAAACGACTGACAGTTGGTGTTGTCATCAGGTGTTATAAAACAACTGAAGACTTGGTTTTGACCATCAGACGTTGGAACAGCTGAAGTCTTGGTGTTAACCATCAGTATTTATGAAACTACTGAAGGTCGTGGTTTTGACTTCATATGATGTAAACAACTGAGGACTTGGTGTTTGTCATCAGTAGTTGTGAAACTACTAAAGACAATGGTTTTGCCATCAGTTGTTGTAAACAACTGAAGACTTGGTATTAGTTATGAGTAGTTGTGAAACTACTGAAGACTGTGGTCTTGCTTCAGTTGTTTAGAAACAGCAGTTGTAGAAACAACTGAAGAAAATTACTCATCACTGTTTCGTCAATTCTTAGCTTTTCAGCTGTTTCATACTGTCCTCACACTCACTCATCAGACTTTTCATCTGCTTTTCAGGTGTTTCATAGGACGTCAGTACTTATCTGTTTTTACTGATTTCAGTAGTTGTAACTACATCAGTAGTTGTAACTACATCAGTAGTTTAAACATATAAAGTACTTCAGTACTTGTGAGGCATTGAGCCTTCAGTAGTTATAAAAACTACTGAGGGTAAAAACTCATCAGTACTTATATGTGACATGGTTACCAATGATCATCAATACTTATTACTGAGATCATCAGTTTGTCACTTATTCTAGCTGCAGCATACCAAGCCTTAACACCAGGTTGTGGAAAGTTGAACTATCCAAAGGCTTAGTAAAAATGACTGCAAGCTCATCAGCACTAGGCACAAACATAGGATTAATTAGACCCTTTTCAAAACAATCTCTTAAAATGAAGTCTAATTTCTATATGTTTGGTCCTAGAGTGCTGGACTGGATTTTTGACAATGCAAAGAGCTGAAGCACTATCTACTAATAACGGAGTCTTAGTCTCTGTAATGCCATAATCCAAAAGTTGATTCTGAAGCCAGAGTACTTGGGATGTACAACTTGCAGCAGCAATGTACTCGGCTTCAGCAGTGGATGTAGCAACAGATGTTTGTTTCCTACTCTGCCAAGAAATCAAACAGTTGCCTAGGAATTAACATCCACCAGAAGTTGATTTCCTGGTTAACTTACACCCTGCATAGTGACTATCAGAGAAATCAACTAATTTGCAAGAGTGCCCAGTGGAATACCATAAACCTAGAGATTGTGTACCTTGCAAATATCTAAAGATCCTCTTGACTGCAATCAGATGAGACTCTTTAGGTGTAGCCTGAAATCTAGCACAAACACATGTAGCAAACATAATATCTGGTCTAGAAGCTGTTAATACATCAAGGACCCAATCATACATCTGTAAAGCGTTTCATCAACAGCTTTACCTTTCTGATCAACATCCAATTGTGTGGTGTTGCACATGGGAGTAGAACAGTGCTTACAGTTTTGTAAATCAAACTTATTTAAAAGATCTTTTGTATATTTAGACTGATGAATGAAAATTCTATCAGATTTTTGTTTGATTTGCAAGCCTAGAAAGAACTGTAATTCTCCCATTTCACTCATTTCAAACTTCCTTTGCATTAATTTTGTAAAATCATCACACAACTGGGGATCAGAGGATGCAAATATAATATCATCAACATAAATTTGAACAAGTAGCTTATGCTGATCCACCTTCTTAATAAATAAAGTTTTATCTATGAGCCTCTAGTGAAATTATTTTGCAGAAGAAAGTTAGATAATGTCTCATACCAGGCTCTAGGAGCTTGTTTCAACCCATAAGAGCCTTATCAAGCTTGTATACCCATTCTGGGTGTTTATTATCCTCAAAACCTGGTGGTTGACACACATAAACTTCTTCATTTATTTTACCATATAAAAATGCACTTTTAACATCCATTTGAAAAACTTTAAGATTGTGGAGTGCAGCATAGGCTAGAACACTAATTGCCTCCAGTCTGGCTACAGGGGCAAAGGTTTCATCATAATCAATACCTTCTTCTTGTGCAAACCCCTGAACAACCAGTCTGGCCTTGTTCTTAACAATAAGCCCATTTTCATCTGTTTTTTCCTAAACACCCTTTAGTGCCTATTGCACACTTACCTGGGGGAAGAGGAACAAGCTCCCACACTTGCTGCTTTTTGAACTGAAGAAGCTCAAGCTGCATTGCTTTAACCCAGCCATTGTCTCTAATGCAACATGATAATTCTTGGCTCTAGCTGACTGATGAAGAGAGCATAGAAGCATAAATTGGACAATTGACTTCTGGTTGAGACTCCAGCATTGATATCACCAATGATTTGAGACATTGGTGATTCTTCAGCTCTTGGTAAACAATAAGATCAGTGCAAGTGTTTGTAGAACCTTCAGCAACAGATGTTGATGTAGACTCTTGAAACCATGTAGATGGTGGCAACTCAATGAAGTTGAAGATGTAGAAATCTCAGAAGATGCAGAAATCTCATCAGCACTTGTTGTGGATGAAGCTACTGAAACTACAGGAGCATCAGGTTTAGAGGACACAGGCAGTTGGTCACTAACCTAAAGAGGTGAGTACTACTATCATCATCATCATCAGCACCAGCAGTACCACCAGGTGGTGAACTGCTGACAGGAGCAACAACAAGAGTTGATAAGGAACATATTGCAGTATGTCCAATCAAATAGCTCCACAGGGCTTTGTGGAATCTTGTCCTTTGGAGATTCATTAAACTTGACATGTAGAGTCTCTTCAACCATCTTTGTTCTACAGTTGAAGACTCTGTATGCTTTGCAAGTTGATGAATAACCAACAAGTACCCTGTATCCACCTTAGGATCAAGTTTTGGAGTTGATCCCGTGTGTTGAGAATGAAACAAGGACACCCAAAAGCTCTGAAGAATGAAATTAGAGGGGCCAAATGATGAAGAACTTATATGGAGTCTTCATCAACCTCTGATTTACTAGAACTCTATTCTGTACATAGCAAGCTGTATTGACAGCTTGAGCCGAAAAAGTCATTGGTAGTCCAGAATCAGCCAACATGGACCTTGCAGCTTCAATAAGGGTCCTGTTCTTTCTCTCCACTACTCCATTTTGTTCAGGAGTTCTTGAATGCTAAACTGCCTCTTGATTCCCTTTGAGAGGTAGAACTCATCAAGTGTATTGTTTCTGAATCTGTTCCATTATCACATCTATACACTTGACTGAGAGGGAATACTGCTTCTCAACATACAACACAAAGTTGATAATCTTCTGAGCTGCCTCATCCTTTGAATGCAAGAAGAAAGTCCATACAAATCCGGAGTAATCATCCACAATTACCAGACAGTATTTCTTCTTAGCCATACTCATCACTTCACAGGACCAAAGAGATCCATGTGAAGAAGCTGTAAGCAGGCAGTTGACTTAGGTTCTTCTATGGAGGGAAATGAAGCTTTGTGATGTTTTCCTTATAAACAAGCAGTGCAGTTATCTTCACATTTGAACTCCTTCATAGGCAGTCCCCTTACTAAACCATGGTTTATCAGCTGATTTATGTTTTTGAGATTAACATGACCCAGCCTTCTATGCCATAGAGTAGATTCTTGAGGAGAAGCCTTGGAAAATAGGCAAGGATGGCCTTTGAGATCTATTTTCTTGGAAAGATCTAAGGCATACACTCTTCCTGTCCTGTTGGCCTTCAGGAGAGTGTATTCATCCAACACCTTATCAATCAAACTTAGAACTTTGGATGACAGAATCCGACAGTTCTGATTGGTGAAAAGAGCAACATGGCCTTTGTCACACATTTGACTGATACTCAAGAGGTTGTACTTGAGATTTTCCACATGGTTAACATCATCAAACTTTATTTCCCCATGGAAACAAAGCCTTTGCCGATGATGTAACCCTTTGCATCATTGCCAAATGACACAAACCCCTTCCTTCCTTGAGAGTAGTCATTAAAAAGTGATCTGTTTCCTGTCATATGCATGGATCCTCCACTGTCTACATACCAGATGCCTCTGTGGCATGTTGAAGAACCCTGCAAAACACAACAAATTAGTTAGATTTTGAGACCCAAACCTTGTTTGGTTTTGGGCCTGTTCTCATCAACAGATGGTAAACTAACAGGTTTGTTGGAACAACAGCCTGAGAGGAAGAATATGGTGAAGAAGAGGAATCCTTTGGCTTGGACCTCCTTTTCTGTGGTTTCAACATAGGAACATCTAATTGGTTAACTCTTCCCAATAGATGTTGAACCATCATAACCAGCTATGTCTAATTTTGTGATAAAGCTTTCAGCTCTCCAGACACATTGGCATTGGAGTTTGATAAGTTCCTATGTTGCACCTTCTTCTTTTGAGCAATCTCAGCTGTTACCTGTTTAACCCCTTCCTTTTTGAATTTCTTTTGGACTTAAGGGTTACAGGATTTGATGTTGCTAGTACAAATGTGGCTTCAAAATCAGTTTTCATTTTAACCATTTTCTCTTTAATTTCCTCTTTATGTTTGAGTTTGGATCTTCTTTTGTACCAACAATCCTCTGTAAGATGATTGAACAAACCACATATTTCACATGGTTTCTTCTTCATCTTATGTTGATCATCAACTAAAGAGAATGAAACTACTGAAGACTGTTCTTCAGCACTTTGGAAGCACTATTTGCTTTCTTGACTTCCTCTTTAGTAGTCTTCAAACCCTTTCTACTGACAGTTTTCTTCTCTTCAGTACTGACAGTAGTTGGAGTTTGAACTTCAGGTGTTAAATCTTGCTCTCCAGTCCTTTCAGGACTTCCAGAAATAACTCCTGAGTTGATCAACTCTTTGATCATGTGAGTGTCAGTATTTGAACCATCAAGATCAGCTGATAGGTTCAACGAGGGAATAATACTAACTTCAACTTCTGATGGTGCTCTATCAGAAAGTGAATCACATGATGAGGTGGATTGGTTATTGCTTTCTCCATCAGATTTCACTTCTGCTCTTGAAGCAAAATCTGTAGGAGGAGCAATGTGAGTATAACCAATGCCAAACTTCACATTGGAAGTTGATTGCTTACTAAGAAGCATTCAAAACCTTTGCATGATTGTACCCATCGATCACACTCTACTTGGGTGACTGCAAGGGTTTCTTTGAGGTCTTTGTACTTTTCTAAAAGTACCTCTTCCCTAGCCTTATCATCAGTGATTTGACATTTTAGTTTATAAATCTCATCATTTTTCTCTTTAAGCATAGACTCAAACTCAGCTTTTCTTTTGGAAATGATCTTTTCTAGCTCTATGTTCTTATTAATTAAAGCTACATTTGCTTCTCTAATAGAGGAAAATACTGCTATGCATGTTTCAGAACATAATTTGGCCTTAGCCTTAGAGGATACCTGTGATACCTGTGATGAAGAGGCATTTTAGGATGATCCATCTGCAGACTCCAAAGCCATAAGTGCCAGATTCCCAAAAGGACTGTCACCACCATGTTGACCAGCACCTGTGAACAGTTGTTCATGACCAGACATGTCATCTGGTAAACTGCTCCAGTCAACAACTCCAGGGGTGAAGAAGCTGTGTTGTTGAGGTTGAGGAGGTTGATGAGATTGAGATGGTTGAGGCTCAGGAAGAGCATGTGGTTGTTGAGCAATGGGTGCTTGAACCTGACTGGTTTGTGGCATGTAATAACAAGGGTAAGGATATGGCATTGGACCCTGAGGAACAAAATATGCAGGAGATTGTGGTTGAGAATGATGACCAGAATTGATAGGATGTTGCCCTCTGTGTTGTTGACTATTGCCAGGGAAAGTCACAAAGGGTGCAGAAGAATTAGATCCAGATGATCTACATTCTCTAGCAAAGTGTCCAAGCCTGTGGCATTTGTGACACCTCAACTTACTCTTGTCAAAACCAACTTTGGTTTTGCCAGAGAGTCCTGGGAACTTTCTTCCAGTTCTTTTGTAGAACTTCTGAGATCTGATATTTATCAAGGCCATTTGGCTCAAAATATCCATCTCTTCTAAGTCATCATCAGCAATCCCCTTGAGATCATCCAAGATGAAGCATAGATTGTCATTATTACACCCAGTAAACTGACTATCAACACTCACAATGCAGAATCAGAAGTGTTTGAAGAGAAATCAATATGCTCATCATACTGCCATTCAGATGAAGCATATTCTGACTCATGACCAACCAAGGCAGTGTTGCTGGTACAAAGTCTTCAGTGAGCTTACTAGATGAAGCCAGTTTCTTTTCTGCTCTATCTCTCTTTCGAATGTAAGCAGCTTCCCATGAAGTTGGGTGAGAGATAGACTATCCAGATTTGCACTGGAGCGTAGGACAATTGTATATGTGTCTCATCTCTCAGGCAGTGATCTGAGGAATCTGTGGTTCATTTGGCTTTGGTATATTCATGTTTAACCATTTTCAACTATAGATTAAACATGAAAACCGCTCAAACTGCTGAGTCAGAGTCTCACCCTTTCTATGAGCAAAAGTCTCATACTGTGGGCGAGGATTTCCCTGTTGTTTGCTAAGACCTCATCAGTGCCACCAAATTGTTCTTTCAGTGCATTCCAAAGGTCATGAGCAGTTTCATGATGCATAAGCCTGGAATAGATTTCATTAGGCAGTGCCATGGCCAGAATTCGATGGGCTTTAGCATCAATCTCAAACAACTTCTTGTCCTCATCAGAGTATTGTTCCTTCTTCTTCGGAATCAACTGATTTGTTTCCGGATGATTCACCATTGGCTTATGTGGTCCATGTACCACGGATGTCCAACAACCTGAACTATTGACAGACAGGTGATGGAGCATTCTTCGTTGCCAAATGTTATACTCATTCCTAGCCAGCATCGGAGGCTTGGTTGAGGAACCAATATTGTGTCGATCATTAGAAGGTGTAGTCATTTTCGAAAATTCAGACAAATCAAGATAAGCAAAACAAATTTAGCTCAAAACCACTAAGAACCTCAATTAAAATAGCCAAAAGCGACAGAACTTCAATCTCTATAACAGATTCGTGCGAATTTGCTAGTTCGATCAAACTTAGAGCAAATGAGCAGTTTCAATGATCAATTGTTAGATCGATCAATGATTAACCTGCTCTGATACCATTTGATAAGATCTCAGCATCTAGTTTGATCGATTCGAATGATTTCAGCAGCAGAATAGAGTACCAACTTGCACAATTCGAGCAAGAATACCAAAGATATAACAATGAACAGAATTAGTATAGAGAGAGAAAGTTTCTGCAAAAGGAATATTTCATTCAATCACACGCTTTGGCATGGCTTTCGCAAAATTACAATTTAGGTCATTCTTCCTTATATAAGGAAAGATGACGTAGGCTGATGTCACTTGATAGTGACATCTAACCGTTATTTAACAAACTACTAAAACACTAAAAGTACTGAAGATGTCAAGTAGTTGACATCTTCTTACAAGAAGCTAAGTGTTTACTTATTACAAAATTACTGATAAGAAACTACTGAAACTACAACGACTGAAGAACAAGCTCTTCAGTCGTTTTACAAAACTACTGAAAGTAAAAACATAAAACTACTAATAAACACAACTACTGAAGAAGTACTCTTCAGCTGTTGTGACAAACTACTGAAACTTCAGCACTTGGTCTTCAGACTTGAACTTCAGACGTTTCATCAGCTGATGACTTCAGTAGATGTCATCAGCTGATGTCTTCAGTCTTTGTCTTCAAACTTTGTACATCAGTTGTTGATCTTCAGCACTTGTGGACTCTTCAGCTGTTAAACTTCAGTACTTTGGTCTTCAGCTTCAGCACTTGTATTCTTCAGCTGTTGACCTTCAGTACTTTGATCTTCAGCTTCAGCACTTGTGTTCTTCAGCTGTTGGACTTCAGCACTTTAGTCTTCAGCTTTAGCACTTGTGTTCTTCAGCTGTTGAGCTTTAGCACTTTAGTCTTCAGCTGTTGAAGTCTTCAGTACTTGATCTTCAGCTGTTGAAGTCTTCAGCACTTGTCGAACTGTTGATGAAGCCTTCAGCAGTTGTTGTGATATCATGTGGGACTTAGAGGTTTTCTGATCTTGGCTCATTGGTTCTTTTGGTCCAACATTTGTTTTTAAAAGACCATTCTTTTGAAGTGTTTGTATACGTTTCTTGTTTATATGACCAAGACGACAATGCCAAAGATAGGTATCACTCAAATCCAACTTGAGTCTCTTGGTGTTAGTATGGTACAATGAACTATTTAAAGCATTTTCATGAACCAATTCATAAATACCATTAATGGGAATCGCTTTAAAATAGAACCTATCATTTAAAGACACATGAATATCATTTTCAACAAAAGATAATACATAGTCATAATGTCTTAATTGGGATACAGAAATAATGTTCCTAGTCAAACTAGGAGCATAAAAAATATTCTTCAAACTAACATCCAAGCCACTTGGAAGTTTTAGGATGTAGTCCCCACGAGCTTCAACTTGGACTTTGGTTCCATTGCCCATGAAGAGGCTAACATCCCCTTGATTGAAGTCCCTACTTCTTTTGAACCCCTGCAACAAATTGCAAATATGAGTTCCACATCCGGTATCTAATACCCATGTGTTTGAAGATGTAACATTAAGATCAATATGAATCATGTATATTGTACCTGAGGTCTGCCCGGCATCCCTCTTGGCTTTCAACTCTTGGAGATGGACAGGACAATTTCTTGCCCAATGTCCAATCTCCCCACACTTGAAGCATGGGTCATTGGTAGCAACCTTTTTCTTCTTCTCTTGTGGTTTGGGTGGCACCCTTGCCACCCCTTTCCCTATACGGGCCCCTTACCCTTGGCAACCTTTGCCTTGGGTGCGGGATGAGGTCTTTTCTTGTTCCCACCTTCATTGATGGTGAGAACGGGTAAAACCCTTTTACCCATGGCCGCCTCGGCCGTTTTCAGCATTGAGTGAAGCTCACCAATGCTTTTGTCCCAAGCATTCATGTTGTAGTTCAACACGAATGTCTCGAACTTCTTGGTAAGGCCATTAAGGATCAAATCCGTGGCCAATTCCTTTGATACATGACAATTAAGCCTCTCGAGGCGGTCAATATGACTTTTCATCTTAAGTACATAAGATGAAACAGATTGGTTGTCGTCCATACGACATGCATGGGTGCTCGAACCGTTTCGAAGCGCCCAACCCTTGCTTGCGTTTGGAACGTTTCTTTTAGCTGGGTTATCATGTCGTAAGCTCCGTGATGTTCATACTCCTTTTGGAGATCCGGAGTCATGCTCGCTAGCATGTGACAGGACACTTGGACATAGTCCTCAGTGTACTTGAGCCAATCGTTGTAGGCCTCCTCATCATCCTCAGTAGGTTGATCGGGGATAGGGTCGTTTAAAACATATGATCTTCTCTCTTTTGTTGAGAACGATTCTCATGTTTTGATACCAACCAATAAAGTTGTTATGATTTAGACGTTCCTTTTGGAGGATCGCTCGTAATGATTGGTTGGACGCGGATGAGTTATCGTGATTTTCATTGTTGGTGGCCATCTACAAAATTTAACAAAGATCTATTTTAGTATTTTTGATATTGTTATTTTTTTAATAATTAATGCCTTTTAAGGTCATTTTTATATTAAAGTCTAGAACCCAACATTACATTTAAATTGTGGTTAGGTGACCTTTATCCCACGATTTAAATTAATAAGGTGGTCAACGTTTGACGATTGCAACCATTTGCAACTTCTAGAAATATGGGATCGACTTGAAACATCATATGTAAAGTCGGCATGTTAATCCCATCAACACCATGGTTTGCAAATCAAGATACCCTACTTACACCTACGTGTGAGTTTGCCAAAATAAGTGGTTAGGTGACCTTTATCCCACAAATAAGGCATTCTCACCTCAAATCGCAAGTTCCCTCAAAATGGTTAGGTGACCTTTAGCCCACTAAGAGTTCCCAAGTGACTCAAGTGTTGTGTAAAAGGACGATGTTGATCTTGTTTAAAATTTTAGAGATTTCATAATACAAGTTTTTGAAAACTCTATGTACTTGTATTTGCATGCTTTCAAATACAAGGTACCCTATGGTCCTTTGATTAAAACCAATTTTTAATCTTTAAAATCATTAAATCAATTTAATAACCTTTTATTACTTTTAATGATTAAGAACCATCAATTTTCAGCTTGTTAAGTTTGTTAATAAGTTTGTAATCCATGTCAAAATTTCAACCATACAATCAAATAACAAACATTCAAACAAGCATAAACATACAAACATGAGTGCATAACCATAGCCACTAAGTTGACAACACTTGTTTGCCATCACAAGTGTCAACATAAGGTCTTTCCTAAGGGTTGAAATCAACACAAAATTGAGGTCATCATAGACCCCCACTTGAACTTGCATCCATATGCTTCAAGTTCCATGTCTTTGATGTCCATCTTTGGGTCTTGATCTTGTGCATCTTCCTTTTACAAAATTGTATCCTAATACATTTTTTCTAATAAAAGAAATGCACCTAATCTATTAATTACATAACCAAATGAACAAATAATTACAACCCAAATAATAAACATAAAATTACAACCCAATTGAATGAATAATAACCAACCATTCCAATCATCCAAATCAAGAGGCCAAAGGCTAGGTTATGCACACTAACATCCAATGATCATATCATCCAAACATATAATGAAACCCCACTTAAAACCACCAAATTTTAGCCAACATAAACTGAAATTTTGGGTTTTAAACATTAACAATCAACATTTCATAATATATATCTTTCAAGGTCTAATCACTAGCATGTGTGATATGACTTTGAAAGTTTGGGGAATCATTCATACAAAATATATAGCAGCCCAAAATCAGCCTATAATAAGTTGATAATACTGCTTTAAAACCGATTTTAAAGACAAAGAACAAGCAAGTTATCCACATAACCGGCTCTTAATGCCATTGATGGGTTTGATAGAACACAAGAAAACAAGTTTAACCTTTTAAAGTTTCTGAAAAACGCAGCGGAAGTATAGCTTTATAACATGTTAATAAGCTGAAAATTTCATGTTCTAAATGATGTTTTAAGATGGAAAAACAAACCCAAATCAAAAGGATCATTAATATGTGAATAAACAAGCTATTAACATATGTAAATCTACATAAAATCACAGCTTCAATGAGCTGTGATATCTACCTTTTTCAGCAGCAAAAACGACCAAAGAAAAAGGATTTTGGATGCTTAGATTGGCCAAGACTTCAAGTGTAGAGGTCCTCAATCTCATATACCCCAAGCCCTTTGCTAAACACCTTCTTGTTAGGAAGAACACCACCAAATCACTCCTAAAACTCTCCTTTTCTTGCTGCCTGGCCGAAAAATTAGAGAGAAAGAGAGAGGTGTTTTGTCTATTGCATGTAATAATGAGAGAATTGAGAAAGTTGAGAGACCAAGACAAGTTAATGTGTGTGTTTTTTTCAAAGCAAAAATGGTCCAATGGCAAAAAAGGGGGGCGGCCAAAATCAAGTTCAAAACGGGTTTTCCCCCTTTTAAACAAGACACACTCACACATTAAAAGTCTTGTTAACTAGACATACAATTAACAATTTAATTGTATGTACAAGTTATATAACTTATACAATTAACCATTTAACTTATAAGTTTTAATTTCTCATTATTATTTGGTGTCATCTAACTAATTTAAATAACACTTCAAATAATATTATTGAACAAAATATCCTAATAAGTTGTTCCCTCTCATATGCAACTTATTTAGAAAACTCATTTTCTAAATTGGTGTAAATATTTAATTTCATGATCACATCATCAAATAAATATTAATTGGTGTTTGCTAAGCTTGTTATTGGGTATAACCCGACTTGGATCATAACGTACTAACCACATCAATATTCTAAGTGTCTTGGGCACACAGAATCCTACACATCCTCCAGGGCAGGAGAAGGCACATCTGGTGCAGCAACTTAAAAAGTGGGAGGTTCTGGGGTGAGGAATGAGACTGAAAATGTGGAGAACGTTGAGGAGATACTTGAAGCTGGGTTTTTTAACATGGGATTCAACATTGATAAAGAATTTATTGGTGAGGAGGTAGTGAGAGAAAAATATGTTGAGAAAGATGTTGAGAAATGCAAGGGGCTAATTGATGAAGCAGAAGATGATGAGCAACTGGTTGATTATGATTCAGAACCAGAATACTATGATTTTGATGAGAGGCCCCTAACCTATGTTGTCAAGAAGGGAGACAAGGATGGAGATGTGTTTGAAATAGCCAAAGATGAATGGTTTGTCAAGGAGAAAGACCCTGAAGAATTGACTCCCCTGTTCCAAAACATGGAAGGGTTGAACAAGAAGGAAGCAAACAAGAGGATTATCAGTTGGTGTTATAACCCCAGCCTCAAAATGTTTATGATCAAGAGGAGAGGGGGAGGAATAACTTATATGCACAAGAGGAAGGCTTTCTGACTGGGTTGTGACATTGAGATTCTCACTTAGGATCGAATATAATGATTTAGTTAATGATTGAATGGCGGAATCATACAATCAAGAAACATTCAATTCAGAAGAAATATTCATAAATGCTTTATATATATTAATAAGGGTGATTGATTAAAATGGCTGCTAGGGTTTAGCAAGAAAAGTAATAATACACCTAGAGAATAGAAAATATTCTAATTATCTAAAATCTGTCAGCTCATGTATGCGGTTTTCTATTCTATCTATAGGCAGACAAGATGTTTGTTTACAAAATGACTAAACTACCCCTGACAAATGCGGATGAGACGGACTTGATCCGCATCTCTGGTTGTTCATCCGCATTGGCAAATGTGGATGAGATGGACTTGATAATCATTTCTTCACTTGATCATCCGCATTTGTATGTTGGTCATCCGCATTGGGTAATGCGGATGAACATATACTTGTGTGCATTCATCCGGTCATCCGCATTGGAAAATGCGGATGAACAATATCTTGTCCGCATTACTTTTTGGTCTTCTGCATTTGTTAATGCGGAAGAACAATACTTGTAAGCATTTGTTCTTTGCCTTCCGCATTGACAAATATGGTAAGCCAATACTTCTTCTACTTCTGCAGGATCTTCATCCGCATTAGTTCTTGGACTTGTGGGAATCTAGCAGAACAACCATCAACTCACCCATTGAATTGGCATGTATGATCCTTTCAGGGTGCAACAATACTCCCCCTAAGGATTATACAACCAATGTTCTTCAAAGTTTGGGTGGTGATTGAGGTTGAGAGGATTATGCTGGGTCTTGTGGAGGCATTAAAAATGCTGCTTTAGTTGGATCCAGAATGGCTTTGATCATGTCATAAAATCTATTGCTTCTGCCATTCTTTCCCTGCTTAGCACATGAATCTTCATTTTGCTCATATTGTAGATGGCTTCTAGTGGTAATTTCTTTAGAGAAATAGGTTCCCAAATAGATACTGTAGAAATACCATCTCTGTGAATTAATAAGCTCCCATCCACATCTACCTCCAGTTTAACAATATTCCCAAGATGCAAGGGAGTCTTCTTCTTCTTTCTTTGTCTCTCTTGGCAATGATACAATCATATGCCACTTTCAGCAACTTGATGCACTTTAGGAGAAGTGCATATCTTGTTCTCCCAGTTTGTTACTGATTTCCCTGAAGTGCCTAGTATATGTGTAGTCGATGTAGGATTCATCAGAATCTTACCTCATATCCATTGAATAGTCTTATTTTAGAACCTTCCTTTCCTCCCCACTTTCTTTCAATGACCATCTCATAAGTTTTCTCACCATAAACACATTTGAGATGGGTGTAGAGGAATGGGTACCAGACACCATTTTTCTCTTCAAAGACTCTGTTGGTTTCACTTTTAACTCTGGAAACACAACTTCTTCAGCTTGTTTTGTCTTCTTCTTCTCAAGGGGATTGATAAAAGACTTATCTTTCCTCATGCATATTGCCTTTAATGATTTGAAACTATCAGTTCGTTTGAACATTTTAAGTATGTTTTCAAATTCATATCCCCTGAACATAGCTGAGTGATTGATCGGTTCCTGTCGAGCTAGTTCTTTTAAGTCATGGATCTCCGGGGCATTTACAGAGCAAAGTACTTTGTAAAAATTAGACCAGCCCGGAGATCCTTTTAACCATAAACATGTTCCACATGTTGTCATACTTCCATGCATTTATTTTCTGATCAACTTTGCCTTTAGGAGTAGATACACCTCTAATCAACTCTGCAGTGGTTAACCCTTCTTGAAGTTTTAGTTGGGAGGGTTCAGCAAACCACTCAGGGTATTTATGAAGCACAGGAGCCAACAATTCTTGATCTTTTTGGTTGAGTTGCATGTCTTGAGCTGTCACTCTAGATCTTGGCTTTTTGTTTAAGATTTCTTCTTCTATGTGCTTGAGCCTATCTTTCTTTTCATTAATCATCTAGAGAGTTGTAGCCCTCAATGAGTTTGTTTTCATATTCCCAAGCTTCCTTCTTCTGAACCCTTGGCTTGAAAGATAATCCATCAATTACTTATCTGAGATGCTATAAGGATCAGGAAATAGGGTTTTAGGAGCTGATGATGATTTCATCATGGCTTACAGTTTGGGCACATGAACCTTTGGAGAAAGAGTTATTTCATACTCAGTTTCAAAGGTGGGGTCCAACAGTTTGTTGACTTTCTCCTCTTCTGCTTTCATTCCCTCATATGTCATGCTAACACCTCATCAGCATCATATCCATGGTTGATCAAGAACATGGCTTTTATCATAAGGTCATCTATTTGTGCCTTACAACCATTTCATCCAGAGATTTTTCTTGTTGTACTGGACTATCACATCTATAGACTCATTAGCATCATATCCTCCTTCAATCTCTCCTTCTTCAAGATCAATAAAGACAATTGATTTCTTCAATTGTTTCTCAGCTTGTTCATGCTCTTCCAAGAATTGTGCTATTGAAGCAAGACTTCAGGGATCATCTTGTTTGGTTTTCTTTACTGGTTCTTCTTCTTTCATGGGTCTTTTTCCTTAGCTTTCTTAGAGAGATACTTTCTCTTTCTGGTATAGGTTTGAAGTGGAGGACCAGAAGAGGTTTCAGGCATTTCAGATCTTTGAGGCACTTTTTCAACTTCAGATTGTACTCGTTTTTGGGCATCAGTAGAGTTTTCTTCCTTTTCCCTTTGTTCTTCACATAGTTTTCTGACTATTTCTTTTTGCTCATTTAACAGAGACACAACTAGGATTATTTGAAGGCTCAACTCCTTTTCTAGAGGGATATGGGATTAAGGGATAATCACAATGGGTTTAGTGTAAGTTCTTTGATCAGCTACAAAATCCCAGAACTCATAATCAATATTGAAATCTTCAGATGTGAAGTTGTCTAGTGCATTGATCAGTTCTTCAAATTCAGCCTTCTTAGTGTGTGTAGCATCTGATTTTCCAGAATATACCACCATCTCTAGGCTTGATTCTTCATTCTTTGATTTGCTTGTATCTTTTTCTATTTCATCATTTTTAGAAGAAGATTGTTTCTCATTAGCTATAACTCTTTCCTCATCTTTTTCACTTTCTTCTGCCTCAGCTCTTCTTTGAATTTCAATCAGCATCTCAAGTTTAGAGATTCTTTTATTTTGACTTTTAATTTGATTTTACGGATTGGAGATAATCTCATCTTGTTCTTTATTTATATCCTCTTGCTCTTCCATAGCAATGGTTTGAATAGAAAGAGTGTCACATGCCCACTAATTCTTCTCTAGAATGATTAAGAGCAGCTGTTAAGTAGTTAATCTCCTTATCTTCTCTTTCTTTTCAGCTTCATACTTTTCTTTTAGTTCTTTCAACTCTTTTTCCCTTTTCATCAAGTTCAAGAATTCTATGATCAATGATTCTTGCTCTCATGTTAAGTACTCTTTCCATTTATTCAATCTTTTGTACGAGCTCAAAATCAACTCATCCTTTTCATCTGGTCTATTCATATTGGATTCAGCAAAGCTCTCTGAAGGAGCAATCTCAGAAGTGACTCTCTTCACAGGCATTTTCACAGGTTGATCCTCCTCATCCGAAGATGATTTGGATTCTTTACATGAGCTAGTTGAATTTCAAAACCTAGTTAGATTATCACTAGTAAGAAATGGTGATTTTGCAGAGTGATGAGGTGGAGGTGTTGGAGAGTGATGAGGTGGAGATGTGATTGGTTGAGCTATTAGTGATGGGATAGGTGATTTGTGAATTGAAGTGGTTGGTGATTTATGGGGAAATGGTAATGGTGATAGTTGTGGGGTTCTTTGTGGAGATGGGATTGGTAGAGGTACAAATGGAGATGCAAAATCATGAATTCCGGGTTCAGTGTGAAAATCAACCCCTGCACCATCCTGGGGTGACACTAACCTTTGACTATCAATGACTTCAACTTGCTCATCAGCAACTTGTACTTCAATAAGCTCATTAGCAGGAGCATGTTGTTCTTCACCTTGTTCATTAGGATTAATCAGTTGAAGCATCCAAGGTAGAAGAGGAGAGTGAGCTCCACTATAAAAATTTCTAGGATCCCTCTTCTTGATATACTTATATGACTTAGCATCATAGTGTGGAATATTTAGAACCGGTCCATCAGCAACTAGATTGGGGAATGCTTCATTCATGAGACATTGGATGAATCTTGGGTACATCAAGAATTTTTATCTCCTTCCTTCTTGTATGTTGGATACTAGGCCATTGAAGACATAAGCTGACATATTGAATGGCCTATTTGTGCATAAAGCACATATTGCTGATGAAGTGATAATTGGGATATCATTCCATCCTGTTTTCCTTTTGGACAAACAATGCTGATATATATGGATTGGAAACCTCCAAGGAAAGTCTACTAACCCCTTCATAATCTGTTTTGCTTCAAAACCCCTTTCATATCCAATTTTAGCAAAAAAGGTAGTGATATCATCATCTTCTAGCTCAATTGGTGCATCTGCATCATCACCAAACTATAGACACCTTCTCACAGGTTCTTCAGTTATGATTAGTGTTTGCTCATCATCAATCCTTCTAGATAAAGACCTAACACCATCATCCTCTATCACTTTAGCAGAGTTCCAGAATGACCTTATGAGTCTTTCATATATGATAGGTCTGATAGTAATAGCATGAGCCACTCTAGTTGTGGAGATGAATCTGATCATGTCTCTGAGCCCCTTTGCCTCAGGTATAATAGGGTCTAGAAAACCACTAACATTATGGAGCTTGCTTCATAAGAGATCAGCCATGTACCCTGCATTAGAGGCATATGAGTTAGATTTATGATACTATATGTACTACTTTAAGCAACATTCACCATTTTGACTTTTAAGGGTCAAATATGAACATTTGAGGGTACTGTTTCATAGAAATTATTTCATTTTGAGATATTGTCATAAATACTCATTGTCATTTGATTTATCATATTCAAAGATCAATTTTTTGATGTTTTTGACTATTAATTGGATAACATTTTTGGTTTCATAATGCTCTGTTCATGCGATGAACATAACTTTGAGATTTTAGATTGAATCATATTCTACAAAGTTTGCATGTTCATTGAAGTCGAGAATGTTCATCTTTTCTTGGAATAAATCTGATTTTGGGTGTTCTTTATTATCCTAGTGTTCTAAGTTGATTATTAGTTCAAACGTTCGACATATTAGGTTAACGCAATGTAAAAATTTCACCTCTTGTTGATAATGCAGTTGTGTAGTATCTAATATGAGAATAGATTGGGTGAAATGAACTTGAATCTTTGATTATTAAAGAAGAAGATGATTGATGAAGAAGAACAGTGTTTTCGCTCGTCGCACTATAGAGTCTCTCAAATTTGAAAAGTATTAAATGACCTTTTGATCTTGCTTTAAATAGTCAAAGAATGGCTTTTACAAAATTGTACAAGTCTCAGAACAAATGCAGTTAGAATTTTGATTCACACTGTAGCAAATGCGGATGGTTTTTATACATGCATATTAGTTTATTGTTGTAAATACGGATGAGAAAATTTAAATAACTTTGCTATTTGCATTTGTTTACTGTTGTAAATGCGGAAGAGTTAACTTGTGATTTTAGTCATCCGCATTTACGCACTGTAGCAAATGCAGAAGTTTTATTACTTCTATTTTCTTCTATCTGCATTTGTGCACTGTGGCAAATGAGGAAGAACGAAGTTAATCAGCATTTGTTCACAGTAATAAATGCGGTTGACAAAACTTGTTCAACATTGCTCATTGTAGCAAATGCGGCTGAACAAAATTTGTCAGCATTGCTCACATAGCAAATGCGATAGAATAAAATCCACATTTACTTGATCATCATTCATTGTGACAAGAGATTAAGCCTTTATTTATTTCTGTTTGAAAATACATGAAAATTGAAGATACATATCCACAAATGCGGATGAGTAAAACAAATGCGGAAGTGTAAATTTCATCCATATTGAAAAATGCGGTTGGACACTTAAAATGTTATCCACATTGAAAAATGCGGATGAACACTTGAAAAACATTTTATCCGCATATGTTTTAACACTTCAAATTTTCATGTATACTTGTAACACACTAATGCGGTAGAGTACAATCATTGTTCGCATTAGTTTCACTTGGAAATCAAAAGCTACCCGCATTGGTTATAAGCATGGGTTACCTTCACCCTCATTAACCAATGCACTTACTTGCATTAACTTTTGAACTTAATCATAAGTTATCATGACTGTTTTGTTTTTTCATGTTATGAAGAGATGTCATTGATTGATTTTTCATATGAAGTTGTTGACTGTTAAGGATGTCAATTCTTGCTTGGATTGACTTGTATGTCAGAAGTGATACAAGTTTCCCATCATTTGACTAATCTTGGACTTTTCATTCTTCCAAGAATCTGCATATGCTGAGATACTATGGTATAACTTCTGCATCAACACATGCATTTTCTTTTTCTTTTGTTTTTAATTTTTAAGAAAGTAATTTAAGATAGTAACAATCTATATAGATTTAATCAAAAATTTTAAATTACTCCCCTTAAAGTTCATATCCACATCTGGATAGAAACTTAAAGATTTAAAAACTTTTTGACTATTATATACATTGATTATTAATAATGAAAAGAAGTATATCTTTTGTTCGGATCATATCAATCTTACATTGCACATGTGCATCCTTTATGATAAAATGGACATGTTTATGAACTTGATGATTCAAGGTATGTTTGTCCTCTTAAACTCATACCCGGTTGTTATTTTGATGCAAATGATATTTATCATGTTTTTGGTTGATTTAATTATTCAATATGTACCTCACACACAAGCATGGAATGATCACCATCCTTATACAATGCATGGTAGAACTTTTTCACAACTTTCCTTACCAGGTTACTTAAGTTATGAGAACTCATTTTCACTAATCCTCATTGGGATTCTTTTACTTTGATCCTTTTCATGACGATCCATATTGGGATTCTTTTCACTTCACTTTGGAAGGTGATCCATGATAGGATTCTTTTGTTCATTCACTTGGAATGTATTGCTTTTATAGATTCATCCAATTTGGATGTGTTCCTTATTGGGAATCTTTTGGATCAGTACATCTACATTATGTGCTTGTTTCATTAGGTCTTTGCTCAGAAAAACAAAGATGAAACTTGATGTGGGTGAAAAAGATTCATAAATCATCATTACCTGGTGTGTTTAGGTTACTACACACATATGCACTCAAATAAGCCAATACATACCTATACTTTGTGATGAGTGTTTTACCATTGAATAAGATTTTAATTCATCACTGCATGTATCTTCTCTTCCAAGTTGAGCCTACCACATATCTGGTAAGTCATGACAGTCTTGCAAAAATTAAGCACAGTGAATGATATAACGACTGTAATTATATCATTTCCCATGATATTCTATTCTTCATAAAAATGACTTCTTTTTGTGTTCTTCTAGTATTTTTGACTTGTTTTTGATGTTTTGATTGATTTTACTCAAGGTTAATCATGCCAATTGACTGAACCAAGAATCCAACCTACTAGGTTCAAATGCCTTAGTAAATAAATCAGCCAATTGATTTTCAGTGGGTACTTGAATCAATTTTATTAACCTCTTTTCAGCACAGTCTCTCAAAAAGTGATATCTAATTTCAATATGTTTTGTTTTTGAGTGCTGAACTGGATTATTTGTTATGAAAACAGCTGCTGTGTTGTCAATGCGAATTGGTGTGTGCAAGAAGTTAAAACCATAATCAAGCATCTGGTTTTGAATCCAAAGTACTTGAGAGCAACAGGCTGATGCTGCTATATACTTAGCTTCTACTGTTGATATAGACACGTTTGTCTGCTTCTTGCATTGCCAAGAGACTAGTCTGGGACCAAAACATTGACAACCTCTAGAGGTGGACTTTCTGTTGAAGTTACATCCTCCAAAATCATTGTCTATGAAGGCATAGAGATTAAAGTCTCCTTCCTTTGGATACCATAACCCAAGAGCTGGTTTGCCCTTCAGATATCTGAATATTCTCTTGACTACATTCACATGTGATTCTTTTGGATCAGCTTGATATCTGGCACACACACAAACACCAAACATAATGTCAGGCCTACTGGCTGTTAGATACATAAATGAACCAATCATAGATAGATAGTGAGTTTGATTCACTAATTTGCCTTCAGGGTCAGGTCCAATCTTCACTTTAGTATCCACAGGAGTTCTGATAGACTGACAATGCAAAGTGGAATTTCTTCAACATAGTTTCCATGTATTTTGATTGATTAATGAAGATTCCATCTGCTGTTTATTGGAATTTCACCCCTAGAAAGAACGTGAGTTCCCCCATTGCACTCATTAGGAATTTTGAATGCATAAGGTCTTCGAATTCTTTGCAGAGTTGCTTGTTTGTTGTGCCAAAAATGATATCATCCACATAAATCTGGACTAACAACATGTCTTTTCCTCTTCTTCTTTTGAAGAGAGTCTGATCAATCTTTCCTCTTTTGTATCCATGTTCAAGAAGAAAGGATGATGAGTCTCACACCACTTTCTTGGAGCTTAGTGAAGACCATACAGAGCTTTGTCAAACTTGTAAACTCTGTGAGGGAAATCAGGATCTTCAAAGCCAGGTGGTTGACTCACATAGACCTCCTCAGCAATCTTCTCATACAAGAAGGCACACTCCACATCCATTTGATAAACAGT
Source organism: Flaveria trinervia (assembly GCA_025506515.1). Lineage (NCBI taxonomy): Eukaryota > Viridiplantae > Streptophyta > Magnoliopsida > Asterales > Asteraceae > Flaveria > Flaveria trinervia. Next base: position 22,705,059 of record CM046453.1, on the reverse strand, counting down.
AAATTTCATGGATGCAGAATATGCTAGAAAGATTCTGACTGCTTCTAATCTGGCAACAGGTGCAAACACTTTGTCATAATCGATTCCTTCTTCTTGAGTGTATCCCTGTGCCACTAATCTTGTTTTGTTTCTGATGACGATCCCTCTATCATCAGTCTTGTTCCTGTACGATAGGGTATTGTCCTTCGGGAAGATCTTCCAGTTGACATACATCTTTCTTCTTGAATTGGAACAATTCTTCCTGCATTGCTTCAATCCAGCTATTGTCTAGAAGAGCCTCTTTGATGTTCTTGGGTACTGTTTGACATAGAAAGCACGAGAACAAAAAGATGTTTGCAATACTGGACTTGCTTCTAGTCACCCTTTCATTAAGTTCACCAATAATGGTTCCAACTGGATGATTCTTTTGTATTCTGGTGGTTAGAATGGAGTCACCAGGAATGGTTACATCAAGATTGGAGACATTCAGTTCATTATGGTCAGAGGCACCTTCATCTTGTACTGTTAGGGAATTACGAAGATACTCAGACTCCGTTTCAGTTCCTTCTTCAGCTTTAGCAGCACTGTGATTGCTTCCATCATTTGATGTTCTTTGTGTTTCAGATGAAGGAGTATCTTTTGTTTGATTTCTGATCTCAGTTGACAGATCATTGGAGTGTGATGGTAACAATCTTGGACCTCCTTCAGTTGAAACACTTTGGTTTTATGATGGTTATCTGATGGGATCATCTTGGAGAGGAACATCTTCATTCATGTATTCAACAGATGTAGGAGGAATCGATGGAAAGTCATCTCTTCTTTCTACAGCTAAAGAAGTGTCACCTGAATGGAGATTTCTTGCATCAGACAAGTGAAATTGAGCAAATGATTTTGTAAATGAGTCAATATTAAACAACCAATCGGGACCATTTGTAGATTTAGGAAACGAATGTTCCTTGAATTGAACATTTGTTAATTCATCAATAATGTTTAACCTAGGATTAAACACTCTGTAAGCCTTTGAAACAAAAGAATAACCTACAAAGAATCCTTCATCAGACTTAGATGAAAACTTTCCCAAATAGTCTCGAGTGTTTAATATTATGATAGGACTACCAAATGATTTAAGAAATTCAATGAATGGTTTTCTATGGAAGAGCAGTTCATATGGAGTCATGTTGCTTTCTTTTACAATTAGAGTTGATTTTGTACAAAGCACGATGTATTAACTGCCTCTGCCTAGAAGGTGATTGGCAGCTTAGCATTGGCAAACATTATTCCTGCTGCTTCAATTAGTGTTCTATTTCTCCTTTCAGCTACCCCATTTTGTTGAGGAGTTCTAGTTGCGCTAAATTGATGCGCAATGCTTTTGGTTGTATAAAAAGAACAAATGTCTTCATTTTTAAATTCAGTTCATTATCACTTCTGATTGTTTTGATCTTAAGATCAAGTTGATTTTCAATTTGTGTGATAAAGTTTTGAATTATTTGTGATGCCTTATTTTATGAAGTAAGAAGAAAACCCATGTAAATCGTGAAAAGTCATCAATGATCACCAAACAATACTGTTTCTTTCCAATACTCATGGCATGAGTTGTGTTGATGCATATGTACCCAGTTTAGGAGCTTAACGTAAAATGTCGATCATGTCTTACATATATGTAATTGAATGGGTATGAATGAAATACAATGTGTGTTTGATGCTTATAATGTTTTTCATTGTTTATTGTGTACATAATAAACTAACTATATAGGTTTGTGGTTGTTGTACATAATTCTTAGTCGATAATGATTGAGAAACATGATGAAACTTAATCGTATGAAGTCCTAATGCAAATGGACATTGCTAATGGATCATACACATGAATATTTAATGCGAATGGACCAGTCGCACGACTGAACCAGGATACTGGATCAGTCGCCCGATTGAGACATAAGATTGACTCGGTCACATGACTGGACCTTCAGTCGTGCAGATGGATGAATCGCATGATTCAGTCGCACGACTGAACCGTGCTAATGGTTCAGTCGTACGATTGGAAGACCCTAACTTATAAATACCACCTAATTCGTGGAAAAACTGAACAATTCGAATACCTATGCATATAATTGTACCTTAGCCGTCCAGAGACTCAAGAAACCTGTTCTAAGTTCATAGATCACAGTTGATCGTCTTCTAATCATTCTTAATGTCTCATTAATCGTAAGATTAATCTGAACTGTGTTCTCCCTGATTGGATCGCCAATAAAATAGGATTCCGCACTATTTGAGTTGGTATACGCGCAGAATCAGTTAGTACTCCGTACGTAAATGGTCCAAACAAGTGGTATCAAAGCTTTGGCTCTTGCTTTTGCGTGTGATTCGATCATTTGGTGTATAAAATCATGTTTTTTATTCAAAAACACCATCTTTTTGAGTAAAACAGTGTTTTCGACGTCTGCAGATCCAAAAGTTCACGTTTTCCGGCTTACGGCGGATTAGGGTTCGTGAAAAATCGTATTTTTATGTCAAAGTACCAAAAAGCCTCGAATTTTCAAAAACAGCAGCCTTTAGTCGCACGATTGACTCAATCGCATGACTGAACTCACTCGCACCTCCCATACGCACGATTGAACTCAGTCGCCCATCCATTCGTACGATTGAACAATCTCGTTCGCATTGTTCATCCGCATCTGCCAAATCGCACGACTGTTCATCCGCATCTGCCCAATCACATGATTGGCTCATCCGCATTTGTTCAATCGCACGATTGATTCATTCAGACCTCTCCATTCACACGAGTGAATAGGTTTCAGTTTGAAGTTCAAAGTTGATAAAAAAAGGAAGATTAGTACTCAGCATTTACTACCGGTAGGGATTCACGGATCCAGAATCTATTGCTTTTGGAGAATGAAATTGGGAATCATAATAAGACCCCTAAGCTCATAACGTTAGATGATTACCCATAATGGAAGCAAAGGTTCGAGATAACCTAAATGGAGTTGATCCCAATCTATGGGAATCAATCAAGACAGGTTATAGCATGCCGGTTGGTGCTGATGGAGTTAAACATACCTTAGGTGGCATGACTAATAGCCAGAAGGTGAAGTACAATGCAGAGAAGTGGTGTATGCTTTGTTGACTTAGTCAAATCCTAAGGATATATTCCATCAGTTTTCTGAGAAAAAACAAGCCAAGAAGTTATGGGAGGATCTGGAAAAATAGTATGACAGGAATGCGACGTTGAAGGCATTAAAGGCAAAGGCTTTGAAGAAGGAGTTTGATAACTTCTCTTCTATAGGAAAAGAGAGCCTGGATGACATCATCGACCATTTATACCGCTTGATGAGTGAGCTGCACACTCATCGGGTAATCACGTCCATGGAAGACAAGGTGTCGAGTTTTGCAGATGGCTTGCCTGAGAAGTGGGTTTCGTTTGTGTCAAATCTAAGACAGAATGAAATGCTAGCAAAGTTGGATATTAACGATTTCATTCTGAAGCTAAGAGAGGAAGAATTAAGGATGAAGTACAGGTCTCAGAAAGGATCATACGATCAAAACCCATCACTTTATAACTCATCTCCCACTCCAACAAGTTCAGGAGCACCACTTCAAACGACATTCATGTCTAGTCCAGCCGCTCCTTCCCAAGCCACTACTTCAAGATCGAACATGTCAGGGTCATCTTGCACCCAATATATAGCACCTGAAACAAATAATATGAAGTTGAAGACATAGAATCTTAGTAATATTACTGTAGAGGTGGCAAAGGAGCATATGGATCTCCTAGCAGTGGTAGTTCACTCCTATGATGGTCTAGTTGCTAGAAGAATGGAAACTGCCATCTCACTAATGAAGACTACGAGCAGATAGATGAAACTAAACTCGATAGAACGGATATCATGTGGGCCTTGGCTAGTGCTGTCCAGAGGGCGAAGAAGTTTGTGGAAAAGACGGGACAAAACTTGATAGCCACCAAAGACACTACCTTTGGTTTCAATAAACCAAAATTACATGTTTTAACTATGGAGAGAAGGGGCATTTCAAGCGTGAATATGTTAAGCCCAAGAAAACTGGTAATGGTAATCCATTCTCCACCTTCAATCGTCAAGACAAACCCACCAATGGTGCTACATCGTCAAGCAAGGATCCTAAGGCCTTGACTGCACAAGACGACGAAGGGCAAGATTGGACCTTTCATTTTGTATCTCCGGGAGAATCCAACATTGCTTGTGTTGAGGGTTTGGATGACGACTCTACAAGCGAAGGTGAAACCACAGTGGAACTAGAGATGTCTAATAATGAAGAAACTGCAGATATGGTCAATCACCTAAATAAAGAAGGTCTCAGAACAACATGTTTAGAATCACAAGCACCCGAACAGTCAAACTCTACTATGATGGCTGATTCAATAGAATCTTCTCAGGAAAGTACCCAAGACCAACTTTTTGATAGTCATGCTTGTAATGAATGTAATAAATTTAGACAAATCATAAATTCAAAATTTGCTAGGTTTTTAGATCACAATGATAGCTTAGTAAATGACTTACAACTGAGCACAGAAGCTAACCGGATTTTAATACAAAATGAGCATAGTTATAAAGAAAAGATAGAACTTTTAAACAAACAACTACGGGAAACTAAGGTTGTTGCTTCTAACCAAGAAAATTACATAAAGTTCTATTTAAACTCCCTAGAAGAAAATAAGAAAGAAAAAGCAGTTTTGGAAGTCGAAGTAATTCATTAAGACAAAAACTGCATAGTTGGACTAGTTCTTCTCACATAGTCTAGCACTTAGTGAAAGAACGTAACAACAGGGAGGGTTTGGGTTACAAGTGTTTCCACCACCACATAAGACCTTGTTGAATGCTAAATGTAGACCTATTGATAACAATCCAATCAAGGATCATGTGGTGTCCACTCCTCTACTTAGTGATCCAGATTACATGAGTAAATCGGTGGAATCTGTCGCTAAACAGAAGGAGGCCACTTTAAAATCTAAAGGTAAGATGCCTATTGTTAATTTTGATGAACAATTTGAAAAGGTTAAGGTAAAGTCAGGTTCTAACATGTCTAATTTTGAACCCAAAAAGACCAAACAAGTTAACCAACCACATGCACCATGTCTCAGTCCAAAATACAAAAGGATACAGATGTTAAAAATGTTCAAACAATGAATTTTGTTAAAGAAGCTAAAACATCTAAACAAGAAGTGTCAAAACACAAAAAGACTAAAGTCACACTTGTGTCACACACTCCCCCATAGAAACAGTTCCACCAACATGTTGAAAGTAGATCATGCTACAATTGTGGAAAGTATGGACACATTGCTTTTAACTGTCTTTATTATCTGACACCAAGAAAGAAAATTGAACTTCATGATACTAAACCAAGTTCTTATAAAAGGAGTTCTATCACTCCACCAAAAGGAATTAGTGAACATAAAGTTCAAACCGTAAGCCAGTCGTCTCTTTATCACAAACATGCCTTACACAAAACTGGCTTATGGAAAGAAAAGTCAAGTCTAGTGTCTGATAATGAGAACAAGAAGAAGAATGATATGCCCTCACCCTTAGATGGACAGTGGGTTGAGTTCATGATGTGTGATTCCTCTGGGTTACCCAAGCCAATTAAGGATTGGGTCCCAAACCTATACTAATAATTTCATCTGAATGTGCAGGGTGTCCATTATAGTGCTATTACAAATACATGGATTGTTGATAGTGGGTGTTTAGGCACATGACCGGGAACCTGTCTCTTCTTTAAAATGTCAAACAAATTAAAGGGGGACATGTATCATTTGCTGGAAATAAAGGAGGATACATGGGAAACTGGAAAGTCAAGTTTGATAAGGTCAACTACGTTCAACAACTACAAAATAACTTGCTTTCAGTCTCCCAGATCTGTGAAAAAGAATTCAAAGTTGTTTTTAACAACAAGAAGTGTTATGTATTGAAGAAGGATTACATTATCCCGGAGGACCAAATCTTAATGTTAGCTTTAAGATATAATGACTTATGAGAATGGGACACATAAATCCACGGAAGATGAAGTTCAAGAATTACATTATCCTGGAGGACCAATCTTAGTTACATTATCCCGGAGGACCAAATCTTAATGTCATCTTCAAGAATTTAAAGTTGTATTGGATCTATCAAAGGCCTCCACAACCGATCATCAAGTTCAATGCTTCTTGTCAAATGCAACTAAGAGGAAGTCGATCTCCTGGCATAGGAGAATAGGACACATAAATCCACGGAAGATGAATCATCTGATTCAGAATGATTTAGTAAATGGAGTAAATGTCAAGAATTTTCAACTTCTGGATTTTTGTGTAGCATGTAAGAAAGGTAAACAGACCAAGAAGTTTCACAAGGGAAAGAAAGTAAATTCCATTGACCTACCTCTTGAGCTCCTTCACATGGATCTGTTTGGCCCAGTTAGTACAAAGAGCATTGTCGCCGATTTGTACTGCTATGTAGTTACGCATGATTACTCAAGGTTTTCTTGGGTGATGTTTCTGAAATCCAAATCAAAGACATTTGAATCATTCAAAGAGCTGGTAACTACATTGGAGTCACTCTACAACCTTAAGGTAAGGAAAGTTCACTCAGACAACGGTACTGAGTTCAAGAACCAGTGGATGGAGGCATTCTGCAAAGAAAAAGGAATTGTGCACCAGTTCACATCTACCTACACTACTCAAATGAACGGGGTTGTTGAGAGAAAGAATCGAAGCTTGATAGAGACAGCCCAGACGATGCTGGCAGACTCGAAACTGCCTATCCAATTTTGGAACGAGGCAGTAGCTAACGCATGTTACACCCTCAACCGAGTCTTAGTGGTCAAACGTCATGGAAAAACGTGCTATGAGTTGCTCCAACGACGTAAACCAAATCTAGAGTACCTAGAACCATTTGGCGCACCATGTACGCTACTGAAGAAAACTCAGTCAGGAAAGTTCAAGGAGAAGGCCGAAGAAGGAATTTTCTTAGGATACAACATACCGAATAAGAGAGTTTATAACAACTCAACGAGTGAAGTAGAAGTGTGGTGCAATGTTGATGTACAGAGATACACCACCCCCTTTGCTGGAAAAGGACCCTCGTTCTTTTTCGACTATGATGGATTCTTTAAGTCCTTCAATATCCCTCTCTCCCCACCTGAGGAAGATTTATTGACTAGAATGATGTACGATGTGCTAAATACACCATCATTGAACCCGACAACCTCAGTGTCACAAGGTGAGTCCTCTAGTTCTTCAGGGGGAGCACTTGAGGTAAGTGAATCCTCCTCTAATGATGAAGACATGTAAAATGATCAGGTGGATGAGGGGGAACAGGTTCATAAGACTGCTACCACACAAGTATCGATGTTAATGCCTCTAACACTTCGGAACCTCACACTCCCACTACCTCAGATACTGAACCTGCTGTTCACAATCTGGATAATGAGGTAGTTGTACCCACCACTCCTGGATCACGACTAAACGTGTATCACCCTTTGGACAATGTCATTGGAGATGTTCGATCAGGAGTACAGACAAGAAATCAACTATACTCAGCTGATTATGCCGTAGTGATGGAAAAGGGATATCTTCACGATGGTGCATACTGATGTTTTGTGTCTCAATTTGAGCCACAATATGTTAGTGAAGCCATAAAGAATAAGGCATGGGTGAGTGCCATACAAGAAGAACTTCTTCAATTCAAGAAGTTAGGAGTATGGATCTTGGTGGATAAACCTAAAGGTGCTAAGGTCATTGGAACCAAATGGGAATTGAAATGCAAGAAAGATGACCAAGGGGTCATAATAAGAAACAAAGCTTGACTTGTAGTTCAAGGATTTTGACAAGTCAAGGGTATTGATTACAATGAAGTCTTTGCACCTGTGGCAAGATTTGAAGCAATCCGTATCTTCCTAGCCTATTCATCTTACATGAAGATTAAAGTTTATCAATTGGATGTAAAGAGTGCATTTCTTCATGGTGAAATCCGGGAGACAGTGTATGTCAGTCAACCTGAAGGATTTGACGATCCATATCATCGGGACAGAGTTTACAAGCTGGATAAGGCTCTCTATGGGCTCTACCAAGCCCCGAGAGCATGGTATGTAAAGCTCTTGACTCATCTTGTGAAACACGGCTTTCGCAGAGGAGTGATTGACTGTACACTATTCATCAAAGAAAAGGATGGTGACTTACTGCTAGTTCAGATCTATGTTGATGACATAATCTTTGGTTCCAAAAACAAAGCATTATGTAAAGAATTTGAAGCAGTAATGAAAGCTGAATTTAAGATGAGTGCCATGGGAGAGATGAAGTTCTTTCTCGCATTACACGTGGATTAGAAACCAAAGGGGATACTTCTACATCAGACCAAGTATGTAGGCGATATTCTCAGTTAGTTTGATATGGAGAATGCTTGGGCAGCCGGGACTCCACTGGCTACAAACCATGATGTGGCACCCGACAAAAATGGTGATCTGGTGGATGCCACCATGTACTGAGGAATGATCGGATCCGTCTTGTACCTCACTGCTCACGACCTGATATCATGTACGTGACGTGTCTCTACTCTAGATATCAGGCAAAATCAAAAGTCAACCATCTCGTAGGAGTCAAAAGGATATTTGTTATCTGAAGGGTACTCCAACACTTAGGTTGTGGTATCCTCATGACTATCACTTTGAGCTTACAACATACACGATTCGGATTATGGCGGCTGCAAAATGAACTACAAGTCAACTTCAGCATGATGTCAATTCTTTGGGAGAAGATTAGTCACGTGGTAGTGTAAGAAGCAGACATCGGTTGCTCTGTTAACTTGTGAAGCTTAATACATTGCTGTTGCAAGCTGCTGTTACAAATCATCTGGATTCACAAACAAATGCGAAACTACGGTTTGAAATTTTCTAACATTCCTATATTTGTTGATAACTCTGCTGCTATAGCCATAACTAAAAATCTTTTCCAACATCCTAAGACCAAACACATTGGAATTAAATATCACTTTATACGTGATTGTTTTGAAAATAATTTAATCGATGTTGTTAAAATTAATACGGACTTTCAATGCGCTGACCTTTACACAAAAGCTTTTGATAAACCAAGATTTTTATATCTGTTAGAGGTCAATGGAGTGAAAAAGAAATGTGAAGTAATTCCAGACAATGACAGTTCATAGACCGACATGTAGAGTTATTTTTATTTTATTTAATTTATTTCTTTGCCTATTAAAATTCAAAACGCAAAAACATTCCTGGTTTTAGAATTTTAGAGGGAGAATAGGTTAGATTAGTATTAATTTAGTAGTTTTATTTAATTTTTTAAAAAAATGAGGGAGGAGGATAACTTAGCTAAAAGGAAAGAAATCAAATCTGTCATACTGATTCAACGAATTTGGAAAATGATAGTACAAAGGGAACAGACTAATTTGGGACTTTAAAAGGTTTAACTACTCATGATGGAAAATTCAAAGTTCATTCTGAATAGTCAAAGCAAATAAAAGGAAAGATGATAGTTAAACTAGTACGCTACTATAGTAACATAGAGAAGGTAGACCTAGAGGTTGTTAGCTCATTAGATGATGTGTCCGTAGATTCAACACATTAGATAAGTAGACCTCATTGGTGATTCAAGTTCAAACTAAGTTGTTCAACAAGCTGTGAGTACACACCTTATCCCTGGTTAACATAATCAATGAAGTTCCAATAAGGGGTGACGAGCAAAATAAACGCCACAAATGTGTGTGTATGACCAATAAAATATGAGTAAAGCACATGAAAAATGCAAAAAGCAATCAAGCTAATAACTTATGTTGTTAGTGTAATATGTGCAAAAAGAAAATAATTACTCAAACAAGAAGATAGTTGTGTGCCTCTCTGCTATGCGGTGGCATTGACCTGAGGATAAGCATAACCAAAATATTCTAGAATTCATTATTGTTTGCGCCTCTCTGCTGTGCAGTGGCACTGACCTGAAGCTTAGCATCTCTTTGAAAGCTCCTAGAATTGTTTCATCCTGTAAATACCCGTAGACCGCTCAAAAATCTCCTGAGGAACATTGATTACCATATAAGCATGGGACCCACAAATGCTTGTTGAAATAATTAAACCTTAAATCATCACCAATGTGTGTCAAAAGTCTGTGTATGGATTTAAGAGGACAAGTATATACTGATAATCATCGTGAGCTGCAGCTCTTGAAAGTCAAAATCATTGTCTGCATCTTGTAGCTCAACTATGATTTTATAAAATCGCTGTTGACTATTACTGAAAACAAGGATCTAGCATCAAAATTGTTTACTAAAGTGTCCAAGTGATTCTGATATACCTGTATGATTCCAAAATGAATCATATCAGAAATGATTAACTAGAATTGAAGCTATGCTGTCCAGGAAGTAAAATCAATTAGAATTATTCTAATAGTTGTATTTTATCTCTAATCAAAAATACAAAAATATGTGTTGTTATTGTTCTTAATTTCAAAGTTGTTCTGTTTAGTTTTGGTAAATTGTGATGTAAGAGTTGGACTCAACAACTCGACGTAATTTTTGAATCACTCACTCAAAAGGGTCACGTCTGAGGTGATCAAAGCATTCAAAATAAAACGAGTCACGTCTGAGGTGACAAATTCATTTTAAGCTAAAGCATCACGTCTAAGGTGATCAAAACTGTTTTCAAATTTAAAAAGGTCATGTTTGAGATGATCATCGCTAATAATGTTTTATCTATTGTTAAAAGGATAAGTGTCGAAAGTGCATAAGGTCAAATGAACAAGCCAGAGTCATTCGCACGACCGGACCATAAGTATGGACCAGTCGCACGAATGGAGCAATGAGATTGAACAATTCGCAAGAATGGATCATGAGTATGAGCCAATCGCACGAATGGTGGTGACCGACTGAACCCTAGTCGGATGAATGAAGCTGACCGAATGAGTCAGTCGCACGACTGAAACCTAGTCGCATGATTGACCGTGACCAACTGAGCAAATCGCACAACTGAGCCCCAATCGCATGAATCAAGAGTGTGAATAGGTTCAGTCTCACGACTGAAGGAACCCTAGTATAAATAGAGGAGGAGTCGGTCGCAGACACTCATCACCCCAAAATCGCACGAAAGTAATATCACTTTGCCCAAATTTCATATCAGTGATTTAGCACCCATTTGTGATACTAACTGATTACGCATTGTTTCTACAGGTAATGTGAGACTAGATTTGATCAAAATGCTCAAATTAAGCAAGCCCTAAAATTCAAATCGGTTCAAAACAAAAATCAAGACAAAACCTTTAAACAAACCACTAATTTGTACTTAAACGTCAAATTATATAGTACTAAGTGTTATTTTGATGGATTGTGAGTCAAACGAGACTAACCTAAACATTTAACATCAAGTATTGACCAAGAATCGATTCTACAGTACAGAACAAAGACGTTATGCGAATGGACACACTGATGAACTTCAATCGCACGATTGAATTGGGCAAATGACACAATCGAACGAATGATCCATACGTATGAACTTAATTGCATGATTGATTCAACCGCGTAGAACAACATACAACTCAGTTGAGTCGCAGGTTCATTCACACGACCGAGCTAATTCGCACAACTAAGACTCAGTCGGATCGTCCATTCACACGACAAAACAGAATGATTCAAGTTCATTAAAATTCAATTATGATTCACTTACACAAACTCTAACGTTTATTTATCTTATGTAACAGAAACATGGCGAGTTTATGGACTATGAGCACAAGGCATAACCTGTGTGCTCATTTGGACGTCACCTCATGGTATGCCTCTAATTTTGCTAGGATCATCGCCTTCCTATGGAGATCAAGGCTCTTCAAGGATATATCTACTCCGTGCACACCTTATCAATCGATTCAGCAGGCTTTCTGGGAAAGCGCGATCGTTGACAGGTCTGCGGAACCGTATCGGATTAGGAGTACCATATTTGGAGAAGCGATAGAGATCAGTGAGGAAACCTGAGAAGGGTGTTAGAGTTGGGAGATGATAGTGACTGCCCTAATAGACTGCATCCATTAACTGTTTCGAGGTTGCTTTCTTCGGCTAAGTACTTGGGGGACATAAACGCAGGTGTGCTCAACAAGAGCAACCTATGCCCCCAACTCAAGTACTTAGCCCATGTACTGCTAAAGTGTATTGCCTGGAGGAAGGGAGGATTTGATAAGCTGTCTGATCAGATTCAGAATGCCTATGTGGGTCTGGTACTAAATCATCCATTCAGCTTCTCACCGATGATCTTTAACTACTGGGTCGAGAACCTAGAAGCCAAAGGCAAGGGGGGATTCTGTATATACCCCCAGTTTGTCCAGATGATCATTGACCAAACGATGCCCTCGCTGCCGAAAGAGAGTGATGATGCAGTGACACTAGAGGTCATGGACGACACCACCCTTCGGAGGATGAAGGTTTACCAGGGCAAGCAGGTGAAGCCCCCGGTAAGGAGGTTGTTTGGGCATCTAGCCTGGGATGACTACGTGGCGCCAGCTAGGAGGAAGTGGCGCCACAATGATAGTGACTCAGATGTTGATTAGATTGCTCTACCCTCTGATGACACCGACGGTGATGACCACGATGCTGATAGGGAGGTGATGGTTAGGGTGGACCTGAGTCTGCTCCTATTCACCCTGATTTCCAGATGGAGGAGGAGGAGGAGTCTGATGAAGAGCCTCTGTGCGAACGGCAGGGAGCCAGGTCGTAGCCACAGAGAGAGGTCTCAAGGTGGTTGGTGGATGCCACGGGGAGTCAGGGATGCTGCTGTTGCTGATACAGATGCATCTTATACCCCGGACCCACCCAGCAGGCAATGGGGAGTCATTGTGTCTAAGGGCTTGAGGAGGAAGAGAATGGCTCACCCTTATGGAAAAAAGGGTAAGAGGCTAAGATTTATAGTGACCACATCCACTCCCACTCCCACTGCTACCACTACTACCACATCCACCTCCACATCCACCACAACTACCACCACCACTACCATACCCCCCACCACTACTTCCACTCTTCCTATCCACCTCTACTACAGCCAACCCTTCACCATCCACTCATATGCCACCACCCATATTTGCCATTGCTACTACTACCACCACCACCCACCAAGCAAGACCATCATCCTACACCATATTCACCACAGGGCCCACTCTACCCCCTATCGGGGTAGAGGAACAACTGGCTGCATTTAACCGCATGGTGCTGAAGCTGCTGATGAAGAAAAAAACTGCTCAATTAAGTCAGCTTGTGGAGCTAAATGCTACTCAAGCACAACAGATAGCTCAGCAAGCACATCAGATCTCCCAACTCTAGGAGCGAAACGACCAATCCACAAAGAGAATAGAGGAGTTGGAGGCCTCTAACAAGACTATCATGCTCAATCTAAAGGGATCAAAAGATGAGCCTTTGAAGATTAGAGAGGGTGATGATGATGATGATGATGATGATGATGATAATGATGATGAAGATGATGATGATGATAGTGATGATGATGAGAGTAGTACAGATAAAGGGCCAAAGGGAAGGCAGGATGATGATAATGATGAAGAAGGAGATGCAGCTACATCTGACTCAAATCAAGGTCAAGAGAGAAGGACATAGAGAAATCATGACCAAGGAGCATCATCCTCTGCCCCACCTGTAGAGAAGCCCGCCATTCAAGACAAAAGTAATGCTTAGATGTTTATCTATTTGAAAAACTTTGTACTTGAATCTTGTATTAAAATTATGTAATTAATGTTTATGTATCTTTATCAAATGTTTGAATGTCTTGATTAATTACTAACAATTGTTGTGTTTTTAAATGTATAAATCAAGTAGATCAAACATCTCAGGCAGATGAGTATGATGTTGCTCCCTACAGCAAATCAAGTCTCAACTCACAATGATTCTTGATTTGCAAGGGATAGTTCGAAGGTCGGTGAGCTATACTCCCAAAGAAGGAGAAATCATACATTACCTGACTGACGAGCAACTTGCTGAGATGTTTAGGATAAACCCAGATGAGATTGTTAAGGATGCGCCTACTTTTAAAGTGACAAGTGACGATGAGCTCAATGATGTAGACGAAATAGAGATTGAGGATGTTACCGCTGACCACTATCCATAGTACACTGATCGAGAGGGAAATGTAGTCCCCAACTTGGGTGATACTCTCGGCAGTGATACATTTGACAAGCTGGATCAGATGGAGAAAGAGACTGAGAAGAATAAGAGTCAAGCCCAAGCCTTAGACGCTGATGTTGACATCAAGAAGGCTGAATGGGCGGCCTATTTTGCTGAGATCCGAGCCCTGCACACTGGACAAAAGCCATATGCATACACCAAGCTATACAAAGTCAAGAAACACCTAAAGGTGTCGGGGAAGATCATTGAATTAGAATATTTTGAGGATCTGAATGTGTATGCAGTCAAGAAAGAGAAGGGCATAGAGTACTTTAGATTGCCACACGATCTAAAGACTCTCCCTGGTTTTGAGCTCAACCAGCTGGCACGCCTAAAGTTACTGTATGCTGATCTGAGAAAATGTCAGGCTGGTTTGAGGCTACTTTAAGGAAAGAATACCACACCAGGTGGGTAAACGTCAGACCTCAACAACCGAAGAGGTACATCAGAAGGTCTGAAGTTGATTCCATAACTGGAAATCCTAAAATAGTGCTGAAGTGGAGTCCTCCGCGTACATGTTCAAAATTCCTCTAAGGGAAATGCCACAGGACTTCACTCCACACTTCAAGTGGTGGTATTACAATTGGAGAACAGGTAAAGTTGTCATATCCTAGAAAAGGAGAGCCAAATGGATACTATCTGGGTGTTTGACCCTATGTGGCTCACCAACTTGTCTGCTGACGATGTATATACCTTATACAAGTGGCCCCTATTCTATGACTCACAGGATATCATACAAGCACTCCAGTTTCAGAACGTGATAAGACTCTGTTTTGCATTCAAGATACATGCCGAAGTTACAAGAGAGGAAAAGTACAAGAAATTTGAAGAGCTAATGAAGAGTGTTAGACAATGATGTAAACTAGGTCCAAGGGGGAGTTTGTTGATGCATATGTACCTAGTTTAGGAGCTTAATGTAAAATGTTGATCATGTCTTACATATATGTAATTGAATGGGTATGAATGAAATACAATGTGTGGTTGATGCTTATAATGTTTAATATTTCATTATGTATTGTGTGATAACTTATAGTGAACTAACTATATAGGTTTGTGGTTGTTGTACATAATTCTTAGTCAATAATGATTGAGAAACATGTTCAAACTTAATCGTATGAAGTCCTCATGCGAATGGACCATGGTAATGGACCATACGCATGAACACTTCATGCTAATGGTCAAGTTGCATGACTGAACTAGGAGAGTAGATCAGTCGCCCGATTGAGACATAAGATTGACTCAGTCACACGACTAGACCTTCAGCCGTGCGAATGGATCAATCGCATGATTCAGTCACACGACTAAACCATGCTAATGATTCAGTCGTATGATTAGAAGACCCTAACCTATAAATACCACCTAATTCGTGGAAAAATTTAACAATTCGAATACCTACGCACATAATCGTACCCTAGCCATCCAGAGACTCAAGAAACCTGTTCCAAGTTCATAGATCACAGTTGACCATGTTCTAATCATTCTTAACATCTCATTAATCATTAGATTGATCTGAATTGTGTTCACCCTAATTGGATCGCCAATCAAATAGGATTCGTCACTATTTGAGTTGATATACACACATAATCAGTTAGTACTCCGTACATAAACGGTCCTAACAAGTTGGTCCAAGCAAATCCATATGAAGTAGCTTCAATGGAGTATTGTTTATGTTCACCAGCTTGAATTTATGAGAAGATTTGTGTTGTTTTCCTTTGAGGCACGCTGAATAGTGATAAAAAAAGTGAAAGTCTTTTGTGGAAGACCATGGTTTCCTTTGACCAATATGTTTATGTTTTTAAAGCTGGTGTGCCCCAGACGTCTGTGCCAAAGCTATGACTCATCAAAAGATGCTTTTGACAAAAGACATGTTTCTTCTTTAGGTGATGCAGAACACATGTTTAAAACATGAGTATTATTCTTCCTCTGGGTCTTTAGGACAACCCATTCTTCAAAGATCTAAATCTAGGTTCAGGAAATAGAATAGTTCTTGTCACAAATCTGAGACACACTTAGCCAATTGAAGTTCAGTTGTTCACAGTAGTTCACTCTGTCAAAGCTCAGCATCCCATTCGTCACACATCCTTCACTTGTAATTCAACCACCCTGTGAATCTCCACCAAATGCCACCGTAGTTCCTTGTATATGCTTGAAATCATGAAGGAGGGAATGATCTCTGGTTATGTGCGAGCATCCACTGTCCACGTACCATAAGCTATTGGACCTATATGGATGACCCTGCAAGCATAATAAAACTAATTAGAATGTGGAACCCAATCCATGATGGTCTTAGGTTTCCTGTTCCTATCTATTATGGTGACCTCTTGATACTTTTCTCTAAATTGTGATAGTGCTTATGATATTCTGCTGGAGTCTTCTCATCAACATCAATAGACGAGTTAGATGAATACTGAAATCTTTGATCTTTATGCTTGTGAAGAAATTTAAACCGTTTTTGATTTTCAAGAATCAATTTAGGTTTGTGGGGATTCAACAATGGAATAAACTAAAGCTTACCAAATCATAATTATAGCCAACTGAAGATCTAATTGTATAAGTTCAGATACCAAGTTGATTACAACAAAAACAACAATACAAGACAATTCAATATGATAATGTCAAGATCAAGACAATCAGAAAAGTCAAAATTAGGTCATGTTGTAATATAAGTATAAATAGACCCACTAGTGCATTTTTGCAAGTGTGGCTTTTGTGTGAGTGTTTCTCATGGTGTAAATCACAATCCAAGGAGAAATCCTCTCCTTTGGGTGGGTTTGATTTCACCAGCCATCTATGATTCTCATTGCAACTTGTTTATCAACATCAATGAAATCATAACATTATTATTATCCATATCTTTATTCTTTGATTCACACACGTCCACCCATCTTAATTTTGATTTCTAGATCTGAACGAGATGAATCCTAAGATCCAAGCTCAATGAATCTAAAATATTTATTTAGCAAGGTTTTGAAAAGTCAGACTTTTGATTAATATAGTGGTTGTTTCTTTGACTTTTCCATATTTCTTTTGTTTTACTACTGTCATTGAGTGATCTAGATGTCCTAGATTGATTGATGTACAAATGACTCCTCACTTGTGTTTTTCCTGATGATGTGGTTGAGATATGCTTGTTTTGAGCGATTCTCACTTCCTTCTGATTGAAGTAAGAATCAGATATATTGTGATTGTTCATATCACAGACTGAACAATATTTGTTAAAATAACAATTTTTGGTTGAGTGGTTGATCATGTCATAGATAGACAATATTGATTGTAAAAACACTTTTTTGTTTTGTGATTGAACATATCACAAATGTCACAATACATTTGTTTGTTGTTTGAATCAGATTTTGATTTGTGGGGCTCAGCTGATTTTCTCATTTGCTGCTGAGCCACTTTCTTTTGCTTCGGGGATGAATCAAAATCAACCTTTTTGTTAGACTTTCTTAGTTATTTTTGTTTCTTCAACCCTTTCTGTATCTCTTTCTTAAATTGATCAACATGTTCCTTATTACATATATCAGAACCAACACCCTGTCCTCATTTTGAAGATTGAGGGTCTGACAGAGTTTTACACGTTGAAATCAGTGATCTCTTTTGTTTCTTTTGCAGTGAAACTGCTGAATCAAGAAGAAGGCTAATACAACCAAAACTATGTCACTTAAGTTATTGTGGTGCTACATGCAAAGGCTTCCGAAGCTTAATATGGAACTTCTGAAGGTTGTAGAGTTCTTCCGAAGACAAAGAGAAAGACCAACTTCCGAAGACATAACTCTACTTCCGAAGACAAGTGCATAGTTCCGAAGTTCAAGACTTAGAAGAATAAAGTAAAGACCACTTCCGAAGTATGA
The DNA here is from genome assembly GCA_025506515.1 of Flaveria trinervia. Taxonomy (NCBI): domain Eukaryota; kingdom Viridiplantae; phylum Streptophyta; class Magnoliopsida; order Asterales; family Asteraceae; genus Flaveria; species Flaveria trinervia. The sequence continues at coordinate 22,687,064 of CM046453.1, read as the reverse complement.
TGAAAAGAAGAAGTTTCCAAGCCTTGGAAGAAGTAGCCTCTTCCGAAGTATAAGTGGCTTCGGAAGTACTTACTCTTCCGAAGCCATTTAACCTTCGGAAGACACTGTTATGAACCAATGGACACAAGTATGGTCTCTCACACTCCGTTGAAGACTTCTGATACAGCATGGCTTCTTCCTAAAGAGCCATGTTGTTGACCATACTTTATTCTACTGTTTCCCTTTTTATGATAGTACATGTTACAAACTTTAGTTGGTGACAAAAGTAAGTCAGGGACATGCCCTGACTACCAAATCTCAGATAAGACTGTATCCGAGATACCTTAAGCTATAGTCTTATAGTATAGGCTTTAGCTAAAGGATCATAACTGGTATCAAAGTATATCGACTGTAGATAGTATTATATATAGGTTCTTCTTGTAACTCATAGTGAGATATAATCTGCTTGTAAGAGTCCTATATTTTGAGTTGAGAATCAATATATAAAAGTATCTTGAAAATTATCTTACTGTGTTCTTTATTACTTTCTATATTGTGATCAACTCTTATTGATTCTTCATACCCGAGTGTTGTTCTAGGTGAGTTTGAGAGAAAACATTGTGTTTAAGTAGAGATGGGAACAATGATCCTGCAATTGGAATTAGAGCATCTCAGGCTCTTGATTGTGTGATCTAACCATCGAAATCATCCTGTTTTTACTCCTCCCTACTACTCACTCACTCAATGGCCCTTAAAAATCCGAGGTAGAGATGGGAACAATGATAAAAGCTCCCATCATTACCCCTGAATACTTCAGGTCTTGGAGTAGAAGAATAGAAGGCTTCATTAGATACCAAGACATCAAACTATGGAACTCCATTGTCAATGGACCGTACAAGCCAAAGGTGGCATCATCTCATGGAAACGATGCCATGATAGAGAAGGCTGTCGAGGACTATTTTGATGAAGACAGAAAGAAGATGGACAACGATAGCAATGCTATGACTATTCTCATGACTGCAATACCGAACTCTATTATGGTGGGGTTCCAGCATTGCAAAACTGCCAAAGAATTGTTTGATGCCTTGCTCAGATGTACTCAAGCTCCAACGACTCAAAGAAGGACTCACTGAAGCAGCAGTTCGAGAACTTCACTCATATTGCTGGAGAGACCCTCAGCCAGCAGTACTTCAGGTACATGGATCTTATCTCTTCCCTTCAGTCTGTGAAGATCACTCCTAAAATCAGAGATCTCACCAGAAAGTTCATGAGTGCTCTTCCCAACGGGTGGACATTCTACTGTGTCTCTATCAATGGAACAAAAAACTTGAACACTCTTTCGATGACTGAACTCTACGGCACCCTTGATGGATATGCCTAGAGATGGAGAGTAAGAAGGGCCACCAAACAAGCAGACCCATGAGTCTTCCTGCTAGCAATGCTTTAATGGTTGCTGAAGGCTCATTAACCCCTCAAACTCAGCATTTCCTGACTTATCAGCAGCCATCCTGCTCTTGTCGACCATAGATCACTTTTCCGGAGACTCCATGGTCTCAACAGGCTCAACACAACTCCTTCGAGGAAAGTTGTGCCTTTGTTTCAGGAAGTGGACACTCAGGAGATTTTCAATACTGTTTTATGATCTTGAGTGTTTTAGTCCAGATGATGTAGAGTACATGGACATTGTCCAGCAGATGGCTCTTTTAACTTACCGAGCGAAGAAGTTCTTTAAGAGAACTAGAAGGCATTTCCCTCCAAACCCAACTACCAGCAAGTTCGGGTTTGACAAGACCAAGGCAAAGTGATACAACTGTAGCCAACTGGGTAATTTTGCAAGGGAATACAAGGCTCTAAGTCCAATCTGGGAACCCCACATGCCTCCACACATCCCTCAACCTCAAAGCCCATTGAGAGGTCAACAAAAACAGCTACAATGGCTCAAGAAGTTGACTGTAGATTCATGGTATAGGATGTGACTCCTGCTCAAGCTCTTATGGCTGGAACAGATGATGCCTAGGTATATGAACATCTTTGCACTCCAGCCTGTATAGCTAAAGTTAAACTTTATTAGGATTACAATATGGAAATCAGATCTAATATTAAGTCTTTAAATATTCTAAAATCTGATTTTAAAAGAATTGAAACTGACTATCAAAAGAAAATTGATGAGTTAGAGAAAACTATATCTCTTTTAATACATGAACACACCAACTACAAGACTCAAATCAAGGATTTGATATCCAAATTGTCTAAGGCTCAAGCCTAGCTTGTCACTGCTAAGGCTTAGGCCAGGAAGCATGCTATTTCTAAGCAGAACTTCCAAGCTATTCTTGCATCATCCTCCCATTCCAAACTCTGTTATCAAAACAAAGGAGGGTTGGGAACCAAAAAAATCACTCCACCACATTCCTATGAGTCTATTAGACAGCCTCGATGTGGTACTAAGGAGCAAGAGGTTCCAAATGCTGACCCTTCCTTTCCAGAGTTGAAGGATGAGGCATCAATAGAGGCCACCACAGGGAAGGAACAGGTAGATGTACCCATCTCCTCCTGTGAAGACCAAATCCTAACCATTAAAGCCATAAGAAGCAGAGCTAAAGCTGCTAGAAGAACTGCTAAGATGGTGGCTGAGTCCAAACTAAAAATTGACCCCAAGCAGAAGGGTGTCTTTATCTCAGCTAGATTCCAAGTGTTAGGTACTTCTAATTCAGGAAAGGAATGTAATACCAGCATTCCTGTCCTTCCAAAGGATCAAAAGTTGAAGGGAAAAGTTGCTAATGAAGAAAAGAAGCCCAAGAAACAGCAACCCTAACTTTCCCAAAAGACTAACATTGCATGCATCATGTGTGGCCTGCAAAATCAAATGGAAAAAGATTGTTACTACAATCTTGCAAGCACACATTATGCAAATAATGTTAGAAAAGAAGGAGTGAGGGAAGGTTTCACTTTGGGACCTTTTCATATGGTTTAAGTGTTAAAGAAGGGAAAGCTAGTTTCCAAAGCCAAGTTGCTTTCGGAAGAAACTCCTTCTTCCGAATGGAAATGGCTTCGGAAGTAAAAGTTATTAAGGTTCGGAAGAACAAGAAAGCTCCCTTGAAACTATCCAAGAAGTGGACTGCTTCGGAAGAAAAGGTGGTGAAGGCTTATTCAGAAAAGAAAGAAGCTTCGAAAGAGGGCCATGCTGCTAAAGCTTCAACAAGCTCATCCTCCAAAGTCAGCCAAAGGATGGACTGGAATATAAAGGAAGATGTTGCAGCCCAAACCTCTTCTTCAAAGACCTCTATTGAACCCCCATGCATATCATTTGGTTCAATCATGTCATTATCTTTGGACGAACCCAAGACCAGCAAGGCTTGGGCTTCCAAACAAAACTAACAATCTCATCTTATGTGCAAGGACATCCATTTGACAAAAACAACAATGTCTGGATTGTAGATAGTGGATGCTCCAGGCACATGACATGGAACAGATCTCTACTTCAACAGTTTTAGAACTATGATAGAGGTCCTGTCTAATTTGGAGGTGAGGCCGGAGGATATATTTCTGGCAGAGGGAGTATATCCAATGGTAAATTAAAAGTTGACAAAGTTCACTTTGTCAAACAGCTTGAACACAATGTGTTAAGTGTTTCTCAATTCTATGATCAAAAGCACCAAATGCTATTCACAGAACATGAGTGCATTATCCTCAAACCAGGGATGACAATTCCTCCAGAATTAGTGCTTCTTAGATCTCTCAGGAAAGGGGATATGTACAAGCTAGATATGAACAATGCTTCCCCAATGGGTGAAGTATCATGCTCTCTTTCCAAAGCTGATAGTGATGAGTCAACAATGTGGCATAAATGTATGTGTCATGTAAATTTTAAGACAATGAACAAATTGGCTAAATATAACTTGGTACATGGTTTGCCTAAAAAGGAGTTTTTCTGCAAAGATAACTGCATTGCATGCCTGAAAGAGAAACAACACAGGACATCTCATAAATCCAAATGTGTTAACTCTATCACTACTCCATTACACTTATTGCACATGGATCTTTTTGGTCCCACAAGTATAATGAGCATTGGAAGGAAATCATACTGCCTTGTGATAGTTGATGATTTTACAAGATTCATATGGGTATTCTTATTAAGAACTAAAGATGAAACTGTTGAAACATTAAAATCTTTTATTCTTAAAATAGAAAATCAAATTGATCACAAGGTTAAAATCATTAGAAGTGATCAAGGGATTGAGTTTAAGAACTTCGTTCTTGACTCATTCTGTAACTCAAAAGGGATTGACAGATAATACATTGCTCCCCAAACTCCTCAACAAAACGGTGTTGCTGAGAAGAGGAATAGGATACTTATTGAGGCTGCTCAAACTATGTTAGCTGATTCAAAGCTACCTCTAACATTCTGGGCAGAGGCAGTCAGCACTGCATGCTATGTGCAAAACAGAGTTCTTGTAGTTAAGCCACATGGAAAAACCCCTTATGAGCTATGGAATAAGAGGTCACCGTTCATTGGCTTTCTAAGGTCCTTTGGTAGCAGGTGTACCATACTTAACACAAAGGACAATTTAGCAAAATTTGCTGAAAAGTTGGATGATGCTATCTTTGTTGGATACAACATTAGGAGTCACAATTTGAGGAATCATCCAATATAGTTTTTAAAGAGCACACTGCTTGTGTTAGGGGGAATGGCCCAGATCATATTTTTGATTTAGAACTGTTTCCAAACTATTCTAAACCATCTTGTGAGAATGTTTCAGTTGGAACAGGTGCTCAAAATGATGCTGACGCTACTGCTAATGATCAACTATTTGAGCTTCCCAGGCCTAGTCCAAGTTCTATAAGTGCCTCAATACACGAAGCTTCCATTATTCACAGATCTGATAGTTTAACCATATCAGGAACAGTGAAGCTTCAATAAGTGAATCAGTTACTGAGCCTCAAAACTCATCAGGTGATCCACCACACCACCAGGTAGAAGTAAGTAGTATTTTAAAGGAACATGCAACTGTTATACTACTTCACAACCAACTATTGATGATGTTTCTCATTTATTCAATCAGTCCTCATTGAATGACTTTGAAACAACAGTTGGATAGAGTGTTCCAGTTCCTGAGCAGAATATGTCCAACCGAGAACATCATAGGGGATGTCACTGAGGGTGTGAGAGAAGAGGACAGACTCATCAAGGGAATGTCTGCTTGAACTCATGCTTTCTATCTCAGATGGAACCCAAGAAGGTAGAAGATGCCTTGACAGATAGTAGCTGGCTTGAATCGATGCAAGAGGAGCTGCTTCAATTCAAGAGACAGAAGGTATTGAACCTATGTCCGCTACCATCTGGTCAAGTACCTATAGGCACCAAATGGGTTTAATGAAACAAGAGAGATGATAGAGGCTTGATCATCAAGAATAAAGCAAGACTTGTAGTTCAAGGATACTATTGGACCAAAGAACCAATGAGCCGGATCAGAAAAACCTCTAAGTCCCATAGACATCACAACAACTGCTGAAGACTTGATCTGCTGTTTCATAAAGTCTGAAGAGCAACAGCTGAAGTACAAGTACTAAAGTACAAGTACTGAAGACTTCACAGCTGAAGATCAAAGTCTGAAGATCAACAGCTGAAGAACTAAAGTACTGAAGATCAACAGCTCAAGACTAAAGTACTGAAGATCAACAGCTGAAGATCAAAGTCTGAAGATCAACAGCTGAAGAACTAAAGTACTGAAGATTAACAGCTGAAGAACTAAAGTACTGAAGATCAACAACTGAAGACCAAAGTCTGAAGATCAACAGCTGAAGTCTAAAGTACTGAAGAACAACTACTGAAGTACAAAAGCTGAAGACATCAGCTGAAGACAACAGCTGAAGACATCAGCTGAAGACAACAGCTGAAGACATCAGCTGATGACAACAACTGAAGACATCAGCTGATGACAACAACTGAAGTTCAAGTACAAGTACTAAAGCCTTCAGAGTTTGTTACAACAGCTGAAGAAGCATTCTTCGGTTGTTGTGATGGTTTCCTTTTAGTAGTTTTCTTTTTATTTCAGTATTTGTAAAACGACTGAAGAGCATGTTCTTCAGTCGTTGTAGTTTCAGTAGTTTCTTTCAGTAGTTGTAGTGATAGTTAACACTTAGTATTTTTGTAAGGAGATGTCAGCTGTTTGACATCTTCAGTAGTTGTGTTAACTATCAGTAGTTTGAATAATTCTGTTAGATGTCACTATCAAGTGACATCAGCAGACGTCACATCTCCTATACAAGAGATGTTGACCTAATTGTATGTGTGACATTCTGTTACCACGAAAGCGAATATTGAATGAAATATATTTTGCAGAATTCTCTTTGTCTATAACCGTTTGTTCTTACTTCGAATATCTTTTGTGTTCTTGTGAATTTGCTAATTCATTGTTTGTTCTCCGCTCCTATACTTTCAAATCAATAAAACGTAGATCACTGATCCTAACAAATGGTATCAGAGCAGGTTAATCATTGATCGATCTAACAGTCGATCATTGAAACTGCTATTGATGTCTATGTTTGATTGAATTAGCTATTTGCAAAAACTGGTTATAGATTATTGAATTTCTGCCGCTTTCATTTATTCATTTTGAGATCTCTCTTGGTTCAATTTGGTTTGTTGTGTTTTGGTTCTAAATCTGTTATAGCTCAATTGAATTTGGTTGAATCTGAGATGACTACTCCTTCTAATGACCCTCACAATTACCGGTTCTTCAACCAAGCCTCCGATGCTGGTTAGGACTGAGTATAACATATGGCAATGAAGGATGCTTCATCACTGTCTATTAACAGTTCAGGTTGTTGGACATCTGTGGTACATGGACACATAAGCCTATGGTGAACAATCGGAAACCAATCAAATGGTTCCAAAGAAGAAGGAACAATACTCAGATGAAGATCGGAAACTGTTTGAGATTGATGCTAAAGCCCATGGAATTCTGGCCATGGCACTGCCGAATGAAATCTATTCAGGGCTTATGCATCATGAAACTGCTCATGACCTTTGGAATGCCTGAAGGAACAATTCGGTGGAACTGATAAGGTCTTAGCAAACAACAGAGAATCCTCGCCCAACAATATGAGACATTCTCTCATAGAAAGGGTGAGACACTGACCCAGCAGTTGGAGCGTTTTTCCTGTTTGATTCTCTGAGCTAAAAATGGTGAAACAGGAATACTGACAGGATCAGTGATCACAAGTTTGATGTATTAGATACAAAGCAGCGGAATACAAACTAGAATTAGACAAATTGTAGCAAGCAATCGATACTTGTAAGCATTAAGCGCATACGGTTATAGGGAGAGAATATATATTTCTGATTTGAAGGAATGTTTATAGAGGTAGAATATTTCTAATCAAATCATTCATTCATTCCATTCATTCAACATTACAATACGTTGTCACTCCTTATATAGAGTGCAACAATCACTGCTGTTATCACGGAAAGTGACAACTCGCAGATCTAATACAAAAATAACTAATTCTTAACAAACTACTGAAATGTTCACAACTACTGAGAACATATCAGTATGTTAAGTACAAAATATAAAACTACTGACCAACGACTGAAGAACAAGCTTCAGTCGTTTTACAAAACTACTGAAACATAAAAATATAAAACTACTGATATCACAACTACTGAAGAAGTACTCTTCAGCAGTTGTGACAAACTACTGAGGCTTCAGTACTTGATCTTCAGACTTTGACCTTCAGGTGTTTCATCAGCTGATGACTTCAGTAGATATCATCAGCTGATGTCTTCAGTCTTTGTCTTCAGACCTTGTACATCAGTTGTTGATCTTCAGCACTTGTAAACTCTTCAGCTGTTGTACTTCAGTACTTTGGTCTTTCAGCTTCAGTACTTGTGTTCTTTAGCTGTTGTACTTTAGCACTTTGGTTCTTCAGCTGTTGAGGTCTTCAGCACTTGATCTTCAGTTGTTGAAGTCTTCAGCACTTGATCTTCAGTTGTTGAAGTCTTCAGCACTTGTCAAACTACTGATGAGGCTTTCAGCAGTTGTTGTGATACCATGTGGGACTTAGAGGTTTTCTGATCTTGGCTCATTGTTCTTTTGGTCCAACAAACTCCCCCTGAACCAATGCAGCCAAAACCTCTAACTTATTATTCATTCCCACTTATTGATGGCAAAATGTTGGTCTTTTTCCTTCTTGATCAGTAGAGAAGATGACCCATGTAAGCTCCGGCCTGGGATGAAACCTCAAATATTTGTTTGGCAGAGTATGAATAGGAACTCTGTTTTGGGGAACAGGACACAGAGTTGTTATCCCATTCATGAGATTCACTTCCCCATAATGAGTCTGTACGACTCTCTTGTGTAGGCCTCAAGGAAGGTGATTTGTTCCTCCATGGTTAGCTCTTCAGCACCTCCTTCAAACAATGATTCCGGCCCATAATACTCAGACAGGTATTTGGCCTGTTTCCCATTCTTTAGCTCCACAGTTGTTATTATTCTGTAAGCAAACTCATCCGGGTGATTACCCTCTAGGAACAACTGGAGCTCATTTTTCCTGACTTCCTCAAGCCTCTTGTAAACTAACCCCTTTTTCACTATTTTGTTTTCCAGCATCTTCTGAGGGGTTAGATTAGCTTTGTAGGCCTTCTTGAAGTCTTCTAGGATTTCCCAGGGTGAAACTACAAAGACCAGAGAGATCACTTCATCTACGATCTTTTTCACCTGGCCAATGTATCTCCGAGGTATATTGTTCTTATGAATTCGGTGAGAGACCCTGGGATCAGGCCAAATCCTCACTCTTTCCTTTTGATATTGAAAGGTATGCCTGAGAGTGTAAAGTCTGAGGGCTTGCTCCTTAATATTGATGATAGAAGATGTGGCTGCATAAGCTTTGTCAACTCTCTTCAGCAATCCTCATCATGCTGTTTATGAAGCTCTTCTTCTTCTAACTTCACTTTAACCATTTGTCTCTGGACTTCAGGAGTAATTGCTGAGGAGTGACTTGTGGCCTTAGGCAACTGAATCACAGCTGAGAGCGGCAGCCTGTCTTCATCATCTTCTTCATCTTCTTCTAGCCTCAATATCCTTCTCTTCTTCTTCAAGGGTATATCATCGGCTATGGTTTTGAGGGTAAGGGAGTTGGTTTGGTGGGTTGTGTTTTTGGTGGTGTTGGTGTGGGAATGTTGACAGGCTGTGCTAGCATCCTTGAGGTGAGTGTGGCTTTTGATTGCTTGGCTAGCTCAGTCTGCTCCCAGCACCCGCTTCATTCAAAGCTTCAATAACAAGCCCCTTAGTGTATGCTTCAGACGAACAGATCTTGGTGGTGATTGCCAAGATACTGTCCCTGGACCAAGCTTTGATTTCAATCATTGATCTTCCAAGATATTTTGCAATAAATCTTATCATGATTTCAAGCCTTTCTCTTTCTAACACTTCATAACTTGCCCATCTATTCTGGATTTCTTCAATCTCTAGTCGTCGAATCTCAGAGTCAAGTTTGTTGTGTCATGGCCTTGCCTGAACAACTGATCAATGATGTTGTCCATTGATCTGCTGTGTTCGGCATCAGCCTCTTTTATCAGTAGCTCCAAGGCTTTATCTTCAGCAATGTGCTCATCAGCACCTTTCTTCCGCTTGTAGGTGAGCATTGTTGCTGTTCTTTCTCCTCCTTTGGGCTTGCTTCGCTTCCTTCTTTTCCTCGGATCTTTTCCTCTTCTTTTCTTTCACTGCAGTACTCTCCCCCTTTTGGTTGCATTGGAGGAAGGGTTTGTACCGCAGAAAGAGTCTTTTGGACAGCAGCATCAACCAAGGATGTAATGTTGAGGAAAGTCTCTATCAATGGCTTTGATCACTATATCAGTGATTATGGGTGTGATGAGAGGGAGGGAATTTTGGAGTACAGCACCTATTTGCTCAGGAGGGTTCTGTTCCTGAGAAGTAGGGCCTGAAGCAGAGGCAGGTGGTTGATGTTGGAGGAGGCTGGATGTTTGGGAAACCTTCAAGTGAAGGTGCCATCTGTGGGTGGATAGAGGCAGATGGTCTTTCTCCTTGTGAGAGTTGGTCAAGTAGGTTTTGCAGCCTACTGACTTTCTCTTCAAGGAGTGTGTTCTGGGCAAGAACATCATAGAAAAAGCCCAGGTCATCATCAGCCGAAGCTGAATCAGCTGACCTCCTGCTTAGAGCAGGATTTACATGCACTGGGTGTAGACCAGTTGGTGCATGTGCCCCTTGTGCTTGGTACTGGGGACTTCCAGCCTCAGGACAATGTCCATCATCAGCTGTTGCCTCTAGTGAGGTCTTAGCAATGTTACCAGCCTCACTCTGGTCATGTGCTGAGTCAGAGGAGGTGGCAGCCTCACTAGATATTCTAAGCTCCTTGTCTACACCAGGAGATAGAAGTGGGAAACCCCTGTGCTGTGGGTTCTCAAGTGCACTGTGTTCCTCCCCCTCATTGTAGAGGTATTCCCAGTAGTAAGTGGTTTCTGGGGAGGGGGTGAGGAGTGCAATTGAGTCAGCACTTGTGCAACTATTAAAGTTGGGCTGTGAGGGGCGGTTGTTTGGGGTGAAGGGATAGAAGCAGTGTGCACCGGGGGAGGTTGGTGCTCTTCAATGGCAATCTCCTCAAGTGAGGAAGATCCCAGATATGTAGGTGCCCCTTGGGTGGTTGCTGCAGGCTCCTGTTGAGAGGAAGCCTGAGCGGCTATGGCTGGAGGAGTCATTGTATCCACTAGGGGGTTTGGACTAGTGGATATATCCTGCGTTTGTGTTGCAGGGGCATCCTCAGGGGACTCAATTCCCTGAGTAGCCGTTTTGGGTTTCTTTTTGGTGGGTTTGGTGGGGACTTTGGATTTGGAGGTGGTGGCTGTGGGTTCCAGCTGCGTGGGTTTTCGCAGCTTGGCAGCCATTTTGAGTGTCCGGTCAGAGTTGTGCCGGGAGTATACTTCCGGCAGAACAGCCGTAGCAGGGACTCCCAAGCCAACAAGTCCCTCAGCATTAAGCTGGTCTGTAATAATGGCCATTATGAACCGTGGATAAAGTATCCAACGGTTGGCAGTTAGTTTTTGAGCCATATCTTTGAGCTCTGAAAATATTATTCTGAAAAGTTTAGTGGTTGTTGCTCAAGGATAGAATACATTACCTGCTGCCATTTGGTGGACATTTGATCCCAAGACGACGTCTTAGGGGCCAAACATACATTTACCATGTGAAAAATCAGGCGCTCAGCGTCATTAAAGTGTTTCTTCATGATGGTGGAGGCACTGAGATCGCCTTGATATCCATGTTGAGCAAAGGATAGATCTATGGTGCCCTTCGGATATCCAGCAGGAGAAGTAGCATCATTCAGTTGAAGAATTTGGCGGATTATTGCAGGAGTAATGACTACTTCTTTGTTGTTGACGACTGACCGGAGGGATGGTGTGTGTTGTTCTCCCCAGTGGTAACAGTAACGTTCATCCAAAATTGTGCAAGGATTCGGCATGTAAGATGGGGTTCAGAAGAAATGCCTTGTTGTATTGGGACTGAACCATAAGATCGATAGCAGTATCGAACTTAGTCCAGATCGGCGATTTAGTGAGGTAGGCAACACAGTTGTGTCGCGGTTTAATTTGCATAGACGCCATTGAGAAGAGGGAAGTTTTGGAGAGGAACGTTAGGTTTGAAGAAGATGAAGCATTGAGAGCTAGGTTAGGGGTATATATAGGGTACGGGTAAGGAAACGACTGAAGGATGTGGTGTTAGTCATCAGTAGTTTTAAACGACCGTTGACATGGTATTCCTTTCAGACGTTGAAACACTGAAGTCGTGGTGTTAGGCATCAGTAGTTTAGAAAACTACTGAAGACCGTGGTTTTGACTTCAGATGATTGAAACAACTGAGGACTTGGTGTTTGTCATCAGTAGTTATGAAACTACTGAAGACAGTGGTTTTGTCATCAGCTGTTGTAAACAACTGAAGACTAGGGATTAGTCATCAGTAGTTATAAAACTACTGAAGACGTGGTTTGCTTCAGTTGTTTAAATGAAACAGCAGTTGTACAAACGACTGAAGAGAAAGTTCTCTTCAGCTGTTTTCGTCAATTCTTAGCTTTTCAGCTGTTTCAATCTGTCCTCAACACATTCATCAGTCTTTTTGGCTGATTTCAGTTTTTCATAGGACATCAGTACTTATCTGTTTTTACTGATTGCAGTGTTGTAACTGCATCAGTAGTTGTGACTACATCAGTAGTTTAGAACAGATGAAGTACTTCAGTACTTGTGAGACATTTAGCCTTCAGTAGTTATAAAAACTACTGAGGTAAAAGAGCTCATCAGTACTTATATGTGACATAGGTACTATGATCATCAGTATGAATTACTAAGATCATCAGTAGTTGTCACTTATTCTAGTTGCAGCATACCAAGCCTTAACACCAGGTTTTGGAAAGTTGAACTATCCAAGGGCTTAGTAAAAATGTCTGCAAGCTCATCAGCACTAGGCACAAACTTAGGATCAATCAGACCTTTTCAAAACAATCCCTTATAAAATGATGTCTGATCTCTATATGTTTGGTCCTAGAGTGCTGGACTGGATTTTTGACAATACAAAGAGCTGAAGCACTATCCATTAACAATGGAGTCTTAGTCTCTGTAATGCCATAATCCAAAAGTTGGTTTTGAAGCCAGAGTACCTGAGATGTACAACTTGCAGCAGCAATGTACTCTGCTTCAGCAGTGGATGTAGCAACTGAGGTCTGTTTCTTGCTCTGCCAAGAAATCAAGCAGTTGCCTAGGAATTGACATCCACCAGAAGTTGATTTCCTGGTCAACTTACACCCTGCATAGTCACTGTCAGAAAAAGCAACTAATTTACCAGAATGTCCGGTAGAATACCATAAACCTAGAGATGGAGTGCCTTGCAGATATCTAAAGATCCTCTTGACTGCAATCAGAAGATCTAGCACAAACACATGTAGCAAACATAATATCTGGTCTAGAAGCTGTTAAATACATCAAGGACCCAATCATACATCTGTAATGTTTCATCAACCACTTTACCTTTCTGATCTGAGTCCAGTTGTGTGGTGCTGCTCATGGGAGTAGAACAAGGCTTACAGTTTTGTAAATCAAACTTTTGCAAAAGATCTTTTGTATATTTGGACTGATGAATAAAAATTCCATCAGCCTTTTGTTTGATTTGCAACCCCAGAAAGAACTGTAATTCTCCCATGGCACTCATTTCAAACTTCTGTTGCATCAACTTTGTAAAGGCATCACACAACTTTGGATCAGAGGATGCAAAAATGATATCATCTACATAAATTTGAACAAGTAGATTATGCTGCCCAGCTTTCTTAATGAATAAGTCTTGTCTATGGAGCCTCTAGTGAAATTGTTTTCCAGAAGAAAGTTTGATAATGTCTCATACCAGGCTCTGGGAGCTTGTTTTAACCCAAAAAGAGCTTTATCAAGCTTATACACCCAATTAGGATGTTTATTGTCCTCAAAGCCTGGAGGTTGACATACATAAACCTCTTCTTTAATTTTTCCATACAAAAATGCACTTTTGACATCCATTTGAAAAACTTTAAGGTTTTGATAAGCAGCATAAGCTAAAAACAATCAATTGCTTCCAGTCTGGCTACAGGGGCAAAGGTTTCATCATAATCAATACCTTCTTCTTGTGCAAACCCCTGAACAACCAGTCTGGCCTTGTTCTTAACAATAAGCCCATTTTCATCAGTTTTGTTCCTAAACACCCATTTAGTGCCTATTGCACACTTACCTGGAGGTAGAGGAACCAGTTCCCACACTTGCTGTTTCTTGAACTGAAGAAGCTCAAGCTGCATGGCATCAACCCATCCATTGTCCTTTAAAGCAATGTGATAATTCTTTGGCTCTTGCTGACTGATGAAGAGAGCATAGAAGCAGAAATTTGACAATTGACTTCTTGTTGATACTCCAGCAGTGATATCACCAATGATTTGAGACATAGGGTGATTCTTCAGATCTTGATACACAATGAGATCTGTGCAAGTGTTTGTAGCCGGTTCAGCAGCAACAGATGGTGATGGTGTATCATTTCCTTGAAACCAATCAGTGGATGGTAATTCAAAGGAAGTTGAATTCGAAGAAATCTCATCAGCATTTGTTGTGGATGGTGCTACTGGAGCTACAGGAACATCAGGTCTAGCTGAGTCAGGCAGCTGATCACTAAACCTGAAGAGGTGAGTACTGCAATCATCATCATCAGCAGTACCACCAGGTGGTGAACTGTTGACAGGAGCAACAGCAGGAGTTTGATAAGGAACATATTGCAGTATGTCCAAATCAAATAACTCCACAGGACTTTGTGGAATCTTGTCCTTTGGAGATTCATTAAACTTAACATGTATAGTTTCTTCAACCATCTTTGTTCTGCAGTTGAAGACTCTGTATGCCTTGCAAGTAGATGAATAACCAACAAAGTACCCTGCATCCACCTTAGGATCAAATTTGGAGTTGATCCTTTGTGTTGAGAATGAAACAGGGACACCCAAATGCTTTGAAAAATGAAATCAGAGGAGCCAAATGATGGAGAACTTCATATGGAGTCTTCATCAACCTCTGATTTACTAAAACTCTATTTTGCACATAACAAGCTGTGTTGACAGCTTCAGCCCAAAAGGTCAATGGCAAACCTGAGTCAGCCAGCATGGACCTTGCAGCTTCAATGAGGGTCCTGTTCTTTCTCTCCACTACTCCATTTTGTTCTGGAGTCCTTGGAATGCTGAACTGCCTTTTGATTCCCTTTGAAAGATAGAAGTCATCAAGTGTATGATTTCTGAACTCAGTTCCATTATCACTCCTAATACACTTGACTGGAAGGGAATACTGCTTCTCAATGTACAACACAAAGTGAATAATCTTCTGAGCAGCCTCATCCTTTGAATGTAGAAAGAAAGTCCATACAAATCTGGAGTAATCATCCACAATTACCAGACAGTATTTCTTCTTTGCCATGCTCATTACTCTCACAGGACCAAATAGATCCATATGCAGTAATTGCAAGCAGGCAGTGGACTTGGACACTTCAATAGGAGGGAATGAGACTTTGTGCTGTTTTCCTTTTAAACAAGCAGTGCAGGTTTCATCACAGTGGAACTCCTTTATTGGTAAGCCTCTGACTAAACTATTGTGGCTAAGCTGATTCATGTTTTTGAGATTAACATGACCAAGCCTCCTGTGCCACAGTTTAGATTCTTGAGAAGAGGCTTTGGAAAATAGGCAAGGATTGCCTTTGAGATCTATCTTCTTAGAGAGATCTAAGGCATACACTCTTCCTGTCCTGTTGGCTTTCAGGAGAGTGTGATCATCCAACACCTTGTCAATCAAGTGCAAAACTTTGGATGACAGAATCCTACAGTTTTGACTGGTGAAAAGGGCAACATGGCCTTTATCACACATTTGACTGACACTCAAGAGGTTGTACTTGAGATTTTCCACATGATTAACATCATCAAATTTGATTTCTCCATTGGAGACAAAGCCCTTACCGATGATGTAACCCCTAGCATCATTGCCAAAAGAGACAAATCCCTTCTTTCCTTGAGAGTAGTCATGAAGAAGAGCTGTTCCCAGTCATGTGCATAGATCCCCCACTGTCTACATACCAGATGCTACTTTGGCATGTTGAAGAACCCTGCAATAATAAACAATCAGTTAGTTTTAGAGACCCAAACCTTTTTGGTTTTGGGCCTGGTCTCATCAATAGATGGTAAACTAACATGTTTATTTGAAACAACAGCCTGAGAGGAAGAAGATGGTGTAGAAGAGGAGTCCTTTGGCTTGGACCTCCTTTTCTGTGGTTTCAACATAGGAGAATCTAGTTGGTTAACTCTACCAACAGATGTTGTACCATCATCACCTGTGTCTGATTTTGTGATAAAGCTTTCAGCTCATCAGACACATTGCTAGTGGAGTTAGATAAGTTCCTATGTTGCACCTTCTTCTTTTGAGCACCTCAGCTGTCACCTGTTTAACCCCTTCCTTTTGGATTTCTTTAAGGACTTAAGGGTTACAGGATTTGATGTTGCTGATACAAATGTGGTCTCAAACTCAGTTTTCATTTTTACCATTTTCTCATTAATTTCTTCTTTTTGTTTGAGTTTGGAACCTCTTTTGTACCAACAATCATCTGTAAGATGATTGAACAAACCACATACTTCACATGGTTTCTTCTTCATCTTAGGTTGATCATCAACTAAAGAGGGTGAAGCAACAGAAGATTGTTCTTCAATGCTTTGGAAGCATTGGTTGCTTTCTTGACTACCTCTTTAGTAGTCTTCAACTCTTTCTACTGCCAGTTTTCTTCTCTTCAGTACTGACAGCAGTTGAAGTTTGAACTTCAGGTGTTAAATCCTGCTCTCTAGTCCTTTCAGGACCTTCAGGATTAACTCCTGAGTTGATCAACTCATTTATCATGTGAATGTCAGCATTTGAACCATCAACATCAGCTGATAGGTTCAAAGAGGGCTTGATGCTGACTGCTACTTCTGATTGTGCTGTATCAGAAGGTAGATCACATGATGTGATGGATTGGTTATCACTCTCACCATCAGATTCTACCTCTGCTCTTGGGGTAAAATCTGTAGGTGGAGCAGTGTGATTGTAACCAATTCCAAACTTCACATTTGAAGCAGATTGCTTACTAAGAAGCATTTCAAAACCTTTGCATGATTGTACCCATCTATCACACTCGACCTGGGTAACTGCAAGGGTTTCTTTGAGATCTTTGTACTTCTCTAGAAGTACTTCTTCTCTAGCCTTATCATCAATTATTGGCAATTCAGTTTATAAATCTCATCATTTTATCTTTGAGCACAAACTCAAACTCAGCTTTGTTTTTGGAAATTTTTGTTCTAGCTCAATGTTCTTATTAATTAGAGCTACATTTGCTTCTCTAATGGAAGCAAATGCTGCTATGCATGGTTCAGAACATAATTTGGCTTTTGCCTCAGAGGATACCTGTGATACCTGAGGTGTAGAGGCATTGGAAAATGAAGTATCAGCAGACTCCAAAGCCATAAGAGCTAGATTCCCAAAGGGACTGTCACCACCATGTTGACCAGCACCTGAGAACAGTTGATCATGACCAGACAAGTCATCTGGTAAACTGCTCCAGTCAACAACTCCTGGGGTGAAGAAGCTGTGTTGTTGAGATTGAGGTTGTTGATGAGATGGGAAGGCTGAGGTTCTGGTAGTGCATGAGGTTGTGGTGTCATAGGAACTTGAACTTGATTTGACTGTGGCATGTAATAACAAGGGTACGGATATGGCATTTGACCCTGAGGAACAAAATATGCCGGAGATTGTTGTTGAGGATGATGACTAGAGGTGACAGGATGTTGCCCTCTGTGTTGTTGACTATTGCCAGGAAAAGTCACAAAGGGTGCAGTAGAGTTAGATCCAGTTGATCTACACTCTCTTGCAAAGTGTCCAAGCCTTTGGCATTTGTGACACCTCAACTTGCTCTTGTCAAAACCAACTTTGGTTTTGCCAGAGAGTCCTGGGAATTTTCTTCCAGTTCTTTTATAGAACTTCTGAGATCTGATATTTATCAAGGCCATTTGGCTCAAAATATCCATCTCTTCTAAGTCATCATCAGCAATCCCTTGAGATCATCCATAATGAAACATAGATTGTCATTATTACACCCAGTAAACTGACCATCAACACTCACAAATGCAGAATCAGAAGTGCTTGAAGAGAAATTAATATGCTCATCATACTGGCATTCAGATGAAGCATATTCTGACTCATGACCCACCAAGGCAGTGTTGCCTTGTATAAAGTCTTCAGTGAGCTTTCCAGATGAAGACAGCTTTCTCTTCTGTTCTATCTCTCTCTCAAAAGTGAGCAGTTTCCCATGGAGTTGGGTGAGAGATAGTTTGTCCAAACTTGCACTGGAGCGTAGGACAATAGTATATGTGTCCCATCTCTCAGGCAGTGATCTGAGAAATCTGTTATTCATCTGAATATTGGTGTATTCAAGTTTGACCATTTTTAGTTCAGAGATCAAACAAGAGAACCGCTCATATTGTTGAGTCAGTGTCTCACCCTTTCTATGAGAGAATGTCTCATATTGTTGGGCAAGAATTTCTCTATTATTTGCCAAGACCTCATCTGTTCCTCCAAATTGTTCTTTCAAGGCAATCCAGAGGTCATGGGCAGTTTCATGATGCATTAGCCCAGAATAGATTTCATTGGGCAATGCCATGGCCAGAATTCCATGGGCTTTTGCATCAATTCAAGCAACTTCTTATCCTCATCTGAGTATTGCTCCCTCCTTCGGAACCATTTGATTGGTTTCCGGGTTATTCACCATAGGCTTGTGTGGACCATGTACCACTGATGTCCAACACCCTGCGCTGTTAACAGACAGGTGATGGAGCATACGTCTTGCCATATGTTATACTCATTCCTAACCAGCATAGGTGGCTTGGTTGAGGAACCAGTATTGTGAGGATCATTGGAGGAGTGGTCATTTTCAGTTCAAAAACAATTTAGTTCAAGTTTTAAAAGTTTTAGACAGACCACAACAAACTCAATGAGAACCAAGAAAAGATCTCAGGATGAATGAGCAGAAATACAGAAAATTCAATCTCTATAACCGTTTCTTGCAAAAACAAAAGCTAATTCAATCAAACTTAGATCTTGAATAGCAGTTTCAATGATCAATTATTAGATCGATCAATGATTAACCTGCTCTGATACCATTTGACAGGATCAGTGATCACAAGTTTGATGTATTAGAATACAAAGCAGCGGAATACAACTAAATTAGACAAATTGTAGCAAGCAATCGATACTTGTAAGCATTAAGAGCGCATACGGTTATAGGAGAGAATATATATTTCTGATTGAAGGAATGTTTATAGAGGTAGAATATTTCTAATCAAATCATTCATTCATTCCATTCATTCATAATTTACAATACGTTGTCACTCCTTATATAGAGTGCAACAATCACTGCTGTTATCACGGAAAGTGACAACTGGCAGATCTAATACAAAAATACTAATTCTTAACAAACTACTGAAATGTTCACAACTACTGAGAACATATCAGCATGTTAAGTACAAAATATAAAACTACTGAAACTACAACGACTGAAGAACAAGCTCTTCAGTCGTTTTACAAACTACTGAAACATAAAAATATAAAACTACTGATATCACAACTACTGAAGAAGTACTCTTCAGCAGTTGTGACAAACTACTGAGGCTTCAGTACTTGATCTTCAGACTTTGACCTTCAGGTGTTTCATCAGCTGATGACTTCAGTAGATATCATCAGCTGATGTCTTCAGTCTTTGTCTTCAGACCTTGTACATCAGTTGTTGATCTTCAGCACTTGTAAACTCTTCAGCTGTTGTACTTCAGTACTTTGGTCTTTCAGCTTCAGCACTTGTGTTCTTCAGCTGTTGTACTTCAGCACTTTGGTTCTTCAGCTGTTGAGGTCTTCAGCACTTGATCTTCAGCTGTTGAAGTCTTCAGCACTTGTCAAACTACTGATGACGCTTTCAGCAGTTGTTGTGATACCATGTGGGACTTAGAGGTTTTCTGATCTTGGCTCATTGGTTCTTTTGTCCAACAATCCACCAACAGCCAGATGAATAACAGATTCCTCAGATCACTGCCTGAGAGATGGGACACATAACTATTGTCCTACGCTCTAGTGCAATCTGGATAGCCTATCTCTCACCCAACTTCATGGGAAATTGCTTACATCGAAAGAGAGATAGAGCAGAAAAGGAACTGTCATCATCAGGAGCTCACTGATTCTTTGTACCAGGAACACTGCCTTGGTTGGTCATGATCAGAATATGCTGCATCTGAAAGCAATTATGATGAGCATATTGATTCCTCTTCAACCAATTCTGATCATGCATTTGTTGGTATTGATAGTCATTTTCTGGCAGAATAGTGACAATCTATGCTTCATCATGGATGATCTGAAGGGAATTGCTGATGATGATTAGAAGAGATGGATATTCTAAGCCAAATGGCCTTAGTTATATAAGATCTCAAAAGTTCTACAAGAGAACTGGCAGGAATTTCCTGGACTCTTTGGCAAAACCAAAGTTGGTTTTGACAAGAGTAAGTTGAGGTGTCACAAATGCCAAAGGCTTGGACACTTTGCTAGAGAATGTATCAACTGGATCTAACTCTCTGCACACTTTGTGACTTTTCCTAGCACTAGTCTACAAAACAGAGGGCAACAACCTGCTGGTTCTGGTCATCAATCACACCCTGTATCTCCTGCATACTTTGTCCCCCAGGGTCCAATATCATATCCTTTTCCCTGTTATTACTTGCCACAGTCAAATCCGGTTCAAGCTCTAATTGCACAACAACCAAATGCATTACTTGAACCTCAACCTTCCCAATCTCATCAACAAACTCAACCTCAACAACACATCTTTTTCACCCCAGGAGTTGTTGACTGGAGCAGTTTACCAGATGATTTGTCTGGTCATGAACAACTGTTCTCTGGTGTTGGTTAACATGGTGGTGACAGTTCTTTTGGAAATCTAGCTCTTATGGCTTTGGAGTCTGCTGATACTTCATCCTCTAATGCATCTACACCATAGGTATCACAGCTATCCTCTGAGGCAAAAGACAAGTTATGTTCTAAAACATGCATAGCCGCATTTTCATCTATTAGAGAAGCAAATGTAGCTTTAATTAACAAGAACATTGAGCTAGAACAAACAATTTCCAAAAGAAAAGCTGAATTTGAGTCTGTGCTTAATGATAAGAATGATGAGATTACAAACTTAAATGCCAAATCACAGATGATAAGGCTAGGGAAGAGGTACTTTTAGAGAAGTATAGAGACCTCAAAGACACACTTGCAACTACCCAGGTAGAGTGTGATCGATGGGTAAATTCTTGCAAGGGTTTTAAAATGCTTCTTAGTAAGCAATCTACTTCAATGTAAAGTTTGGCATTGGTTATAATCACACTGCCCTCCTACATATTTTACTCCCAGAGCAGAGGTAGAATCTGATGGAGAAAGCAATAACCAACCCTTTTCATCATGTGATCTACTATCTGATACAGCACCATCAGAGGTTGAAGTCAGCATTAAGTCCTCTCCAAACCTATCAGCTAATGTTGATGTTCAAATGCTGACACTCACATGATCAAAAAGTTGATCACTCCAGGTGGTATTTCACAAAGTATTGAAAGTACTAAAGTGAATGTCATAACACCTGGAAGACAAACCCAAAACTACTTGCATGTACTAAAGAAGAAAAACTTCAAGTAGTAAGGGTGGAAAAACTACTGAAGAAGATATCAAGAAAGCAGGTACTAAAGGGAAGAAAACTGCTAGTACTGATAGCAAATTGCTGAAGAACAAGTCCTCAGTAGTTTCATCTTCTTCAGCCGATGATCAACTTAAGATGAAGAAAAAGCCATGTAAATATGTGGGTATTCAATCATCTTATTGATGATTGCTGGTATAAAAAGGGCTCCAAACTCAAACATAATGAAAACATTAAAGAGAAAATGGATGAAATGAAAACTGAGTTTGAAATCAAATTTGTACCAGCAACATCAAAACCTGTAACCCCAAAATCCAAAAAGAAATCCACAAGAAAGGGGTTAAGCCATCTAACTCAAGCACTAATGTGTCTGATCTGAAGGCTTTATCACAAAATCAGACACAACTTGTTCGATGGTTCAACATCTATTGGGCAGAGTCAACAATTAGATGCTCCTGTGTTGAAACCACAGAGAAGAAATCCATGCCAAAAATCTTCTTCTTCACCATGTCCATCCCCTAGGCTGTTATTCATAGCAAGTCTGTTAGTTTACCATCTGTTGATGTGAATAGACCCAAAACCAAAAAGGTTTGGGTCTCAAAAACTAACTAATTGTTTATGATTGCAGGGTTCTTCAACATGCCAAAGTAGCATCTGGTATGTAGACAGTGGGGGATCTATGCATATTTGGGAATAGTTCTCTTCTTCATGACTACTCTCAAGGAAAGAAGGGGTTTGTTTCTTTTGGCAATGATGCTAGGGGTTACATCATTGGAAAAGGCTTTGTCTCCAATGGAGAAGTAAAGTTTGATAATGTTAACCATGTGGAAAATCTCAAGTACAATCTCTTGAGTGTCAGTCAAATGTGTGATAAAGGCCATGTTGCTTTTTTCACCAGTCAGAACTGCCGGATTCTGTCATCCAAAGTTCTGAATTGATTGATAAGGTGTTGGATGATCACACTCTCCTGAGGGCCAACAGGACAGGAAGAGTGTATGCCTTAGATCTTTCCAAGGAAATAAATATCAGAGGCCATCCTTGCCTATTTTCAAAGCCTCTCTCAGGAATCTAAACTGTGGAATAGAAGGCTGGGTCATGTTAATTTCAGAAACATGAATCAGCTGATCCACAATAGTTTAGTGAGAGGCTTACCAATAAAGGAGTTCCACTGTGATGAAACCTGCACTGCTTGTTTAAAAGGAAAATAGCACAAAGTCTCATTCCCCCCTATTGAAGAGCCTAAGTCCACTACCTGATTGCAATTACTGCATATGGATCTATTTGGTCCTGTGAGAGTGATGAGCATGGCAAAGAAGAAATACTATCTGGTAATTGTGGATGATTACTCCAGATTTGTATGGACTTTCTTTCTGTATTCAAAGGATGAGGTTGCTCAGAAGATTATCAACTTTGTGTTGTATGTTGAGAAGCAATATTCCCTTCAGTCAAGTGTATAAGGAGTGACAATGGAACTGAATTTAGAAACCATACACTTGATGAATTTTATCTTTCAAAGGGAATCAAAAGGCAGTTTAGCATCCCAAGGACTCCAGAACAAAATGGAGTCGTGGAGAGAAAGAACAGGACCCTAATTGAAGCTGCAAGGTCTATGTTGGCTGACTCTGGTTTGCCACTGACCTTTTGGCCTGAAGCTGTTAACACAGCTTGCTATGTGCAAAATAGAGCCTAGTAAATCAGAGGTTGATGAAGACTCCATATGAAGTTCTACATCACTTGGCTCCTCTAATTTCATTTTTCAGAGCATTTGGGTGTCCCTGTTTTATTCTTAACACAAAGGATCAACTCCAAAAATTTGATCCTAAGGTGGATGCAGGGTATTTTGATGGTTATTCATCTACTTGCAAAGCATACAGAGTCTTCAACGGCTGAACAAAGATAGTTGAAGAGACTTGCATGTGAAGTTAATGAATCTCCAATGGACAAGATTCCACAAAACCCTGTGGAGTTGTTTGATTTGGACATACTGCAATATGTTCCGTCTCAACCTCCAGTTGTTGCAGACCATGTGGATAAATCATCTTCTGCAGCATGTCTTCCACCTGGTGGTATTGATGATGATGATGATAATATCAATACTCACCTATTCAAGTTTAGTGACCAAC
Source organism: Flaveria trinervia (assembly GCA_025506515.1). Classification (NCBI taxonomy): domain Eukaryota; kingdom Viridiplantae; phylum Streptophyta; class Magnoliopsida; order Asterales; family Asteraceae; genus Flaveria; species Flaveria trinervia. The sequence goes on along the minus strand of CM046453.1, from coordinate 22,663,678 downwards.
TGCCTGACTCTGCTAAACTTGATGTTCCTGTAGCTTCAGCAGTTCCATCCACAACAAATGCTGATGAGATCTCTGATTCCTCTACATCTTTTGAGTTACCATCAAATTCTTGGTTTCAAGAGTCTGTATCAACACCTGCTGCTGCTGAAGGTTCTACAAACACGTACACGGATATCATTGTTTATCAAGAGCTGAAGAATCACCCAATGTCTCAAATCATTGGTGATATCAATGCTGGAGTTTCAACAAGAAGTCAATTGTCTAACTTCTGCTTCTATGCTCTCTTCATCAGTCAGCTAGAGCCAAAGAACTATCATATTGCTTTAAGAGACAATGGATGGGTTGAAGCCATGCAGCTTGAGCTACTTCAGTTCAAGAAACAGCAAGTGTGGGAATTGGTTCCTCTACCCCCAGGTAAGTGTGCAATAGGCACTAAATGGGTGTTTAGGAATAAAACTGATGAAAATGGGCTTATTGTTAAGAACAAGGCTAGACTGGTTGTACAGGGGTTCTCACAAGAAGAAGGTATTGATTATGATGAAACCTTTGCCCCTATAGCCAGACTAGAGGCAATTAGATTGTTCTTAGCCTATGCTGCATTCCACCATCTCAAAGTTTTTCAAATGGATGTCAAAAGTGCATTTTTATATGGCAAAATAAAAGAAGAAGTTATGTGTGTCAACCACCAGGTTTTGAGGATAATAACATCTTGAATGGGTGTATAAACTTGATAAGGCTCTTTATGGGTTGAAACAAGCTCCTAGAGCCTGGTATGAGACACTCTCCACTTTTCTTCTCAAGAATAATTTCACTAGAGGCTCCATAGATAAAACTTTGTTTATTAAGAACATGGATCAGCATAAGCTACTTGTTCAAATCTATGTTGATGATATCATTTTTGCATCCTCTGATCCCCAGTTGTGTGATGATTTTACCAAATTAATGAAACAGAGGTTTGAAATGAGTGCAATAGGAGAATTACAGTTCTTTCTAGGCTTGCAAATCAAACAAAAGGCTCATGGCACCTTATTCATCGGTCCAATATACAAAAGATCTTTTGAATAAGTTTGATTTAGAAAATAGTAAGCCATGTTCTACTCCCATGTGCAACACCACACAACTGGATGCGGATCAGAAAGGTAAAGCTGTTGATGAAACACTTTACAAATGTATGCTTGGGTCCTTGATGTACTTAACAACTTCTAGACCAGATATCATGTTTGCTACTTCTGTCTGTGCTAGATTCAGGCTGCTCCTAAAAGTCTCATTTGATTGCAGTCAAGAGGATCTTTAGATATTTGCAAGGTACACAATCTCTAGGATTATGGTATTCCACTGGACACTCTTGCAAATTAGTTGCTTTTTCAGATAGTGACTATGCAGGGTGCAAGTTAACTAGAAAGTCAACTTCTGGTGGATGTCAATTCCTAGGCAACTATTTGATTTCTTGGCAGAGTAAGAAACAAACATCTGTTGCTACATCCACTGCTGAAGTAGAGTACATTGCCGCTGCAAGTTGTACTTCTCAGGTACTCTGGCTTCAGAACCAACTTTTGGATTATAGCATTACAGAGACTAAGACTCCATTATTAATGGATAGTGCTTCAGCTCTGTGCATTGTCAAAAATCCAGTCCAGCACTCTAGGACCAAACATATAGAGATCAGACATCATTTTATTCGGGATTCTTTTGAAAAAGGTCTCATTGATCCTATGTTTGTGTCTAGTGCTGATGAGCATGCTGACATTTTTACTAAGCCTTTGGATAGTTCAACTTTCCAAAACCTTGTGTTAAGGCTTGGTATGCTGCAGCTAGAATAAGTGATAATTACTGATGATCTCAGTAACTAAGTACTGATAATCATTAGTAACCATATCACAAATAGTACTGATTCTGTTAAAACAACTGATCAAGTTACAACTACTGATGTAGTTATAACTACTGATATCAGTAAAAACAGTTAAGTACTAATGTCCTATGAAACAACTGAAAATAGCCAAAAAGGCTGATGAGTAAGTGTTGAGGACAGTATGAAACAGCTGAAAGGCTATGAATTGACGAAAACTACTGATGAGAACTCTCTCTTCAGTTGTTTCTACAACTGCTGTTTCATCCTAAACAACTGATGAAAAAACCATGTCTTCAGTAGTTTCACACTACTGATGACTAACACAAGTCATCAGTGTTTTTCAACAACTGATACCAAAACCATGTCTTCAGTAGAAACTAAAATCAAGTTTCAGTTGTTTACAACACTGAAGACAAAACCAAGGTTTTCAGTAGTTTTATACTACTGATGACTAAAACCAAGTCTTCAGTTGTTTTCAAACATCCGAAGTCAAAACCATGGTTTTCAGTAGTTTTATAACTGCTGATGCCTAAAACCAAGACTTCAGTTGTTTCAACATCTGAAAGGGTAATACCACGTCATCAGTCATTTAAAACTACTGATGATTAACACCAAACCCTTCAGTTGTTTTCTAACCTTACCCTTTAAATACTTCATACCTAATCCTTCAGAGCTTTATCATTTCTAATACTAACGTTCAAACCTCCAAAAATTCTCTCATTAATGGCGATCATGCAGCTCAAACCACGACACAGCTGTGTAGCCTACCTCACCAAATCGCCTTTTGGACAAAGTTCGATAACGCCATTGATCTAATGGTCCAGTCACCCTACAAAACGGCCTTCCTTCTAAATCCCACCATTCATGCCGAATCCCTTCACCAGTTTTGGACGAACGTCACTATTACCACTGGGGAGAACAACTCCAAGTCTCTCCAGTCGGTCGTCAACAACCATCAAGTGGTCATCACTCCGGCAATCTTACGCCAAACCCTAAACCTGGATGATGCCACTTTTCCTGTTGGGTATCCAAAGGGCACAACTGATTTATCCTTTGCCCACCATGGATTAGGGAAACCTTAGTGCCTCTACCATTTGAAGAAACATTTCCATGATGCAGAACGTCTTGTCTTTCACATGGTAAATGTTTGTTTAGCTCCGAAGACATCCTCGTGGGATCAAATGTCTACCAGATGGAAGCAGGTACTATTCTCTATCCTTGAGCAACAAGACTTAAACTTTTCTGAAATCATTTTTCTTGAACTTAAGGATATGGCCTCAAAATCTATTTCTAACACTGGATATTATATCCTCGGTTCATTATGGCCATAATAGAGAATCAGCTGAAAGTTGAGGGACTTGTTGGCCTGGAGTCCCTGCAATGGCTGTATTGCCTGAAGTATACTCCAGGCACAACTCTGACCACACACTGAAACAGGCTGCCAAACTGCGAAAACCCACGCAGTTGGAACCCACAGCCACCTCCTCCAGAACCAGAGTCCCTCTAAGCCAAAATCCAAAAAGCCAAAAAAGGCTACTCAGGGAGATGAGTCCCCTGAGGATGCCCCTATACCACAAACGCAGGAAACACATACTGGTATTAACCCCCCAGTTGTGTCAAAGACTCAACCAACCACAGCCGCACAGGTATCCTCTCAAAAGGATCCTGTTGCAACCAATATTGGGGAACCCACACTGCTGGAACCTCTCTCACTTGAGAGGGTTACCATTGAAGCGCACCAATTCACCCCGGGTGCAATCCGCTTCTACCCAATCACCACATGCACCGCCCCCAAAAGTCCTACATTATTGTAGCACAAGTGCTGAGTGAGTTGCACTCCTCACCCCCTCCCCAGATACCAATTACAACTGGGCATACCTCTACCATTGAGGGGGAGGATTAAAGTGCATCTGATAACCCACAGCATAGGGGTTACAATGTTCCATTTCCTAGTGTAGAAAAGGAGATTGGAACTTCTGGTGAGGCTGCCACTTATCCTGCTTTCAGCATATGATCAGGATGTAGTTGGTACCATTACTAAGACCTTACCACAGGCAACTGCTGATGAAGGACATAGTCCTGAGGCAAAAGTCCCCAGTTCCAAGACAAAGGGGCACATGCTACAACTGATCTACACTCAGTGCATGTTCATCCTGATTCTATCAGGAGGTCAGGTGATTCAGTACCCACTGATGATGACCTGGGCTTCTTTTATGATGTTTTAGCCCAAAACACCATCCTGGAAGAGGAGGTGAGCAGACTCAAAGAGCTGCTTGCCAAACTCTGAGGATCAAGACCATCTGCCTCTCAAACCCCACAGATGGAACCTTCATCTGAAGGTCTCCTACACACAGAGCCACTCCCAAATTCTCAGCCACCTGCCTTTGCTTCTGGCACTATTTCTCAGGAACAGAACCCCCCTGAGCAAATAGCTGCTATCTTTCAAAACTCCTTACCTCTCATGACACCCATAATCACTGATATAGTGATCAAAACACTTGATGAAAGGCTTCCCTCAATTATCCAACCCTTGATAGAGGAAGTTATGAGCAAAAAGCTTTCTGACAATCAAACCCTTGCAACCAATGCAACCAAAAAGGGGGAGATTCAGTCAGTGAAAGCAAAAAGGAAGAGGAGTGCAGAGAAGACAGAGAAAGAAAAACAGACAGAAGTGGTAAATGAGAAGGAGTTGGTTGGAGAGACCGAAAAGGAGAAGGAGAAGGAAAAGGAAAATGCCTTGGAGCTAATGGTGAAAGAGGCTGATGCCGAACACAGCAGATCAATGGATAACATCATTGATCAGTTGTTTAGGCAAGGCCATGACATTGAACAACTTGACTCTAAAATCAGAAGATTAGAGATTGAAGAAATCAAATCTAGATGGGCAAGTTATGAGGTGTTAGAAAGAGAAAGGCCGAGATCATGATCAGATTTATAGCGAAGTATCTTGGCAGATCATTGATCGAAATCAATGCTTGGTCCAGGGACAGCATCTTGGCAATAACCACCAAGATCTGTTCGTCTGAAGTATACACCAAGGGGCTTGTTATTGAAGCTTTGAATGAAGCGGGTGCTGGGAGCAGGACTGAACTAGCCAAGCAATCTAAAGCCACACTCACCTCAAAAATGCTAGAAAGCCTATCAACATTCCCACACCAAAACCACCAAAACAACCACCCACTAATTAATCCCTTTAACCTAAAAACCACCAAAAACACAACCCACCAAACCAACTCCCTCACCTCAAACCAATAGTTGATGATGTACCCGAGAAGAAGAAGAGAAGGGTATTGAGGCTAGAAGATGATGAAGAAGATGATGATGAAGATAGGCTGCCGCTCTCAGCTGTTATACAGTTGCCAAAGGCCACAAGTCACTCCCCAACAATTACTCCTGAAACCCAAAGACAAATTGTGAAAGTGAAGCTAGAAGAAGAAGAACTTCACAAACAACACGATGAGGAATTGTTCAGGAGGGTTGACAAAGCTTATGCAGCCACATCTTCTATCATGAACATGAAGAAGCAAGCTCTCAGATTATACACTCTTAAGCATACTTTCAATATCAAAAGGAGAGGTAAGGATTTGGCCTGATCCCAGGGTGTCTCACAGGATTCACAAGAAAAACATTCCACAGAGATACATTGGCCAGGTGAAAAAGATTGTAGATGAAGTGATCTCCCTGGTCTTTGTAGTATCACCCTGGGAAATCCTAGAGTACTTCAAGAAAGCTTATAAAGCTAACCAAACCCCATAGAAGATGCTTGAAAATAAAATGGTGAAAAAGGGGTTAGTTTATAAGAGGCTTGAAGAAGTCAGGAAGAATGAGCTCCAGTTGTTCCTTGAGGGTAATCACCCTGATGAGTTTGCTTATAGAATAATAACAACTGTAGAGCTAAAGATAGGAAACAGGCCAAATACCTATTTGAGTACTATGGGCCAGAATCTTTATTTGAAGGAGGTGCTGAAGAGCTGACCATGGACGAACAAATTACCTTCCTAGAGGCCTATACAAGAGAGTCATATAGACTCATAGTGGGGAAGTAGATCTCATGAATGGGGTAACAGCTCTGTGTCCAGTTCCCCAAGACAGAGTTCCCATTCATACTTTGCCAATCAAATCATTGAGACTACTTCCAGGCCAGAGCTTACAAGGGTCACTTCTGAGCTGATCTAGAAGAAAAAAAGACCAATCATTCTGCCATAATAAGTGGGACATCTTCAATAAGTTTAGAGGTTTTGGCTGCATTGGTTCAGGGGGAGTTTGAAGAGCAACAGCTGAAGTACAAGTACTGAGACTTCAACAACTGAAGATCAAAGTCTCAAGATCAACAGCTGAAGAACTAAAGTACTGAAGATCAACAGCTGAAGAACTAAAGTACTGAAGATCACAGCTGAAGATCAAATCTGAAGATCAACAGCTGAAGAACTAAAGTACTGAAGATCAACAGCTTAAGAACTAAAGTACTGAAGATCAACAGCTGAAGAACTAAAGTACTGAAGATCAACAACTGAAGACCAAAGTCTGAAGATCAACAGCTGAAGTCTAAAGTACAGAAGAACAACTGTTGAAGTACAAAAACTAAAGATATCAGCTGAAGACAACAGCTGAAGACATCAGCTGAAGACAACAGCTGAAGACATCAGCTGATGACAATAGCTGAAGGCATCAGCTGATGACAATAGCTGAAGACATCAGCTGATGACAAAAGCTGAAGTTCAAGTACAAGTACTGAAGCCTTAAGAGTTTGTTACAACAACTGAAGAAGCATTCTTCAGTGTTGTGATGGTTTCCTTTCAGTAGTTTCTTTTTATTTCAGTATTTGTAAAACGACTGAAGAGCATGTTCTTCATCGTTGTAGTTTCAGTAGTTTCTTTTCAGTAGTTGTAGTGATAGTTAACACTTAGTATTTTTGTAAGGAGATGTCAGCTGTTTGACATCTTCAGTAGTTGTGTTAACTATCAGTAGTTTGAATAATTCTGTTAGATGTCACTATCAAGTGACATCAGCAGACGTCACATCTCCTATATAAGAGATGTTGACCTAATTGTATGTGTGATATTCTGTTACCACGAAAGCGAATATTGAATGAAATATATTTTGCAGAATTCTCTTTGTCTATAACCGTTTGTTCTTACTTCGAATATCTTTTGTGTTCTTGTGAATTTGCTAATTCATTGTTTGTTCTCCGCTGCTATACTTCAAATCAATCAAACGTAGATCACTAATCCTAACAGATACACTCAAGAGGAAGGAATCGATTATACTGATGTCTTTGCACCAATTGCAAGACTTGAGGTAGTTAGGATCTTCCTTGCTTATGCTGCATCCAAGGACATCACTGTCTATCAACTTGATGTCATGTGTGTATTTCTATATGGGGATATAGATAGGGAAGTCTATGTATGCCAACCTCCAGGATTTGAAGACCCACAACACCCCAACTATGTGTGCAAGTTGGATAAAGCTCTATATGGGCTGCACCAAGCACCTAGGCTATGGTATGAGACTTTGTCTTAGTTTCTTATGAAGAATGGCTAAACTAGATGTACCTTGATAAGACTCTCTTCATCAGAATGTCTGGAAAGGATATTTTGCTCGTTCAAGTTTATGTTGATGACATGATATTTGGTTCCTCAAATGACCAAATATGCAAGGACTTTGAGAGCATTATGAAGAAAAAGTTTGAGATGAGTTCCATGGGAAAAATGGACTTTTTCCTTGGAATTCAGGTAAAGCAGATGAAGGAAGGGTTTTTCATTAATCAATCTAAGTATGTCTCTCACATCTTAGAAAGATTTGAAATGAAAGATTGCAAGCCTGCCAAGACACCCATAACCAGAAACCATAATCTTTGTCCTGACCTTGAGGGGGAGGATACTGATCAATATTAGTACAGGGCAATTATTGGTTCTCTGATGTATCTCATAGCTAGTAGACCTGATATCATGTTTGCTACTTGCATTTGTGCAAGATATTTGGCTGCTCCAAAGGTGTCTCACCTAGCTGCTATTAAGAGAATCCTCAGATACCTCAAAAGAGCACCTAAACTAGCTCTCTGGTATCCTAGAAATAAGGATTTTAATCTTTATGGATACTCTAATAGTGACTATGGAGGCTGCAATGTTGACAAGAAATCAACATCAGGAGGATGTCAATTTCTTGGTGGAAGGATCATCTCATGGCAATGCAAGAAACTATCATTTGTCTCTACATCGACTGCTGAAGCTGAATACATTGCTGCTGCTAGCTGCTGTGCTCAACTACTATGGATTCAGAATCAGATGTTAGATTATGGATTCAACTTAATGTGTACTCCTATCCATATTGACAACAATAGTGCTATCTCAATTACTGAAAATCTAGTGAAGCACTCCAAGACAAAGAATATTGACATCAGGTATCATTCCATTAGAGATATTCATGAGAAAAATTTAATTAAGTTAATCAAAGTTGATTCAAATGAACAATATGTTGATCTGTTCACCAAAGCTATTGATGAACAAAGATTTAACTATCTCATAATAGCTATTGGGATGATAAACATTGATTAATTTAATCTCTTTTGAAAACCTTTTTAATATGTAAGTCTTGTGTCAATACAATTTAAGCCCTGTTATAAGAAGTTCTCTCTAAAATTTTCTAAGTGTGAATTCCTTCCGAAGGGAAATTAACCCTCGGAAGACATTCTCATATCTTCCGAAGCAAGAATTCTCAAAGGATAACTTTCTTCTCGGAAGAATTTTTGGCATCGGAAGAAGCGATTGATTGCATATCAGATCTACTTCCGAGACTTACAGGTTCTACATTCGGAAGCAACTCTAACCTTCAGAAGCAAAGTTTTGGCTTCGGAAGCAGGAATTGCCTTTGGAAGACAAGTTACCTTCGGAAATGTTTTCCACTCAGAAGAGAGATTCTACTGTGTAACGTAAATCTCTTGGTCCCCACACTGTAAAAAGCAAAGATTTTGTTAATGATGTCGGATAATTTAACTGATTTTAACCTTACCGCCACTGTCAATTCATCAACTTAACCATCACATCACCTTATCCTAAACTCCATTACCGCCTTACCACCCTCTTTTAAATAATCTCGACTGTTCAATTTCATCTTCTTACTTGCAATTTTACTGCCCTAGAATTTCTCCTCTCCAAACTTTACCCAAGCTCAAAATCATCTACATTCACCTTTCCCAAATGGCACTTAACCCTCAGCACAACCAAGTCGCACTTCTTGATTCATCAAGAGATGTTGACTTCTCTGAAATCATCTCCTTTCTCACCCAATCAACCTACTACACTGCCCTTACCATTAACCCTACTATTTACTCCAACCAAATGGCCGAAGTTTGGGGAAATGGTCAAGTCGACACCCTAAATGGGATTCGTGTACTACGGTCCAGCATTTGTGGACAGGAGTTGATCGTCACTGAACAACTCATCAGGGAGCACCTTGAGCTTCATAGTGAAGGACCTCCTACTGAATTCCCTAAGGAAGATTTGGATACCACTTTATCCTAATGGGATATGGTGGAGACATCAACAGGTTGACAGTTTACAAGTTCAACTTCTCCTACAATTGGAACTTCCTCCTGCATGTTGTTCTTCATTGCTTATCCAACAAATCCGGAGGATGGGATCAAATCCCTTATGAACTAGGATGCATAGTTCATGGATTGGTGAGAGGCCTGCGCTTCAACTACTCACCATTTGTGTTTTCAAATCTGCTAGGGAATCTGCAAAGGGAGACATTCTTCATGTATCCTAGGTTCCTTCAACACATAATTAACTGTGAGTTGGACCAGAGCATGCTTGTCTGTGCAGCTGCTCTGACTATCCCCCATATGCGGCCTACCATCTTCAAAAAATTGAAAAAGGTATCCACCAACTTCACTAGAAGGTATACCACTCTGCTTCCAGGTATGATTGAGCGCATAGCTCCTGGTGACTTCCCTGTTCACCCCACAGGTGATGAACCCACACCAGCAACAACCACCACAATGCCAACACTACCTTCTCCACCAATCACCATCACTTATCAAAGACACCCCAAATGAACCCTTGTTCAATCTACACTGATTGAACAAGCCCCTCCTATTCAATCCAAAAAGACTAGAGTGGAAACATGGGCTCCCACTAAGTTAGAGGTCTCTCCATCCTTCTTTTTTGACCTCAATTTAGGTTTTGAGTCTCCTCATTCTCAAACCCAGGAGCCCAATACCCAAACCAACAGCCCTTAGTATGAGTATCTACACTCTTCTGAGCAACCAAAAAGGGACAGCCCCACCAGAGGCTCAATGCCTGTAGACATTGACCAAAGTCTCGGGTCAGTAGGCTTAACCTCCCTATGTTTCACTAAACTTCTATTCAAAACTGATGAAGAGATAAGATCTCTCCATGGCAATGAAGTAGATCTACAATACCCTCTTCAAGATCAACAGAGCCCGGAAAAATCTGTTATCTCTATCCCCCATCAGCAACCAATAACTAAGGTGAGTCCCACTGATGTGGAAGGGACACATGTAGATTCAGCTGCCACTACAGAAGGTGCCTCAATGGACCTTGTGGATAGTGGTAACATATCTCAGACTGAATCTATGGCAACCGAGCCCTTTGATGACTCTGAAAGAGACATCATTGAGCATGGGAAACTAGGGTGCCAAGAAACCACATCTGGTGGTAAGGCTGAACATACTAGGTATGTTACCTCATCTCCCCGTGATTCTTCAAAAGAAGATGAGGGAAGCATGCAACTCCTTGTTAAAGACCTTCCATCTAAAGTCTCAAACGTTGAATCCTTGGTTAGGACTTTAGAAGCAAGGTCTGCCACTCAGCAACTTGAGATTGACAATCTCAAGGCTCAACTAGCTAAGAAACAGAAAGAGAGGTCTGTTAGGCATGTACCTATTCAAGTCTCATTGACTTCTTCCTCTAGTCATCTAGCTCTCAAGATGATGCTACCATAAAGGGGGAGAATGTTCAAAGACAAACACATGAGGAACCATAGAGCCGACCTTCAACTTCAATATCTCTTTTCCCATCATCATAGTGACTGAGCCACCTCAAGTCATTCTTCAGATTGACCCAAGGATGCTCAGTGATCTCTACAGACTCTTCACCAAGTTTCTGTTGAGATCCTCCTTTGAGCAACCAAGCCATGATGCTGCAATGATCTACTTTGGAGCTAAAGAGCTTTAGAGGCTGACTGCACCTTGTACCACTATGGAAGAAGTTGGTCAACCTAAGGTCCACATGGAACCTAAGATTCAATTCGAAGGGGAAATAGGGACCGATGGCCTAGCAACTGAAATATTTGGGACAGAATCTGCATCTCCTCAAACTTTCGAAGCTGAAGTTAAAGCCTCGGAAGAACAAGCTGAATCTTTCGAAGCTGAAATGGAAGCTGCTGAAGGATTGTTTAAAATGTCCAAGGAACTGATCATCATAGATACAATCCTTGAAATGACATCAGAGGTGAACAGTGAGGACTTTCTGATTCCACCTCCATCCCAGACACCATCTCTACTCTCTCATAATGAGAAACCTCTCTCCAAGAACACCACAGTTATGATCTTCAAAAGACAAAGGAAAAAGGAAGATGACTGCAGAAGAGCTTGAGGAAGAGGAGAAGATTAAGAAAGTCAAGAAGAAAGGAAGGCTTCAAACTAAGAAGTTGCTAGCTGCCAGTACAAAAGTAGCTGCATCAAATCAGGAGGCTGTCATTAATAAAAGGAGAGAGGAGATCATTGATCAGCTCATTGAGTTGGGACCTGCCAATGAAGAAACACTCCTGCTACCATTAGAGGAGTTGGTGGATCTGGAGAAGGCAACTAGGCTGAAACTGAAGAAGAAGCCAGGTTGGCCTTGGAGATAGATGAAGAGAAACAGAAGGAGGCTGAAGAACTTTCTCCAGAGGAGTTGATCTTCAAGAACTTTCTCCACACAATGATGACACAATCCTCTGGTTCTACAAAAAGAGCAAGATCAAATGGAGAAAGAAAGGAAGAAGGCTGCAAAAGAAAAGGCAAGAGAGAAGAAGAAGAAGGAAGAAGAAGCCAAGGTCACTACCTCCAAGAAGCTCACTGAGAAGGCCTGGATGAAGGACTATCTTCAGGCTCATGGCTTCTCTGGAAGGCAGGTGGGTCCCATGTCTGAAAGGACACTCCAACGGATTCTCAGTGAAATTAAGGCTGACATCCGGATGGGGAAAAGGAAAGAGATGTATAGAAGGGTAAAAGGGATGACCTTCACTGCTACCACTCAACCACAACTTGAACCTTTCACCCCCGAACCTACATCACTACCCACACCTACTCCCTCACCTCAACCACCTAAACTTCCTATCATCCAACCCAAAACACTAGCCAGAACCTCTGAACCTAAACCTCCCCAATTACCATCCAAACCATCCCCTCAGCCTTCTCAACATCTCTCTCTTGAGGAGCTTAAGGCAATCAAGACGAAGCTTGCCAACTGCACTACTCTGAGCGAAGTCTCTTGTGTAGAAGACTCTGTCAACATCACCTGTGTTGATGGTTCAACAAGTTCCCTCACAAGAGATAAATTCCTTGATCTGCCTAGAAGAACTTTGGACCATGCTGTGAGATTTCTAGGACTCAACTCAGACTCTTTGAATGATGACGAGAAGAAGCTCAGAAGGAAACTGGTGACTCTACTAGATACAAAGAAAGAGGACAAGATTCCTAGTCAGTCTTTTGCGCCTAAAAGGAAGATAATCCAGTGGAGGTTTGATGAACCTTCTCACAAATTTGTTATGGAAAGATAGAATGGTGAAGTCAATTGACTCAATGCAACCTCTCTGCTACACTACAGCAGGTTAGACCTTGCTCAGCTAGCAAAGAAGCCATTCTCCAACCCCTCCAACTCTGAAACTGTTGCACTCATCAGAAATCATCTCAGTAGTCTTCATCTAGCTGAGTTAACTGCAAAGGCAAAGATTGAAGAAGAGTTGAAGTTGAGAAGACAGAAAGACAAGGAAAGATCTCCCACCAAAGGTGCTGCCTTTCTACAGATAGTGGAAGGTCCTGAATTGGAACCTATAGTTTGATGAGAATATGATTACAGTTCCCATCAACTAACTCTTTTCAGAGGGCAACAACAAAGGGTATATTTATCCAAGGTGACAGACTGGAATTTCTGTCTACCAAGGATTTGTACAAGCTTCTCAACACCACATCAGGGAAGAACAAGGAGACAGACAAATATTACTCTCCTTGGTGCTGAAAGTTTTAAGAAGTCAAGACAAGTGAAGTTTTGGTAGCATCAGCCTAGGGGAGTTTGTTGAATCAAGAAAAAGGCTAATGCAACCAAAACTATGTCACTTAAGTTATTTTGGTGCTGCATGCAAAGGCTTCCGAAGCTTAACATGGAACTTTCAAAGGTTGTAGAGTTCTTCCGAAGACAAAGAGAAAGACCAACTTCCGAAGACACAACTCTACTTCCGAAGACAAGTGCATACTTTCGAAGTTCAAGACTTAGAAAAATAAAGTAAAGACCACTTCCGAAGTATGATGAAAAGAAGAAGTTTCCAGCCTTGGAAGACGCAGCCTCTTCCGAAGTATAAGTGGCTTCGGAAGTACTTACTCTTCTCAAGCCATTTAACCTTCGGAAGACACTGCTATGAAACAGTGGACACAAGTATGGTCACTAACACTCCGCTGCAGACTTCTGATACAGCATGGCTTCTTCCTAAAAAGCCATGTTGTTGACCATACTTTATTATACTGTTTACCTTTTTATGATAGTATTTGTTACCAACTTTAGTTGGTGACAAAGGTAAGTCAGGGACATGTCCTGACTACCATATCTCAGATAAGACTTTATCCGAGATACCATAAGCTATAGTCTTGTAGTATAGGCTTTCGCTAAAGGATCCCAGCTGGTATCAAAGTATATCTGACTATAAATAGTATTATATATAGGTACTCCTTGTAACTCATAGTGAGATATAGCTGCTTGTAAGAGTCTTGTATTTTGAGTTGAGAGTCAATATATAAAAGTATGTTGAAAATTATCTTACTATGTTCATTATTACTTTCTATATTGTGATCAACTCTTATTCATTCTTCATACCCGAGTGTTGTTCTAGGTGAGTTTGAGAGAAAAACATTATGTTTAAATGACAAACACTGATCCTGCAGAAACCTTGTCTGATTTGCTTGATTTGTTTGGAGATATAATCTTATTATGAGAACTGCTTTCAGCAGTGGGTTTCACTAACTTCACATACTTCGTTTTACCTTTTAAAATAGAAGGTATGAATTTTATAAATGGAACAATTGCCTTTATAGGGCTTGTGGGTTTGATGACACTCAGCGCCTTGTCTACACACTCTTTGATTTTGATTGGATGTCCAAATCTGATTTTATTATTTTTTGTTTCAATATAAACATCAGGTTTGTTTTGGGGATTGGTTACTTATTTTACAATAGATTTTGGTTCCATAGTTTTAGTTTCATTTTCCTTATTGAGTGTTACACATTCAGGCATGACAGTGTAGTTGTCATTGTATGGTGGAGGACATGAATTATACCCAATCCCCGACATGTTCTTTGGATCGTTTTGAGAATCAAGCATCTCTTGCAACTTGACTGAAGACAATTGAAACTTTTCAAGTTTCATTTCTGTTAGTGTATGTTCAGCCATAGATTGAGCTAACTTTTCAATCAGTAGCTCATTCTCAGCTACAAGAGTGTACTTTTCACCATGCAGTTTTTCAATGTAAGAGATGAGAGATTTATTTTGATTTCAAAACCTTTTATCTCTCTTTTCATCATCTCTGACTTAACCTTTTCCTCTTTAATTTTATGTGCCAGTTTATGGTTATGCTCTCTATATCCTTGCAATTCAGTAATACATTTTTCACTACAAGGTTAGATTTTACCTCAATAAGCATTGGAGATGGACCATCGTTGATGTGATCTATATGTGCATGATTTTAAAATTGAGGCTTGACTTCCTCTATGTTGGGTATTCTACCTAAGAAGAAATTGAATATTTCCAACATTATTGAAATTGAAATTTGAAGAACAATAGCAACAAATATTAGTGTAGGGTTTGTTTTGTAATTATTGTAAATGCTAGACTAGTATATATATTAGAACATATTATCATTGTAGAGGGTGACTAATTCATCACTTCTTAAGGTGAATTAAGTTCAACAACAACAATATATCATCATCCTTCAAGGATGATGATTTCAACAACATATCAATAAACATCAATCACTAATCATGTTCATAATTATTATATTTAAGCATCTAATCATTCAAGTTCTTGTCTTTATCAATATGAATCCTAAGATCCATGCTCATTGTTTCATTCATATCGAGAACACACAATTGGTATCAGAGCTGGAGTTGATGGATTCATATTGATTTTGATGAGATTTCATGGTAAGATTGCTGAAATTATCAAAGATCTGAAGAAAACAATTCAACAATCATGTCAACACTCATGTTTGCGGCATCCAAAATTAGGGTTTGCGGCTGCCTAAAGTATCATACAATAATGGTTGCGGTAGGGGTGCTTCGAAACCAAGCCGAATAGAGGATGTCGAAGGCAGCCTTGCAAATTAAGGGCAACCAAATGGAGATGCCCACATTAGGGCAGTCGAATGGAGATGCCCACATTAGGGCAGCCGAATGGAGATGCCCACATTAGGGCAGTCGAATGAGGATGCCTTGCGAACCAAGTGTTGCGGTCGAATGGGGCTGCCAAACAAGGCTGCCAAATCGAATTATAGCAACCGAAAGGGGATGCCCTAATTAGGGTTTTCCGACTAAAAGGTTGCCGCAAGTGGCCTTTGCAGCCACATTAGGGATGCCCTAATTAGGCTTGCCGAACCAAAGTTTCCTTTGCGGCCACCTTAGGGAGGCAAAATTAGGGTTTGCAACCTAGGGTTGCCAATGGGCTCGTGAACACCATTGGGTTTTCTTTCTTGGCTCTACCATTAAACAAAAACATTAGTTGGAATGGGCTCAAGCGTTGAAGATTGGGCTTATGATCAACAAAACAAATTTGGGCTTCATATTTGGGCTCCATTATTAAACAAAGACATTAGTTGGAATTGGGCTCAAGTGTTGAAGATGGGCTTATGATCAACAAAACAAATTTGGGCTTCGTATTCAGGCTCTCATCAACAAAAACAAGTAACATTGTTACATAATATAGTGGTACCAAAGTTTTGAAGACCTCGCTTCTACATCAATAACAAAATTTCTTGACTTTGTACAACTATTCAACAAAAACAAGATCAAACTTCAATTCACATTGGAAATCTACACTTTAGGGGAAGTATTGTTGGGTATTCTACCTAAGATGAAATTGAAAATTTCCAAACATTATTGAAATTGAAGATTTGAAGAACAATAGCAATAAAATATTAGTGTAGGGTTTGTTTTGTAATTATTGTAAATGCTAGACTAGTATATATATTAGAACATATTATCATTGTAGAGGGTGACTAATTCATCACTTGTTAGGGTGAATTAAGTTCATCAACAAAAACAATATATCATCATCCTTCAAGGATGATGATTTCAACAACATATCAATAAACATCAATCATTAAACATGTTTGTGTTCTTCATCATGTTCATAATTATTATATTTAAGCATCTAATCATTCAAGTTCTTGTCTTTATCAATATAAATCCTAAGATCCATGCTCATTGTTCCGTTCATATCGGGAACACACACTCTACATACATGCTCAGTCACATACCATATCTTGCTTATCATGAGAGCATTAGCAGATGACTGACTGCTTCCATTAGCTTGGTTTGTCAATTAAGGTGGATTTTGATATGATTGATGTTGTTGTGGATGATGATACTACTATTGATGATTGTTGAAGTCAAAGATTGAGTTTGACTGTGAGGATGACTGGCTTTGAGAATTCATTTGAAAGTTGTTTCTTTTAGGGACATTGCATTCTCTTGAGATGTGGCCAGCCATGCCACAGTTGAAGCATTTCACTTTGGATTTTCATATCCAAGCTTTGTCTTTTCATTAAGGCTGAGCTTTCTGCCTTTTCTGAAAAATTTATTTGCTCTTATAACAATCATGGCCATTTTCCATTGTAGATCCATTTCATCCACATCATCTGGATCCATTTCCTCCAGATCTTCCAGGATCAGATGAGCAGATGAGAGTCTTCCTCCTAAATATGCTTTAAGGCTTGCAACAAAGGCATTGCAATTTTCCTTCTGTTCTTCGGATCTTGGGTCTTCACGAGTGGTTGTGTAACACCCCGAATTTCTATTCAAACGAAAGGAAAAGAAAAGTAAATAGAAAGAATAGAAACTTTGCACAAGTGGAAGGGGAAAAAGTGTACAAAGTACAAATCTTATTATTTTTAGGATTTAAGGGCATGGGTGCCCATTATTTCTTCTTCATCTTCTTCACGGCTGAAAAGAAGAAGAGAGAGAGAGCCCGGTTCTAGAGAGAGAAAGAGGAAGAAGAAGCTGTAAAAGGTAAGTCTTCTCTTGTTTGAGCTCGGTTTCAGCTGGGTTTTGAGTTCTTGACCGAAGTTCTGGTTGTTTAGAGTTTGCTTTCGGGATTCCAGAGCTGAATCGAAGTGGGTCTTGAATTGGAAGAGTGTTGTTCAAAAGCTGCTCAAGGTGAGTTTCTAGAACCCCTCTTTTACTGATTTTTAACGGATTTGGGGCTATTATGCATACTAAGTAAACATTTTGAAAGAAACCCTGGGTTTACAGCTTTATGTTCGAATGTTGTATGTAGTTATGTATGTTATAGTGATGATTATGGGTTAGTGATGATGTTTAGCATGCTTAGATGGCCTTAGTATGTTAGATCTATGTTTGGGTATGATTAGAATGATAATCGGGTGATTTTGATGACATAGAAAAGATTTCAGAATGTTCTAGTGAACATGAACAGTGGTCCATGCGCCCAGAGGTGGCTCATGCACCCAAACAATTGTCCATGCGCCCAACATGAGAGGCCAGATGCCTAAGTGTTGGCCATGCGTCCAAGGGCTGGCCATGAGCCTAAATAGTGGACCATGCCCCCAACATGTTGGCCATGCGGCTAAGTATTTGCCTTGCGCCCAAGTGTGGCCATGTGCCTAAATAGTGCCCATGCGCCCAAGTGAATGAAACGGCTTAGTGTGGACCATGCGCCTAAACAGTGCCCATGCGTCCCAGTGAATGAAACGGCTAAGTATTGGCCATGCGCCTAAACAGTGCCCATGTGCCCAAGTGCTTGAAACGGCTAAGTGTTGGTGATGCGCCTGAACAGGGCAAAAACGCCCAAACAGTGCCCATGCGCCCAAACTATTTTATACTTAGAATTTTTATGCTCATGTGCCTAGAAGGTCCCATGCGCCCAATTTGGACTTGAGGTTTTCTAAGTGGATTTTAAGGGGTAAAACGGGGAGAGAGGTCTGGTTATGATGTGATTGCTTATGTTTGATGTGTGTTATGCATGTATGATGTTGCCAGTATGGTGATGGTATATGTTTATGTTTATGTATGTCCTTATTATGTATGTATGTCTTCCCTTAGCTTTGCGTTGAACGTTAATGAATTTAATGAAAGTATTATGTAACGTAAAGTGGAAGATAATTAAAAGAGGAACGTGATGAATGAATTCATGCATGAATAAATGAATGAATAAAAGAGAAAGTATAGAAAGGCTTGCAAGCATATGTATGAGGTGAGTGACTCTATGTCGCAACAGACTCGAAAGAGGTCCTTGTCGCGTACTCCTGTACTGTGTCAGTCTTCGTACATGAGTCGAGGGTTTGTGAGCAGGCCTCGGCACAGTATCAGTCTTCGAACATGAGTCAGGAGTATTGCAAATGACGAAAGTGACGGATGATGAGATCCGTGTCATGTATCCCGGTACTGTGTCAGTCTTCGGACATGAGTCGGGGGTTTGTTTATCAGGCCCCGGCACATATCAGTCTTCGGACATGAGTCGGGGATATTGCATGAGACGAGATAAGGAGGTGAGCGAATTTGTGTTGCAACAGACTCGGATAGAGTTCAATCCCTGTGATTGACTCATATGGATGTTTGTCGCATATCCCGGTGCTGTGTCAGTCTTCGGACATGAGTCGGGGGTTTGTGAGCAGGCCCCGGCACAGCATCAGCTTTCGAGCATAAGTCGGGGATATTGCAAGAGACAAGATTTGAGTAATAATGAGTAATGAATGGAAGATCATGTATGAAAGAACGAACGTATGAATGAACGTAAATGAATTATCTTAATAAAGTACATAATAGGATCCTTGTCATCGACCTCAGTAATCGTGGCTGAGTGCCACGAAGAGGGTAAAGTCTGACCGGATCTAGAAAGAGAAGTGAACGATAATCTAATACGTTGAATGAACAAAGTTAGTGAACGTAATGATGAAGATAATAATGATATTATTTGTATGTACGTATGATGCATGATCACAAATGATGTAAAGTATAGTATCTTTTGAAATAAAGTAAAGAACGGTTTTATGAAAGTAAAGTATGTTTTATTATAAAACTAGAGCTCACTCAGCGTCGTTGACTTTTGTATGCATAATAGTTGGTAGGTATATGTGAATTTTGAGGAGTTGCAGGCATGGATGCATAAGCTACTCGGAGCATTTTGAGGCTGGCATCCGTATTTTGACATGTCTTGAATTTTGAGATGAAAACAAATGTTGTGAATGACATGTTTTAGTTACTAATGAATGTTTTAAATTCCGCTGCAAAATAATATACGTTTTATAATGTTTTAAGTGCAATGAATGACCAACCGTAAGGTGCCCGGGAATGGGGGCCTTACAGGTTGTAGGAGCAGCAGTGACTCTAGATGCTTGGGATGATGTTGATGGATGATTAGTTGATGGAGTTGCAATGAACCCTGTGGTGTTCAGTTGATCACTTGATAAGATGAAATCATCCTCCTGAGTAATGAAGGCATTTTCCATAGAATGAGATTCTGATGGAAATTTGTATGCGTCAATAACTCTTGGTCCATATATATTTCTGCTTCTTTCATCAAGTTCTAATGCTTCTATTTTGGCTATCATGATATCCAAAGTAGTACTCCCAAGATCAAGAATATTTTTCAACATTGTCACAATCTATTTCCAACTTTCAGGAAGGCTGTGTAGCATTTTCTTGTTTAATTCTTTGACCTTGTAAGTGACTCCCATGATTTTCAAGTCATTTACCAACTGTACAAATCTGTGCGGTTTTTGGATATTGACTCCCCCTTTGAGCAATGAAATGTTTCGTACTGATTAACAAGCTTGTCCTTGTTAATTTCTGCAACTTCACTACTTCCCTCACACATAATTTTCAGCGCATCCCATACAGCTTTGGTAGTACCATACTTCTCCAATCTTTTCAGCCCATCCATCTTAAGTGCTGAGTTAGGATAGAGTAAGCTTCAGATCAATCTTGATTTCTTGTAATCTTCATCATCAAGAGTTAGATATTCAATGAGTATCCTTGCAGTCTTGTAGATAGCAGCTTGATCTTCAAACAGAGTGACAGGGATGTGTGGCCCCTTGCATATTGAGATCCAAAAAATAGGATCTACACGTGCAATGTAATTCCTGAACCTGATTTTCCATTGTTTAAACTCAGATTTGTGTTTAAGCATAGGAGGTTTAGGTGTATGACCAAGTTCTGAGAAACTGTGAGAATCCATTTTAACATGTAGTTTAACTTGTTAATTACCGATTAGTTGAATTTTCGGTTCAATTAGTCCAACTTGTCCAAACATCCAAACAGATTTCAGAATCAGATTTATTACTTTTCTAGGTTTCTTTTTGTTAATTTTTGCTATTTCAACGTTCACAACTTCCAGAATGAAGTGTGATGCTATGTTCTTGATAGAAATCGCTTGAATAGTAACTCGGTGATGTGTATATTTTGTTGTTTACCATGAATCTGTAGGTTTTTATGAGAACGTGTTGATAGGAGTATTTTCTATTGTTTACTAAGTAGAGATGATAGAATACCCAATTAGCAACTCAATCACCAAATAATCAAGTTCTATTCTGGTTTTTGATAGATCTGAAAAAGAACCAAGAGCCAAAGCTCTAATACCAATTGACTGGGTTGTGAGATTGAGATTCTCACTTCGGATCGAATATAATGATTGAGTTAATGATTAAATGGTAGAAGAAATACTCATAAATGCTTTGTATATATTAATAAAGGTGATTGATTACAATGACTGGTAGGGTTTAGCAAGAAAAGTAATAATGCACCTAGAGAATACAAAATATTCTAATTGTCTAAAATCTGTCACCTCATGTAGAGGGTTTCTATTCTATTTATAGGCAGACAAGATGTTTTTTTACAAAATGACTAAACTACCCCTGACCTACACATTAGAACTAGTCTAAGTCTTGATCCGCATCTCTACTTGTTCAACGGTATTGGCAAATGCGGATGAGATGGACTTGATCAGCATTTCTTCACTTGATCATCCGCATTCGTATGTTGGTCATCCGCATTGGGTATTGGGGATGAACAATTACTTGTGTGCATTCGTCCGGTCATCCGCATTGGCAAATGCGTATGAATAATATCTTGTCCGCATTACTTTTTGGTCTTCCGCATTTGTTAATGCGGAAGAACAAATACTTGTAAGCATTTGTTCTTTGCCTTCCGCATTAACAAATGCGGTAAGCCAATACTTCTTCTACTTCTACAGGATCTTCATCTGCATTAGTTCTTGGACTTGTGGTAATCCAGCAGTACAACCATCACCTCACCCATTGAATTGGCATGTATGATCCTTTCAGGGTGCAACACATTCAAGACCTTACCCAAATGGGGTTTGAGGAGGCTGGTAGTGCTGTGACTAATGAATGCTCATCTAAGTGAAAGAGCCTCGTTGCTTGAGAAGGAAATAAAGAATGGACTGAATGAACACTTTGAGTCATTCGGATATATGAAGACCGGGAGAAGAAGATCCAAGAAGGATAAAGATTGGGAAACTAGAAAGGGAAAGATTGCGCTAAGGGTGAAAGCCCCAAAGACAATGAACATGATTAGACTGCCAGATCCCCTCCCCCAGAAACTGCAAAACTTTCAGAAGTTGTTCTATGATAACAATACGGGGGAGGTGGTGATCAAGGTAAAGAATGGGGATGAGCTTAGAGTGTTGATACTATGGAGCTATTTAGTTTCTATGATGAAGACCTTCTAGTTCTTTGCGAGAATCATATTAAAGCGGGTGCAGGAGATGAGACGAGAAAGGAAGCCAGTCTATTTATGACTGTGGCCAATAAAGTAAGAGGAGTGAGAGCAGAAGTGAGAGAGTTAGCTGAGAAAGTAAGAGCTACAGATGATTTGAACATGGATGTTCAGGATTTGGCTAGATAGTTTGAGCAAGCTAGTGCTCATCCCGAAGGAGCAAATGAAGCTGGAGGTGAACAGAGTCAATCATTTGCTCAAGCTCCTATGGAGGTTACTGCAGAAGCTGTAGGGGACATATCAGAGGTAGCGGGGAGACTGGAGCTGGCTAGGGAGTATCTATGTCTAAAGCCCCTAGGAAAGAAGCTACAGGAAAAAATATAGATACATCAGAAGCAACAAAAGAAACTGGAGCAGACGAGTCAAATCAAGGCAATTGAAGGCGGTGTGATCCAAACTAAGGGGAGTATTGAAGATCAAGTACAGGTTGGACTCATCTTAGTTTAGTTTAGATTATGCTTATATTACTTTGTAATAGGTTTAATGTTAATTACTTTTTAATGTAGTTTATTTTGTCTAGTTTTAGTCCAGTGAAACTATAGTTTCGCTCACAGTCAGCTGTTTAGTTCTCCCGGCGAACTGTTGTTTCTGTTGGGCGAAACTATAGTTTTGGTAGTACAGTGTCACTGACATCGAAAATGTCTGTGAAACTAAGTCTACTATATATAGTTTTGATCATTTTTTTATTAGTTAAGCTTGCAAAACCCTAATCATTTATCATTATTGCAAGTGAGTATTATAAGTAGTTTATTCACAGATATATCATTGTGCTTTGTTAATATTGTGTATTGATCATCATCATTGTTCTTATTTTTGATACATTTATGGTTGACTTTAATCTTCTTTATCTTTGTTATCTATTGTTTCCATTTGATATTGAACTATCTAACATCTTATCTGTACTGGAATTGATCAAATGGACCAACAATACACCATTCCTTCTTAGCCCCTTAAGGAGTAACGTGATCGGACCACCACTATAATAAAAAAAACAACCACTACAGAAAACTCTAACATCATAAGAAGGGTAAACCACCATCATCATCACTAATTCATCTAACCATGCCTATCTAGACAAAACCACCGCAATCAATATTATCCATAACGTTAGTTCCCCCACCTCAACTTTTCCTCAAAACCCTAAAACCCAATTAGGGATTCTTGGTTTTAGGGCTTGTATCCAACAATGATAATTCATTAGAAATGAACAGGTGGTGGATTGTGCGATGTTGTTAATGATGTGATGATGAAGATGGTGTTTGTTAGATCAAGTAAGGCTGGTTCAACCAAAATAAACACTTAGAAACATTTTTGGTACAACTATGAAAGAACTTCTGAAGAGAAAAGCTGCACTTCTGAAGACTAAGGATAAAAGAACTTCCGAAGAAGAATTCTAACTTCCGAAACAAATTCATCTTCCGAATACAAAGTTATCTTTCTTTCGAAGTTCAACACTTAGAAGATTTCAAGACAATTACTTCTAATGTATGAAGTCATGAAGTTCAGCACAAGTCTCGGAAGAAGTAGACTCTTCTAAAGTATGAGTAGCTTCGGAAGAACTTGTTATTCTAAAGCCACTTAACATTCAGAAGAACCTACTATGAACTAGTGGATATAAGGATGGTCCCTCTAACACTCAACTGCAACCTCTAAGATATTGCATGTCCCACACCCATGTAGTTAACCATACTTTATTCCACTGTTCATCCTTTATTATTAGTACAACTACCAACTTTAGTTGGTGACAAAATGTAAGTCATGGACATGTCATGACTATCTTATCTTGGAAACTAATTTATCTTAGATACCTTACTTCTAGAAATGTAGTATTTGTTTAGTCGTAAGTTTTCGGCTGGTATCAAAGTATAACTGGCTGTAGATGGTAGTATATATAATTTCTCATTATAACTCATTTCATATGTTGACAGAGTCTTGTAACACTTTAAGTTGAGAAATGATATATACAAGTATCTTGAAAATTATTCTTTGTGTATTGTTTACTTAATATAATATTATAAACTCTCAAAGGATTCTACTTCATCACTCTAAGTGTGATCTTGTAGGTTTCAGAGCTAACCATTATGTTGAGTGACCAACCTTAATCCTGTAGTGTTGTTGTTTCATTCAAAGAGTTGAAGAAAATGGTGGTGATGAGGACGATGTGAGGGGTGGTCAGCGGTGAGGGCTATTGATGATGGTGACTAACGGCAGGGGCAGTTTGTGGTGGTGGCGACATTGGGGGTTGTTAGTGTTGGTGGTCGAGGGGGGGGTTGGCGGTGGTGGTGGAGAAGTTATTCTGAAACCTTAGTAATATATATACATATATATATATAAACATATATATATATGTATATATATATATATATGTGTGTGTGTGTGTGTGTGTGTTTGTGTATATGTATATATATGTCACAAACACTCTCTTACTTATACTAAATGACACAAATAGTCCCTTTAAGTACATTAGTAGTCCTTGTAGTGAAAAAACGAAAATACACATAGATTTAATAGAAAAGTTAACGTTGTTAATGTTAATACTTAACTTTCTAAAAATTAAAAACACAATACTCAAACCTGTTACATAAAACTCTTAGTACCCAAGCTGATATTTTCAATAAACCAGAGGGACTATTTGTGTAATTAACTCTAATATGAAATGAATTAAATAATAAATATAATGATTAATGAATAACAAATGATTACATATGATTCACATGATTTTCGTAAATTATAAAACACATGAAAATAAGTTATGAATACTCGCAATATAAGTGCAAGTGATTTAAATACTAAAAATGCTAGAATATATACCAAAGATAAGGAATGATATCTTACGTTAGAGTAATTTTAAGTCTAAATATTTAATTTGAGAAACTTGAGTTTCATTAGGGATTTGGGGTTAACAAATGGTTTAACAAAATGTAATTGATTTTGTTGCATAAATAATTAAATAAAATAAATTGATTAAATAATAAGATTTAAATTTAAATGTTTGATTTAGATGGTTAAATAAATAATATTTTAATATTAAAGTGTGAAAAATAAAAATAATTCATAATTACTTATTTAAATGAATTTGATCAAAGAAACTAATTTGATAATTAATTGTTTAAACGCATAGTATTTGTAATAGATCTTAATTTAAAACATTTAAAAATAATATATTTTCTTTTTGAAAGTGTTTTATAAATTTTAAAACATACATAAATTTATAATACTTTTATAATACATATAAATTTAAAATTAAATGAATGTGAAATTATAATTTTTTGGAATTTACAAAAATTAATAAATAAACTATGGATTAATAATAATTAGGAAAATAATTTCTATATTATCTTAATATAATAGTATTTTTCTGGAATTTTTAAAATAGAAAAAGAAGGGTTTAAATATAAAATGGGGATCCCTATGGTCCAATCCAAGTCTCCCATGTGAACATGTAATATGTTAACCAGTAGGCCAGAGACCAATTTCTAGTTTAGATCCTGTTTGAAATGAGTTTACGTGATAATTTATATGAATCGCAAATCAGATTAACCCTAGATTCAAATCGACCAGACTAAGCATCGGATTCAGGTTGATAACAAAATTAAACATAGTGCTTTTAATCTACATATTTAAAAATTGAAAACATGTCCATTTACCTAATTTGAGTTATATGGATGAAAATAAGAATAGATTAAAACATCGCTAGGATGATGATTGTTCTGATATGGTGATATTGATATGAGTCGATTAAGGAGTTGCAGAGCTTCCAAATATGATAATAATCAATAGCTCTTGATCAATTGTAGTCCATGATGTCCAAAGAATGGATTTCGATTGTGTTGCAGGTTGCGATGAAGACGATGATCAGATTCTATGTGTGTTTGTGTGTGTGTTTTGAATGTGACTGTGTGCTTAGGGAGTTCAAAGGAACCGAGTAGAAGGTTCCCCTTACATATATATGGAAAATTTCTGTTGTTCTGATTCCAACGACTTCAATGTATTACTTGGATGCTTTGATATGAATTTGTAAATGATTATACAGTTACATGCTCAATTGAATGAAAGGTTATGATCATAATGGTCTTAGTTACATTTCAGGTTGAATGATTTGATAAATTACACATCGTTGGGATCAAAAATGATTTTATTTTGAAAGACCCGATTCAGTTTCGAGTGAATATGTTGAAAAGTCTATTAATTTGAAATATTAGAGGTTAGGGGTTGAATAATGCACGCGAAGGTTATGGGCGGTTTGATTGGGTTAAATCAATTGAGTTAAAGAGGGTTTGGGGATGTTGGCCGGAGTTACAGGGTCCAGTTTGGGGACGGGGGTAAAAGGCTTTGAAAAATAATTACAATTTGATTCCCGTGATTCAATTGTTATTATTGCATGTAAAATGTTTTAGATTTTGGTTTTACAAATATATAATTTCAACCCTAAAGTTATAAAAAACGTTATTTTAATAAATATTCAATTTTATAAACTTTATAACTCTAGTAGAATTTGTAATTTAATTATTTATTTTAATTAAATAATTAAAATCTCATGATTGAAGATAAATTTTTTAAATTTATAAAATTTATCTTCGAAATTATAAAATTATTGTAAATTGAATAAATGACATAAGTGTTAAACAAAATAATCAAACAAAATGAGTAAATAATAAATTGTTATTGCATAAAGACCAAAATAAGTTAGGGTTCACAATAGATACATGTCAAATATTACATTTATCATGAGACAAGATCTAGTGTAAGTATGAAAAGAGAAATAAGGTGTCATTTCATAATTGTGAGGATGTCATGAGGAACTACAAGATAGGGATTTAAAGTGGTGGTCAAGCTCACCTTGTCACTATGTCAAGAGTGCGCGTAAACTCTAACTCTTTGACGCTAGATCCGAGCCAAGCCAAATCAAGTGGATCTTTGCTCATTCTTGGATTGTTTACAAACCAAATTGAACCATGGAGCTCATTTACAACCGAGCTTAAAGTTGAGTGAGGATTTGTAAGGCTTATATAAAGGCCGATGCACCTAAAAAATCCATCTGCTTCCTGCATGCATGCATTTGGTACTAACGAGAAGTTGCTTTGGAAGTTTCATACTCATCATGAGATAATAATCTAAGTATGAAATCTTCCGAAGCCAATAATAATATCTTCCAAATCCAAAAGTGAAGTCTTTTGAAGCTTCAAAAACAAAGTCTTCCGAAGCCAATGAAGTGAAGAAAAATTTCTTCCAAAGACTTTGAAGAACATGCTTTCTCTAGTGTACTTTTAAAAAAGCTAACAACTTTTAACTACAACTCTGAATACTCACCAACTTATACAAGTTGGTGAATGGTCCATGCTTTTTGTGACTATACATTGAGGTCTTGAGTGTGTAACTTTCTACTTTATGTACTTTTATTCTTTTAGTAATATATTAGGATGTGAGCTATGGCATGTCATAGTCACTAGTCAAAAGACAAACCTATCTTTTGACTTTACAATGATCTTGTTGTTGTCCAGATTAGTGTTTCTAGCTGGCCTTAAAGTATGGCTGGCTATAGGATATAGTATAAAGCGTCTCAAGTCCTTGTATCTTATTTTTATGGTTTGTAACACTTGTAAAAGAACGTTAGAAGCAATATACTAAAATCTTGAAAACTTTACTTTGTTGTTGTGTTCTTAAGTTTTCTATCTTTTGTTTACTCGTGTTCATAGTATCATAATATAAGTCTCGGTTCCCTATTTGATCTGTTAAGTGTTCTAACACTCTTTTCATTATGAGACTAAGTGTATTGACATTCCCTTAAATGGTTCTACAATTGGTATCAGAGCATTTTAGGCTCTTTATTGTAAGATCTCACCATCTTAGATCCCTCAGTCTCACAAAATACTTAACCTTTGAAATGGTAGCTCTCACAAAGGTTGATATGGAAACCAGAACCATGACAAAGTCCCCTCTGATCACTCCTGAAAACTTTGACCCTTAGTGTCAAAGAATGGAAGGCTTTATCAAGTCTTAAGAATCTAGGATGTGGGAATCTGTTGCATCTAGACCTCACATACCAAGCACCTCTTCAGCTGTTGTTAGGGTGGTATGATCCCAAAAGGTGGCTGACTACTGTGAAGAAGATAGGAAGAGAATAGACATAGATCAGAAAGCCATGACTGCCCTCTAAACTGCTCTTCCAAACTCCATATACAGGGGTTTCAAGAAGTGCAAAACTGCTAAGCAGCTATGGGATGCATTGAAGCTCATGTATGAGGGGTTCACTCAAGCAAAAGAGAACAAGAAGGACCTCTTGAAGCAATAGTTTGAGAACTTTATCTTCAAAATAGGTGAAATCATGACTTAACAATACTTCAGGTATGTTGAGATTATTGATATTATAATGGATGTTGGAGTAACTCTTGAAAATAAAGACACTGTAAGGAAGTTCATGTCATCTCTATCGTAGACAATAGACAGATTATTATGTTGTTATCAAGAGAACTGTAAACCTTAAGATTCTCAGTCTTACAGAGTTGTATGGTATCTTAGTGGATACCATATGGGGATGAACATGAAATATCTATTTGGTAACTCTAGCAATAAACTAAGTTCAGCCCTTCATGTGGTTGAGAGGGATTGCAGAGAACCACAACATCATCTTATGTGCTACCCTGAAAACTCACAAAAGGCTCCTTTCATCACGTTCCCAGAGACACCAAGGGAGAGTTACACTCAACTAAGTCCATTCCAAGAGACAAGCTCTTCACAAGCTTATGTGCTTGTTGATTAAAATACTGGGCAATTCTCTTCATCCTTGAAGATCTTGACTGTATCCATCAAGATGATCTGGTGTACAGGGAGATAGTTCAACAAATGGCTCTTCTGACTCATAAAGCCAAGAAGTTCTATAAGAGGACAAGGAGAAAGTTTCCTAGTAATGCAACCAGTGGAATGTTTAATCTATACAAGAGCAAGGCGAAATGTTACAATTGTAACCAAATAGAACATTTTGCTAGGGTGTGCAATGCACCAAGGACAAATGGTGGCAAAGCACAAACCAAACCAAACTACACTGACAAAGCCAGGCAGAATGAGAAGCCAACACAACATGTTGTAGTTGCTATTGAAGAAGGAGGTTTTGATTAGAGCTTTCATGTAGAAGATGCATCTTCAAATCAAGCACTAATGGCTGACTATGATAAAGCCAAGGTAGTGGAACATCATTGTTCACCTAATGTATTGCTAAAGTTAACAAATATAGGTCCTATAACTTAGAGATGAGATCTGATCTTGAATCTTTAAATATCTTAAAATTTGATTTTAAAAGAGCTAAAAATGATTACAAACTTACAATAGAAGATTTAGAGAAAACCATTTCAACTCTTAAACATGATCACACCAACTTATGGACTCAAATCAAAGATCTCATCACTAAGTTAACAGAATGTCGAGCTGAGCTTGTGATTAGAAAAGCCAGGCTAGAAATATGTGTTTTTGAAGAATAGACATTAAAGAACATAATATCATCATCCCTACATGCAAAAGTTTGTTATCAAAAAAAGCAGGGTCTGGGATCTGCTAAGATTGCTCCTCCACACATATATTTTCTATAAGATCTCTGAGGTGTGGAACCAGTGAAGATGAGCTTCCTTTGATAGACCCATGAGTGAAGAGGATGAAGAGGAGATAGTGAAGGATGACTCTGAGAAGACTGAAGACGAGCATCGTAAGAAGGGTCACTACTCTCCTAAGAAGATAAAAAGAGTTGGGATGACCAAGTCTAGAAGGAAGAACTTGATAAGAAAGCCCAAAAGGAAGTTAAAGAAGGATCAAGAGATCAGGGCCACTTTTATCTCTATGCATAAACAAGTTTTTGTTTCTACAGGGTTTGAGGTGGTTAAGGCTAAAGACTCAATCTTGAACTTTAGTACCAAGAGTTCTAGTTCTTGTTCAAATCGTCCTAACACCATGCACAAGGCTGATCAGTTGTGTGCCACTACTACACAACCTGAACCATCCAATTCCAAAGGTAGTTGTCACCTTAAAAGAATTGCCACATCATTTGAATAAATGAGGATTGAGAAGGAAAGTGATCAAATTCAGCCTTGTTCTCAAAGGAAGACTTTCAGAAAGAAGAAAATGGACTGTGTTATGTGTGGCAGTACTTCTCATCTTGCAAAGCATTGCCTCTACAATCCAAAAAGTATTGTCCATATTACCAAGAAGGAAACTTTTGACAAGATAAAGAAGAAGCAAGCTTTGAAAAGAAAATATTTTCCTTTCGGAAGCTCTAAATGAAGAAGAAGACAAGTGAAAACTTTCATTCGGAAAAAAAGTAGGTTTAGGAAGAAATGAAATATTTTGAAGTACTGAAGCCTACTTGATCGATGTCGAAGTACCAATCAAATAAGATGTTAAATTGTATTTCTATTCACCTTAAAGTAGTTAGGGTAAGTAGTGTTGTCGAACATCGTGGAATTAGTGGTCGGTCTATTGTAAATTGATTTATAAGAAACGATTAACTAAATTATCAAATTACTTATATCTTGAGGCAGACATTAATACTTGATCCTCCGGGATGACATAGTCCTTTTTCAAGACATAGCACTTATTGTTGTCAAATACTACCTTAAACTCTTTATCACAAATTTGAGAAACAGAAAGCAAGTTATTTTGAAGTAGTTGTACGTAGTTTACCTTGTCAAACTTCACTTTCTGATTACCTACTTCCCCTTGAGCTACGATGTACCCACCTTTGTCTCCTACAAATGAAACGTGACCTCCTTTATCAGTTTGACGTTTGATAAGAGATCCATGTTCCCTGTCATGTGCCTGGATGCTCCACTGTCTATAATATATGTGTTAGTTTCAGCACTATATTGAACACCCTACACATTCAATTTGAAAACATTAGTTCAGGTTAGGGACTCAAGCCTTCACTGGCGGGTTTCCCAGAGGCATCACACATGATAAATGTAACCCATTGACCGTTCGAGGGTGAGGGAAGCTCAAATGTCTTCTTGTTCTCATTATCATACAATGAGGTTGATTTCTCCTTCCATAAGCTAGCTTTGTGTAAGGCCTGTTTGTGATAAATAGACGACTGGCTAATGTGTTGAACTTTAGGTTCACTATCTCTTTTAGGTGGCGTCACTAAGTTCCTCTTAAAAGAGCTAAGTTTTGTTCAGGAAGTTCAACTTTCCTCCTTGGTGTCTGATAGTAAGGACAATGTGACACAATGTGTCCATACTCTCCACAACTATAGCATGATCTGCTTTTGACTTTACGATTTAACTGTTTTTGTGGAGATGTATGTGACACCCAGGTGACCTTACATTGTTTGGGTTTTGACTCTGCTTGTTTAGATGTTTTGTCTGGTTTAACGAAGTTAAATGCTTTAAAATTGTTAACATCTTATTCTTTTCTATTTTCAGGACTTTGACAT
Source organism: Flaveria trinervia (assembly GCA_025506515.1). Taxonomy (NCBI): domain Eukaryota; kingdom Viridiplantae; phylum Streptophyta; class Magnoliopsida; order Asterales; family Asteraceae; genus Flaveria; species Flaveria trinervia. Next base: position 22,632,172 of record CM046453.1, on the reverse strand, counting down.
GATGCATGTGATTGGTTAATATTACTGGTCTTTTTAGGTTCAGATTTGACAGTTATTGAACCAAACTTTATACTAACCCTTTCAAACTCTTGTCCAAATTAACACAAGTCATTTTACCTTTTGCCTTGAAGTGGCCTCTTTTATTTAGTGCCAGATTCATTTGATGAACATGTGGAATGTGGATCACTTACAAGAGGAGTAGACACCACATGATCCTTGATTGGATTATCATTAATTAGTTTACATTTTGCATTCCTCAAGATCTCATGTGGTGGTGGAACCACTTTATAACCCAATCCCTCCCTGTTGTTTCTCTCTCTCACTAAGTTTTGGACTATGTGTGAAGAACTAGCCCAACTATGCAGTTTTTGTTTTAGGGAATTAACTTCTACTTCTAAAACTGCCTTTTGTTTCTTAGTGTCCTCAGGGAGTTTAGATAGTACCTAATGTCATTAACTTGGTTAAAGGCTACAACTTCTTGATCGATGTCGAAGTACCAATCAAATAAGATGTTAAATTGTATTTCTATTCACCTTAAACTAGTTAGGGTAAGTAGAGTTGTCGAACCTCACGGAATTAGTGGTCGGTGTATTGTAAATTGATTTATACGAAACGATTAACTAAATTATCAAATTACTTAAACTATTGCTTCTTAGCTGTAAAAATTGGATTTTGGAATGATTAAGAAATTAACTAAGAAAAAAAATTGCAAAGGAATAAACTTGATTAAGAAGACAATTATAAAAAAGACTAATCTACTTCGGGGTTGTTGCACCTGAAAGGATCATACATGCCAACTCAATGGGTGAATTGATGATTGTTCAGCTGGAATCCCACAAGTCCAAGATGCAATGCGGATGAAGATATGCAAGAAAAATAACAAGTGTATCTTCCGCATTAGTCAATGCGGAAGACAAAAATCTGATGCGGACAAGTGTTTACTCTTCCGCATTACTAATGCGGAAGACACAATACTTATGCCGAACAAGTTAGTCTTCCGCATTGACTAATGCGGAAGAACAAAGGAAGATGCGAACAAGACTTTGATCATCCGCATTGACAAATGCGGATGACCAACCAAATGCGCACAAGTATTTGTTCATCCACATTAACCAATGCGGATGACCAACTTACTGATGCTGATGATCAAGTGGAAATCAAGATATAGACTAGTTTCTCATTTAATAGGTCAGGGGTAGTTTAGTCATTTTCTAAAAGGCATCTTGTCTTGTCTATAAAAATAGAATAGTTTACCTTGTACTGAGGTGATGGTTGACAGATAGAGGATTTTGTTGTAATTATTCTCTGTAATTTGTCAACATTCATATATCAATATAAACAGAATTTATGAGTAATTTTCCTGCATGATTGTTCTTCGATTGTTTGTTTCCGCCACTCAATTGTTGACTTGATTATCACATTTGATTCTTAGTAAGAATATCACTCTTACTAAAACCCAATCAATTGGTATCAAAGCTTTGGCTCTCGATTCTCTTTCAGATCTGCGCACAGACTAAATAGAACTCGATTGATCTGATAATCAAGTTGCTAGTAGTAGATATCATCATCTCTACTTAGCAAACAACAAGAAAGAATACTCATGTCAAACAGCGAGAACACTCATTCTGAACCTCAACAGAACTGCTTGAACAATTTGGACTCATGAAACATAATCAATCTTAAAATCAACTAAATCTATACTTACACAAATCAACATGGATTCTAACAGTTACTCTGAATTAGGTCATACACCTAAACCTCCCATGCTTAAACACAAATATGAGTTTAAACAATGAAGAATACGGTTTAGAAATTATATCACACGTGTAGATCCTGACTTTTGGATCTCAATATGTAAAGGTCCACATATTCCTGTTACTTTATCAACAGCTCAAGCTGCACTGTACAACACTGCTAGAATACCAATTGAAGACTTAACTCTGGATGAAGATGACTATAAGAAAATCAAAATTGATCTTAACGCATACTCTATTTTGACTCAAGCACTCAAAATGGATGTGCTGAAAAGATTGGAAAAATATGGAATGCTAAAGCTGTTTGGGATGCTCTCAAAATTATGTGTGAAGGTAGCAGTGAAGTTGCTAAAATTAACAAAGACAAGCTGGTCAATCAGTATGAAACCTTCTATCACACCAAAGGAGAATCCATATCAAAACAACTACACAGATTTGCACAGTTGGTCAATGACTTGGAAATTATGGGTGTTTCATACAACATTAAAGAACTCAACAAGAAAATGCTCCACAGTCTACCTGAAAGCTGGAAGCAAAATGTCCCAATGTTGAAAAATACTCTTGATCTTGAGAGTACCACTCTAGACATCATGATAGCCAAGATTGAAGCTTTGGAACTTGGTGAACGAAGAAGAAATCTAAGTGGGCCAAGAGTGATTGAAGCCTACAAATTTCCTTCAAAATCACATTCTGTTGAAAATGCTTTCATCACAGAGGAAGATGACTTCATCTCATCAAGAGATCAAATGAACAATATTGGTTCATTGCATCTCCATCATTCAATCACCATTCAACTTCAGCACAAGCACCAAAAGTCTCCACAACGCCTCCAATCTCTCCAGAAGACTAAAATCAGAAGAGCAAAAGGCAACCTACAATGCCTTGTTGCAAGTTTTGAAGCATATCTGGGGGAAGACTTACTTCTGCCCATTTAATACACGAAGATTTAGAAGAATTAGATCTGATGATTGAGGAGATGGATTTACAGTGGCAATGGCAATGATTGCCATGAGAGCAAAGAAATTCTTCAGAAAAGGAAGAAAATTGAGCCTGAATAAGAACACAAAGCTTGGATATGACAAATGCAAGGTAAAATGCTTCAATTGTGGAATGATGGTCATTTCTCAAGAGAATGCAATGCTCCTAAAAGAAACAACCATTCAAAGAACTCTCCTAGTCAATCATCCTCACAGCCCAATTCAAGCTATCACTCAAACAATCATCAACAGCAGTACCATCATTCTCATCATCAACAAACATACCAGAATCAACCACAACTGACAAATCAAGCCCATGCAAGCAGTCAACCTTCTGCCCGTGCCCTTGTGATTAAAACAAGATAGGATATGTGGCTGGAGTGTGTATGCTGAGGAATTCAAGCCTCAATTCTAGAATCATGCTCTCATGGCTCATATCAATGATGGACCATCTGCAATTGTTAGCATCAGTGATCTACGTTTGATTGATTAGAGAGTATAGCAGCGGAAATCAAAAACATATTAGCCAATTCACAAGAACACAAAAGATATTCAAGGTAAGAACAAACGGTTATAGACAGAGAGAATTCTGCAAAAGATATTTCATTCAATATACGCTTTCTCGTAACAGAATGTGACCAATACAATTAGGTCAACACCTCTTATATAGGAGATGTGACATCTGCTGATGTCACTTGATAGTGACATCTAACATAATTTATTCAAACTACTGATAGTTAACACAACTACTGAAGATGTCAAACAGCTGACATCTTCTTACAAAAATGCTAAGTGTTAACTATCACTACAAGTACTGAAAAGAAACTACTGAAACTACAACGACTGAAGAACATGCTCTTCAGTCGTTTAACAAATACTGAAACAAAAGAAAACTACTGAAAGGAAACCATCACAACAACTGAAGAATGCTTCTTCAGCTGTTGTAACAAACTCTGAAGACCAGTACTTGTACTTGAACTTCAGCTGTTGTCATCAGCTGATGTCTTCAGTTTTTGTACTTCAGCTGTTGATCTTCAGTACTTTGTTCTTCAGCTGTTAATCTTCAGACTTTGGTCTTCAGCTGTTGAAGTCTTCAGTACTTTAGTCTTCAGCTGTTGAAGTCTTCAGTACTTTAGTCTTCAGTTGTTGATCTTCAGACTTTGTTACAACAGCTGATCAAGTCTTTAGCAGTTGTTGTGATGTCTGTAGGACTTAGAGGTTTTTCTGCTCAGGCTCATTGGTTCTTTTAGTCCAACAAACTCCCCCTGAACCAATGCAACCAAAACCTTTAGACTTATTAAAGATGTCCCACTTATTATGGCAGAAGGATTGGTCTTTTTGTCTTCTAGATTAGCTCAAAAGTGACCCTTGTAAGCATAGGCCTGGGAAGAACTCTCAATGATCTGTTTGGCAAAGTATGAATGGGAACTCTGTCTTGGGAACTGGATATAGAGTTGTTACCCCATCCATGAGATCTACTTCCCCACTATGAGTCTGTATGACTCTCTTGTGTAGGCCTCAAGGAAGGTAATTTGTTCCTCCATGGTCAGCTCTTCAGCACCTCCTTCAAATAATGATTCAGGCCCATAGTACTCAGATAGGTATTTGACCTGTTTCCAATTCTTTAGCTCCACAGTTGTTATTATTCTATAAGCAAATTCATCAGGGTGATTACCCTCTAGGAACAACTGGAGCTCATTCTTTCTGACTTCTTCAAGCCTCTTATATACTAACCCCTTATTCACCATTTTATTTTCCAGCATCTTCTGTGGGGTTTGGTTAGCTTTATAAGCTTTCTTGAAGTCCTCTAGGATTTCCCAGGGTGATACTACAAAGACAAGAGAGATCACTTCATATACAATCTTCTTCACCTGGCCAATGTATCTCTGTGGAATGTTTTTCTTGTGAATCCCATGAGACACCCTGGGATCAGGCCAAATCCTCACTCTCTCCTTTTGATATTGAAATGTATGCTTAAGAGTGTATAATCTGAGAGCATGCTTCTTCATGTTGATCATAGAAGATGTGGCAGCATATGCTTTGTCAACCCTCCTCAACAATTCCTCATCATGTTGTTTGTGAAGCTCTTCTTTTTCTAGCTTCACTTTCACAATTTGTCTTTGAGTTTCAGGAGTAATTGTTGGGGAGTGACTTGTGGCCTTCGGCAACTGTATAACAGCGGAGAGTGGCAGCCTATCTTCATCTTCATCATCATCTTCTTCATCATCTTCTTCATCATCTTCTAGCCTCAATACTCTTATCTTCTTCTTCTGGGGTACATCATCGGCTATTGATTTTGAGGGTAAGAGAGTTGGTTTGGTGGGTTGTTGTTTTGGTGGTTTTGGTGTGGGAATGTTGACAGGCTGTTCTAGCATTTTGGAGGTGAGTGTGGCTTCAGATTGCTTGGCTAGTTCAGTCCTGCTCCCAGCACCAGCTTCATTTAAAGCTTCAATAACTAATCCTTTAGTGTATACTTCAGACGAACAGATCTTGGTGGTTATTGCCAAGATGCTGTCCCTGGACCAAACCTTGATTTCGATCATAGATCTTCCAAGATATTTTGCTATAAACCTGATCATGATCTCCAGCCTTTCTCTTTCTAACACATCATAACTTGCCCATCTATTTGGATTTCTTCAATCTCTAATCTTTTGATCTCAGAGTCAAGTTTATCAGTGTCATGGCCTTGCCTAAACAACTGATCAATGATGTTATCCATTGATCTGTTGTGTTCGGCATCAGCCTTTTTACCATCAGCTCCAAGGCAGTCTCCTTTTCATTCTTCCTTTTCTTTGATTTCTCCATGTCAGCTTCTTCTCCTTCTCTTTTTCAGTCTCCACAGCCAATCATTCTCTTTTTCCACTTCTGTCACTTCTGTTTCTTTCTCTTTCTCTTTCCTCTCTGCACTCCTCTTTCTTTTTCATTCACTGACTGAATCTCCCTCTTTTTGGTTGCATTGGTTGCAAGGGTTTGATTGTCAGAAAGCTTTTGGCCCACAACTTCCTCAATCAGGGTTGTATTACTGAGGAAAGCCTCTCATCAATGGTTTTGAGCACTATATCAGTGATTATAGGTGTGATGAGAGGCAGGGAATTTTGAAATATAGCAGCTATTTGCTCAGGGGGGTTCTGTTCCTGAGAAATAGTGCCAGAAGCAGGGGCAGGTGGTTGAGTATTTGGGAGTGGCTCTGTGTCTGGGAGACCTTCAGATGAAGGTGCCATCTGTGGGGTTTGAAGGGCAGATGGTCTTTGATCCTTAGAAGTTTTGGCAAGAAGCTCTTTGAGTCTGCTCACCTCCTCTTCCAGGATGGTGTTTTGGGCTAACACATCATAAAAGAAGCCCAGGTCATCATCAGTAGTTACTGAATCACCTGACCTCCTGATAGAATCAGGATGAACATGCACTGAGTGTAGATCAGTTATAGCATGTTCCCCTTTGTCTTGGAACTACGGACTTCCTGCCTCAGGACTATGTCCTTCATCAGCAGTTGCCTCTGGTAAGGTCTTAGTGATGGTACCAACGACATCCTGATCATATGCTGAAGCAGGATAAGTGGCAGCCTCACCAGAAGTTCCAATCTCCTTTTCTAAACTAGCAGATGGAACATTGTAACCCCTATGCCGTGGGTTATCAGATGCACTTTGGTCCTCCCCTCAATTGTAGAGGTACTCCCAGTTGTAATTGGTATCTTGGGAGGGGGTGAGGAGTGCAACTGACTCAGCACTTGTGCAACAATTAATGTAGGAATTTGGGGGGCGGTTGCATGTGGTGATTGGGTCGAAGCAGATTGCACCCGGGGTGAATGGTGCGCTTCAATGGTAACCCTCTCAAGTGAGAGAGGTTCCAGCAGTGTGGGTTCCCGAATATTGGTTGCAACAGGATCCTGTTGAGAGGATACCTGTGCGGCTTTGGCAGGTTGAGTCTTTGACACAACTGGGGGGTTAATACCAGTATGTGGTTCCTGTGTTTGTGGTACAGGGCATCCTTAGGGGACTCATCTCCCTGAGTAGCTTGTTTTGGCTTTTTGGATTTGGATTTGGTGGGGACTCTGGATCTGGAGGTGGTGGCTGTGGGTTCCAACTGCGTGGGTTTTCGCAGTTGGCAGCCTGTTTCAGTGTTTGGTCAGAGTTGTGCTGGAGTATACTTCAGGCAATACAACCATTGCAGGGACTCCAAGCCCAACAAGTCCCTCAGCTTTCAGCTGATTTTCTATGATAGCCATAATGAACCGAGGATATAATATCCATCGATTAGAAAGAGGTTTTGAGGCCATATCCTTAAGTTCAAGAAAAATAATTTCAGAAAAGTTAAGTCTTGTTGCTCAAGGATAGAGAATAATACCTGCTGCCACCTCGTAGACATTTGATCCAAGAGGATGTCTTAGGAGCTAAGCAAACATTAACCATGTGAAAGATAAGACGTTCTGCATCATGGAAATTCTTCTTCAGGAGGGTAGAGGCACTGAGGATTCCCTGATATCCATGGTGGGCAAAGGATAAATCAGTTGTGCCCTTTGGATACCCAGCCAGGAAAGTGGCATCATTCAAGTATAGGGTTTGGCGAATGATTTCCGGAGTGATGACCACTTGATGGTTGTTGACAAACGACTGGAGAGACTCGGTGTTGTTCTCCCCAGTTATAAGGGTGACGTTCGTCCAAAACTGGTGTAAGGATTCGGCATGAATGGTGGGATTTAGAAGGAAAGCCGTTTGGTAGGGAGATTGGACCATTAGATCAATGGCGTTATCGAACTTAGTCCAGAAAGGTGATTTTGTGATGTAGGCAACACAGTTATGTCGTGGTTTGAGCTGCATGGTCGCCATTAATGAGAGAGAAGGTTTGGAGATTTGAACGTTATGTTTGAAGAAGATGAAGCTCTGAAGGATTAGGTATTGGGTATTTATAGGGTAAGGGTTAGAAAACGACTGAAGGGTTTAGTGTTATTCATCAGTAGTTTTAAACGAATGATGACATGGTATTACCCTTTCAGAAGTTGAAACAACTGAAGTCTTGGTTTTTGACATCAGCAGTTGTACAACTACTGAAAACCATGGTTTTGACTTTAGATGTTAGAAAACAACTGAAGACATGGTTTTAGTCATCAGTAGTTGTGAAACTACTGAAAACCTTGGTTTGGTCTTCAGGTGTTGTAAACAACTGATAACTTGGCATTAGTCATCAGTAGTTGTGAAACTACTGAAGACATGGTTTTGTCATCAGTTGTTGTAAACAGCTGATGACTTGGTGTTAGTCATCAGTAGTTGTGAAACTACTGAAGACATGGTTTTGTCATCAGTTGTTTAGGATGAAACAGCAGTTGTAGAAACAACTGAAGAGAAAGTTCTCATCTGTAGTTTTCGTCAATTCATAGCCTTTCGCTGTTTCATACTGTCCTCAACACTTACTCATCAGCCTTTTTGCTGTTTTCAGTTGTTTCATAGGACATCAATACTTATCTGTTTTTACTGACATCAGTAGTTATAACTACATCAGTCATTTTAACAGAATCAGTACTATATGTGATATGGTCACTAATGATCATGAGTACTTATTTACTGAGATCATCAGTAGTTATCACTTATTCTAGTTGCAGCATACCAAGCCGTAACACTAGGTTTTGGAAAGTTGAACTATCCAAAGGCTTAGTAAAAATTTCTGCAAGCTCATCAGCACTAGGCACAAACTTAGGATCAATCAGACCTTTTTCAAAACAATCCCTAATAAAATGATGTCTGATCTCTATATGTTTGGTCCTAGAGTGCTGGACTGGATTTTTGACCATGTATAGAGCTGAAGCACTATCCATTAATAATGGAGTCTTAGTCTCTGTAATGCCATAATCCAAAAGTTGGTTCTGAAGCCAGAGTACCTGAGAAGTACAACTTGCAGCTGCAATGTACTCTGCTTCAGCAGTGGATGTAGCAACAGATGTTTGTTTCTTACTCTGCCAAGAAATCAAACAGTTGCCTAGGAATTGACATCCACCAGAAGTTGACTTTCTAGTTAACTTGCACCCTGCATAGTCACTATCTGAAAAAGCAACCAATTTGCAAGAGTGTCCAGTGGAATACCATAAACCTAGAGATTGTGTGCCTTGCAAATATCTAAAGATCCTCTTGACTGCAATCAAATGAGACTCTTTAGGAGCAGCCTGAAATCTAGCACAGACACAAGTAGCAAACATGATATCTGGTCTAGAAGCTGTTAAATACATCAAGGACCCAATCATACATCTGTAAAGTGTTTCATTAACAGCTTTACCTTTCTGATCTGCATCCAGTTGTGTGGTGTTGCACATGGGAGTAGAACAGGGCTTACAATTTTGTAAATCAAACTTACTCAAAAGATCTTTTGTATATTTTGACTGATGAATAAAGGTTCCATCAGCCTTTTGTTTGATTTGCAAACCTAGAAAGAACTGTAATTCTCCCATTGCACTCATTTCAAAACTCTTTTTCATTAATTTGGTAAAATCATCACACAACTGGGGATCAGAGGATGCAAAAATAATATCATCAACATAAATTTGAACAAGTAGCTTATGCTGATCCACCTTCTTAATAAACAAAGTTTTATCTATGGAGCCTCTAGTGAAATTATTCTTAAGAAGAAAAGTGGAAAGTGTCTCATACCAGGCTCTAGGAGCTTGTTTCAACCCATAAAGAGCCTTATCAAGTTTATACACCCATTCACAATGTTTATTATCCTCAAAACCTGGTGGTTGACACACATAAACTTCTTCTTTTATTTTACCATATAAAAATGCACTTTTGACATCCATTTGAATAACTTTAAGATGGTGGAATGCAGCATAGGATAACAACAATCTAATTGCCTCTAGTCTGGCTACAGGGGCAAAGGTTTCATCATAATCAATACCTTCTTCTTGTGAAAACCCCTGTACAACCAGTCTAGCCTTGTTCTTAACAATAAGCCCGTTTTCATCAGTTTTATTCCTAAACACCCATTTAGTGCCTATTGCACACTTACCTGGGGTTAGAGGAACCAGTTTCCACACTTGTTGTTTCTTGAACTGAAGTAGCTCAAGCTGCATGGCTTCAACCCATCCATTGTCTCTCAAAGCAACATGGTAGTTCTTTGGCTCTAGCTGACTTATGAAGAGAGCGTAGAAGCAGAAGTTAGACAATTGACTTCTTGTTGAAACTCCAGCATTCATATCACCAATGATTTGAGACATTGGGTGATTCTTCAGCTCCTGATAAACAATGATATATGTGCAAGTGTTTGTAGAACTTCAGCGGCAGCAGATGTGATGCAGACTCTTGAAACCAAGAATTTGATGGTAACTCAAAAGATGTAGAGGAATCAGAAATCTCATCAGCATTTGTTGTGGATTGAACTGCTGAAGCTACAGGAACATCAAGTTTAGCCGACTCAGGCAGTTGGTCACTAAACTTGAATAGGTGAGTATTGATATTAACATCATCATCATCAATACCACAGGTGGAAGACATGCTGCAGAAGATGATTTATCCACATGATCTGCAACAGCCGGAGGTTGATAAGGAACATATTGCAGTATGTCCAAATCAAACAACTCCACAGGGTTTTGTGGAATCTTGTCCATTGGAGATTCATTAAACTTCACATGCAAAGTCTCTTCAACTATCTTTATTCTGCAGTCAAAGACTCTGTATGCTTTGCAAGTAGATGAATAACCAACAAAATACCCTGCATCCACCTTAGGATCAAATTTTTGGAGTTGATCCTTTGTGTTGAGAATAAAACAGGGACACCCAAATGCTTTGAAAAATGAAATTAGAGGAGCCAAGTGATGTAGAACTTCATATGGAGTCTTCATCAACCTCTGATTTACTAAGGCTCTATTCTGCACATAGCAAGCTGTGTTAACAGCTTCAGCCAAAAAGGTCAGTGGCAAACCAGAGTCAGCCAACATAGACCTTGCAGCTTCAATTAGGGTCCTGTTCTTTCTTTCCACTACTCCATTTTGTTCTGGAGTCCTTGGAATGCTAAACTGCCTTTTGATTCCCTTTGAAAGATAAAATTCATCAAGTATATGATTTCTAAATTCAGTCCCATTGTCACTCCTTAGACACTTGACTGAAAGGGAATACTGCTTCTCAACATACAACACAAAGTTGATAATCTTCTAAGCAACCTCATCCTTTGAATGCAGAAAGAAAGTCTATACAAATCTGGAGTAATCATCCACCATTACCAGACAGTATTTCTTCTTTGCCATGCTCATCACTCTCACAGGACCAAATAGATCCAGATGCAGTAATTGCAAGCAGGCAGTGGACTTAGGCACTTAAATAGGAGGCAATGAGACTTTGTGTTGTTTTCCTTTTAAAAAAGCAGTGCAGGTTTCATCACAGTGGAACTCCTTTATTGGTAAACCTCTCACTAAACTATTGTGGATCAACTGATTCATGTTTTTGAAATTAACATGACCCAGCCTTCTATGCCACAGTTTAGATTCCTGAGAAGAGGCTTTGGAAAATAGGCAAGGATGGCCCCTGAGATTTATTTTCTTGGAAAGATCTAAGGCATACACTCTTCCTGTCCTGTTGGCCCTCAGGAGAGTGTGATCATCAAACACCTTATCAATCAAATTCAGAAATTTGGATGACAGAATCCTGCAGTTTTGACTGGTGAAAAGAGCAACATGGCCTTTATCACACATTTGACTGACACTCAAGAGATTGTACTTGAGATTTTCCACATGATTAACATCATCAATCTTTATTTCTCCGTTGGAGACAAAGCCTTTTCCAATGATGTAACCCTTAGCATCATTGCCAAAAGAAACAAACCCCTTCTTTCCTTGAGAGTAGTCATGAAGAAGAGAGCTGTTCCCTATCATATGCATTGATCCCCACTGTCTACATACCAGATGCTACTTTGGCATGTTAAAGAACCCTGCAATCATAAACAATTAGTTAGTTTTTGAGACCCAAACCTTTTTCCTGGTAACAGAATGTCATAAATACAATTTGGTCAACACCTCTTATATAGGAGATATGACGTCTGCTGATGTCACTTGATAGTGACATCTAACAGAATTTATTCAAACTACTGATAGTTAACACAAATACTGAAGATGTCAAACAACTGACATCTTCTTACAAAAATGCTAAGTGTTAACTATTACTACAACTGCTGAAAAGAAACTACTCAAACTACAACGACTGAAAAACATGCTCTTCAGTCGTTTTACAAATACTGAAACAAAAGAAAACTACTGAAAGGAAACCATCACAACAACTGAAGAATGCTTCTTTAGCTATTGTAACAAACTCTGAACCCTTCAGTACTTGTACTTGAGCTTCAGCTGTTGTCATCAGCTGATGTCTTCAGTTTTTGTACTTCAGCTGTTGATCTTCAGTACTTTGTTCTTCAGCTGTTGATCTTTAGAGTTTGGTCTTCAGCTATTGAAGTCTTCAGTACTTTAGTCTTCAGTTGTTGAAGTCTTCAATACTTTAGTCTTCAGCTGTGATCTTCAGACTTTGTTACAACAGCTGATCAAGTCTTCAGCAGTTGTTGTGATGTCTGTAGGACTTAGAGGTTTTTCTGATCAGGCTCATTGGTTCTTTTGGTCCAACAACAATGCCTACTGAGGTAAAAATTAACCTTTGTAGTGAGAAATGCATAAATGAATTACAAGAGTATAGAGAACATAATCATAAACTGGCAGATAAAATTAAAGAAGAAAAGGTGAAGTCAGAAATGATGAAGAGAGAACTAAAAAGTTTTGAAATCAAAATCAAATCTCTTATTTCTGACATAGAAAAATTGCATGGTGAGAAATACAATCTTGCAGCTGAAAATGAGCTACTTACTGAAAAGTTAGCTCAAGCTAAAGCTTAACAATCTATGACTAAATTGAAACTTGAAAAGTTTCAAATGTCTTCAGTCAAGCTGCAAGAAATGCTAGATTCACAAAAGGATCCAAAGGACATGTCTGGGATTGTGTACAATTCATGTCCTCCACCATACAATGGCAATTACACTGTCATGCCTAACTCTATATCACTCTCTAAATCAATTGAACCTAAAATTGTGGAACCTAAATCAAAAGTGAAACAAGTGACAAATCCTCAAAACAAACCTAATATTTATTTTGAAACCAATGAGGACAAAATCAACTTAGGACACCCAATCAAAATCAAAGAGTGTTCTGACAAGACAGTGATTTTCAAAAAACCATCAAGCCCTGTAAAAGCAATTGTACCTTTTATAAAATTCATACCTTCTGTTTTACAAGGGAAAAAGAAATATGTTAAAACAGTGAAACCCACTACTGAGAGTAGTTCTGATAATGAGATTGTATCTCCACAAAATTCAAGAAAATCAAAAAAGGTTTCACTCAAAAAGAAACCAACTGCAAAACTAAGTTCAACACATAAAACTTCATCAGACCCACAATCATCCAAATTAAGGCAGGGAGTTGGGTTTGATATCTGTAATACAGAACATGTTGACCAGTTTGAGAAAGAGGTGAGAAGTAGGTTGAAGAAAAAGAAATAGCCCAGACAACTGAACAAGAGTAGTATTGTGAAACAATCTACAAAAAGGGCTGATTCTGATTCATCACCTAAAGAAAAGAAGTGACTCATCAAATGAAAGTATCAGTTGAGTCACTCAAAGAACAATCTGATTCAATAAACAAACAAATGTATTGTGATATTTGTGACATGTTCAATCACAAGACAGATAAATGCTTCTTCAACCAATATTGTTCTATCTGTGATATGAACAATCACTCCACCAAAAATTTCTATTTCAAAAAGTATTTTTCAATCTACGACATGAACAATCACAATACATCTGATTGTTACTTCAATCAGAAGGGGTTGAGAATTCCACAACACAAGCCCATCTCAAAAACATCTATTGTGATGCATTTTATCAAACATCATCTTCATAATAATCAATCTAGGACTTCTAGATCAACAAATGATAGAAATAACTCAAAGGATTTAAGGAAAGGTCAAAGAAATCATCTTACAATGAAACACAAACTTGACCATTCGAAGCAAAAACCAACTTTTGATAATGAAACTCGGGCTAAATTTTTACAAAGAAATAGAAACCAACGATTTCATTATTTATCTGAATCCTCAATAGATGTAGATGAGATGACTCAACCAATTCATTACCAAAAATCTCCCAAATTACCTTCATCTAAATCACCATTCAGAGGGAAATACGAGGAGGTGACTATCATGAATAGGAACGGGAAACCCAAGACCATCATGGCTTGGGTTCCTTATTCTAATTAGTTCTTTTTGTTTGTAGGTTCATCCACACGGGTCTAATAGCCTATGGTATGTAGACAGTGGATGCTCCGACACATGACTAGAGATCATTCCCTCCTTCATGATTTCAAGTACATACAAGGGACTACTGTGGCATTCGGTGGAGATTCAGAAGGTGGCAGGATTACAGGAGAAGGATCTATGACAAATGGGATGCTGAGCTTTGACAGAGTGAATTACTGTGAACAACTGAATTTCAATATGCTTAGCGTGTCTTAGATCTGCGACAAAAAATATTTCACTCACTTTACAAACACTCACTGCTACATACTGAAACCTGGTTTTCAGATTCCTGAAGAATGGGTTCTCATAAAGACTCCAAGGAAGAATAATACATATGTCTTAAACCGGTGTTCTGTGTCACCTAAGGAAGAAACATGTCTTTTGTCTAAAGCATCATTTGATGAGTCACAGCTTTGCCATAGACGTTTGGGGCACACTAACTTTAAAAATATGAACAAGTTAGTCAAAGGAAACCCTGTAATTGGTCTTCCTCAAAAAGAGTTCAATTTTATTGATCAATGCTCAGCGTGCCTCAATGGAAAACAACACAAATCGTCTCACAAAACCAAGCTGGTGAACACTAACAATACTCTATTGAAGTTACTTCACATGGATCTCTTTGGACCAACTCATGTAATGAGTATGGTAAAGAAACAATATTGTTTAGTGATCATTGATGACTTTTCTCGATTCACATGGGTGTTCTTCCTACTTCATAAAAATGAAGCATCCCAAATCATTCAAGAATTTATCACTAAAATTGAAAATCAACTTGATATCAAAGTCAAAATAATAAGAAGTGATAATGGTACAGAGTTCAAAAATGAAAATATGAGTTCCTTTTGTGCAACCAAAGGCATTGCTTGTCAATTCAGTGCAGCTAGAACTCCTCAACAAAATAGGGTAGCTGAAAGGCGAAATAGAACACTGATTGAAGCAGCAAGAACCATGCTAGCCGATGCTAAACTGCCAATCACCTTCTGGGCAGAAGCAGTTAACACATCGTGCTTTGTGCAAAATTGAACTCTGATTGTTAAAGAAAGTAACATGACACCTTATGAACTGATATTTCAAAGGAAACCATTCATTGGATTCTTCAAATCATTTGGTTGTCCAGTCTCAATATTAAACACCCGTGATCATTTGGGAAAATATTCATCTAAGTCTGATGAAGTATTTTTGTAGGTTATTTTTCCGTCTCAAAGGCTTATAGAGTGTTCAATCCTAGACTGAACATTATTGATGAATCCACAAATGTTAATTCAAGGAACATTCGTTTCCCAAATCTACAAATGGTCCTGATTGGTTGTTTGATATTGACACTTTGACTAAATCATTTGACCAATTTCACTTGTCTGATGCAGGAAATATACATTCAGGTGATACTTCATCAACTGTAGAAAGAAGAGAAAATTATCCATTGATCCCACCCACATCGGATGAACATATGAATGAGATGTTCCTCTTCAAGCTGATCCCATAGACACTTGTTACAAAACCTTAGTGTTTCCTGTGAAGAAGGTCCTAGCCTGGTACCATCTCACTCAGATGACTTGTCACATGAGATCAGAAATCAAAAACAGGCTTCTCATCCAGAAGAAACTCAAGGTACTTCAAATAATGCAAGCAACCTTAGTGCTGCTGAAGATGTAGCAGCTACTCAAACAGAAATTGACAATCTTCATAATTCAACACCAATACAAGATGATTGTTCCTCTGACCATAATGAACTAAATGTCTCCAATCTTGATGTAACTATTGCGGGTGACATCATTCCCACCTAAAGAATACACAGAATCATCCAGTTGAAACCATTATTGATGATCTTAATGAGAGGGTGACAAGAAGCAAGTCAAGTATTGCAAACATCTGATTGTTCTCATGTATTCTATGTCAAACAATACCCAAAAACATCAAAGAGGCGCTTCAAGACAATAGTTGGATTGACGCAATGCAGGAAGAATTGCTCCAATTCAAGAAACAAGAAGTATGGCAGCTGGTAGATCTTCCCGAAGGACAATACCCTATCGGTACCAGATGGTTGTACAGGAACAAGACTGATGATAGAGGGATAGTCATCAGAAATAAAGCAAGACTAGTGGCACAGGGATACACTCAGGAAGAAGGAATTGACTACGACAAGGTGTTTGCTCTTGTTGCCAGACTAGAAGCAATCAGAATCTTTCTCGCATATTCTACATCCATGAAATTTACTGTTTATCAATGGATGTAAAGTGTGTCTTCTTATATGGAAAGATTGCTGAAGAAGTCTATGTAAGTCAACCACCTGGCTTTGAAGATCCAGATTTCCCTCACAGAGTGTACAAGCTCGACAAAGCTCTGTATGGTCTCCATCAAGCTCCAAGAAAGTGGTATGAGACTCTATCATCCTTTCTTCTTGAACATGGGTATGAAAAAGGAAAGATTGATCAGACTCTCTTCAAAAGAATAAGAGGAAAAGACATGCTGTTAGTCCAGATCTACGTGGATGACATTATATTTGGCTCGACAAACAAACAACTCTATAAAGGATTTGAGGGAACTCACATTCTTTCTGGGAGTGCAAGTCTAGCAAACAGCAGATGGAATCTTCATCAATCAATCAAAATATGTAGAAACCATGCTGAAGAAATTTCACTTTGCTAATTGTCAGTCTATCAGAACTCCTGTAGATACTAAAGTGAAGATTGGACCTGACCCTGAAGGAAAATCATTGGAACAAACTCACTATCGATCAATGATAGATTCACTTATGTATCTAACAGCTAGTAGGCCTGACATTATGTTTGGTGTTTATGTGTGTGCTAGATATCAAGCTCATCCAAAAGAATCACATGTGAACACAGTCAAGAGGATATTCAGATATCTGAAGGGCAAACCAGCTCTTGGATTATGGTATCCAAAACAAGGAGAATTTAATCTCTATACATACACAGACAGTGATTATGGAGGATGGAACTTTAATAGAAAATCCACTTCTGGCGGTTGTCAATTTCTTTGTCCTAGACTAGTATCCTGGCAATGCAAGAAGCAGACAAATGTGTCTGTGTCCATAGCCGAAGCTGAGTATATTGCTGCTTCAGCATGTTGCTCTCAAGTTCTCTAGATTCAAAACCAGATGCTTAATTATGGTTTTAACTTTTTGCATACATGAATTTCTATTGACAACACAGCTGCTGTCTTTATAACTAATAATCCAGTTCAGCACTCAAAAACAAAAACATATTGAAATTAGATATTATTTTTGAGAGACTGTGCTGAAAAGGGTTTAATTAAATTGATTCAAGTACCAACAGAAAATCAATTAGCTGATTTGTTTACCAAGGTATTTGAACCTAGTACGTTTGAATTTTTGGTTCAGTCAATTGGCATGATTAACCTTGAGTAAAACTTTGAAAAACATCAAAAATATTTTAAAACATCAAAAAAACCCACAAAGGAAATCAAGTCATATGAAGAAAAGAATCTAGGGAAATGATATAATTACAGTCGTTATATCATTCACTGTGCTTAATTTCAAAATGTAAAAGACTGAAGTGACTTACCAGATATGTTGGTAGGTTCAACTTGGAAGAAAAGATACATGCAGTGATGAATTACAGACATATTCAATTGTGAAACACTCATCACAAAGTATAGGTATGTATTGGCTTATCCGAATGCATGTGTGTGTAGTAACCTAAACACACCAGGTAATGATACTTTATGAATCTCTTTCATCACATCATGTTTCATCTTTGTTTTTCTAAGCAAAGACCTAATGAAACTTGCTCATAGTGCAGATGTCATGATCCAAAAGATTCCTAATGTGGAACACATCCAAAATTGGATGAATCAACAAAGTAATACATTCCAAGTGAATGGTCAAAAGAATCCTATCATGGATCACCTTCCAAAGTGAAGTGAAAAGAATCCCAATGAGGATCAACATGAAAAAGGATCAAATTAAAAGAATCCCAATGAGGATCAGTGAAAATGAGATTTCATGACTTAAGTAACCTGGTAAGCAAAGTTGTGACAAAGTTCTACCATGCATGTATAGGAGGGTTGATCATTCCATGCTTATGGTGTGAGGTACACATTGAATAATAAATCAACCAAAACATGATAAAAGTCATTTGCATCAAAATATCAACCAGGTATGAGCTTAAGGGACAAACATACCTTCAATCTTCAAGTTCATAATCATGTCCATTTAATCATAAAGGATGCACATGTGTAATGAAAGATTGATATGATCCACACAAAGAGATTTCTCTCTTCGTTATTAATATTAATCAAAATAACATTCAAAACTTTTAAATCTTTAAAGTTTCTCTCCAAATATGGACATAAACTTTGGGGGAGTAATTTAAAATTTTTGAGTAAGTTCAAATTTTTGTTTATTAACTCAATTTTGAAAAACAAAACAAAAGGAATTTTAGTTGGTGTTGTTGCAATAAGTCAACCATTATATCTCAGCTTATGCAGATTCTTAGAAGCATCATAAGCCCAAGATCTGTCAAAATTGGGAAACTTGTATTAGTTGTAACATACAAGTCAATCCAAGCAAAATTGACAACTCCAACAGCCAACTTCATAAGAAAAATCAATCAAGGACATCTCTTCATAAGATCAATAATCAATTAAATCACATTAACTTTTGATTAAGTTCAAAAGGTAATGCAGGTAAGTGCATTAGTTAATGCGGGTGAAGGTAACCCATGTATATAACTAATGCGGGTAACAATAATTTTTGAAGTGCAACTAATGCGGACAATGATTTTACTCTACCGCATTAGTATGTGAAGTGAATGTGAAGTCTACTCTACCGCATTTGATACAGTTAACAAATGCGTATGAACAAGTCTATGGCATTGGATACAGTGATGTGTTGACTTGTCAACCGCATTTGTAGTTGTACACATGGAATTAGTTCTATCGCATTTGTTACTGTACATATTTGGATATGGTAAAACAAGCCATTCAATCGCATTTGTTACAATGTTATTCCACATTTGCAACAGTATACAATGCGGACAGCCAAAATTTCAAGTTTAACTTCTGCATTTGCAATAGTATACAATGCGGACAACCAAAATTTCAAGTTTAACTTCCGCATTTGCAACAGTATACAATCCGGCAGCCAAAATTTCAAGTTTAACTTCCGCATTTGCAACAGTGCCTAAATGCGGATAGAATAAAATCAAACGCATTTGTAACAGTAGAGTAATGTGGACAGTCAGTCAAAAATTAAGTCTTCCGCATTAGCTACAGCCACAAATGCGGATGACCAAAAGTAGTCAAATGTGGACTGTCAATGTCAAAAGTTCATCTTCTGCATATGCTACAGTTAACAAATGCGGATCACCAAAATCAAACAAATTAACCTTCAGCATTTGCTACAGTGTTGACTGTATCTGCTTGTGAACTTGTAAAATTTTCAAATTGTATTATTTGACTATTTAAAGGAATTCGAACAGGTCATTTAATACTTTCAAATTTGAGAGAACTTATAGTGAGACGAGCGTAAAACTACAGTACACCACCATCATTCATCATCATCATCACAAACATTCAAAGATTTTGTTGTGTTTCATCTTTTAACAATCTTGCCATCGATTCAGAACAACAGTAGTTTCAAAGATAAGGTATAACTTCAACAGATTTGGAAACCAAAACCTAAGTCTCGAACGGTTACCCTAAATCGAACGATGAACGAGAAAACTATTGAAGAACACCAAAATCTAAATCATTAGGTGATGTAATACACATTTTCGATGTCAATAAACATGTAAATTGATAGCAATTCAACTAATATTGAAAACCATGACAACCATGTTTACTGAGAAAAACAGAGCAATGTGAAAAAGAAAAGTGTGAAACAAATCAAAGTCACATTAACAAATCAAAGCAAAATTAAATTCAAAACTGTGAACAAACACACATATCTCTTGTGCAGATTACATGGCAAACCTTACATGGAGCAAGCTCCATAACGTCAGCGGTTATCTAAACCCTGATGTTCCTGAAGCAGAAGGTCTCAGAGATATAATAAGATTCCTATCTACTACAAGGGTAGCATATGCTATAACAGTAAGACCAACAATCTATGAGAATCCCATCAGGTCTTTCTGGGAATCAGCTGAAGTAGTTGAAGAAAATGGAGTGAAAACTCTTACCGGCAAGATCAACACTGAACACACACTGAGGATCACAGAAGAATTAGTTAGAAGATGTTTCAATTCAATGACAATGCACATGATCCTCTTGAATTGGATGATGAGGAGATAACCACATTTTTCTCTGAAATTGGTTATGAATGGAGCTATGAAGCCAAACAGATAGTCAAAGGATTAGTGGATCTACCCTGGAGATTCCTAATTCATATGTTCCAACTTATCTATTGATAGGATCAAATGAATCAATTTGTGATGATTTATGAACACAATTCAATGAAATTCACACAAAGTAATCAAATCAAAACAAGATATCAATAAAATTCAAGTTTCATTAATATCAAGCTAAGACAATACAAGTATGAAAGCAGATTTGAATATCTTGTGTATTCGTTACTATCTATCTGCAAGTCTAAGCTATTTATACTCAAAACAAAAAGTAAAGGAACTAACAAATTACACAAATAGTCCCTACTATTACAAACTATTAAAAGACAAATAAAGACAACATGTTAATCTTTCTTAGAGCACTTAACAAACTCCCCCTAAGATTGACATGGTCTTCTGTCTTCAAATCCTTCAAGTTTGACTGCTAACCTATCTTCAATTTTATCTTTACCTTTGACTTCATCATTCAGAGTAATCTTCTGGTTCTTCTTTGACTTTGAACATTGGCTTCTGTTTGTACATATCTAATTCTTTCAAAGCTTTTGATATTGCAGACTTGAATTTACTTGCAAGAATGCCTTGTTCGGGTTTACATTCATTTGTTTTAATCTCTAACTGTTCATTCTTTCCAATGTGTCTTTTGACAGACATGAAATATCAATATTAGCGTATAACTCAATAGGCTTGTACTTTCCTTTGAGTATACTTCTAACACTCATTCCTTGATATTCTCATGAATTCAATATCTTTTATATCTTTCTTGACTATGTTGGCATAAGCAAGAGCTTTTCTCAAAGATATTCTTCCATGGCAGCATTCATCACATTAATAATAGAAATGAAATATTTTTTATCTTGCTTAGCTACTTCAGGAATTACTTTCTCAAATTTTTGTACTGACAAAAATAAAATATAATTGGATTAAGAGTTTTAGTTCAAAAACTCCAAATAAAGTAATCATGTCCTCATCCCATCTTTCTAATTTCGGACTAACTTCAGCTCAAATGTCTAGTGTTATAAAACCATCTAAGAATTGGCTTTGAGTTTTGATTACCATCTATCACTTTCAGTCCAGGAGTTGTAACTTCTCAAAATATTTGTCACAAAATTCAATCAAGAATGTTCTTCTTCTGAATGTACTCCCTTAAGCTTCTTGTTTTTCTTTAGAGTAGCAAAGTACTCTTTATCCTCTTGATCACATCTTGTGTTAAGAAAATTACTCGATCTATCCAATCCTCTCTTAATAATTCTAAAACATCTTTCCACATTTTGAATCAGAAGGATTGATCAGAGGTAATCTATTCAGCTCTTTTAAATCTTGCACTGGAAGTTTTATGATACTGGGGTAAAAATGATAAACATCACACACAGCATTTACTCTCTTTATCAAAAATGCATCAAACACTCATCATACTTCCAATCTTTACTTGGTTGGTAAAATCTGGAGTAATCATAGCATTCAACAGTTCAGCAACTGATTGTCCTTTTTGCAATATGTTTCTTACCAAGTCTCCAGTTGTTCTTGAACTATCAAGAATATGCCTTTGTTCAGTTGATGCTTTAAGTTTGTCTTTCTGGATCAGCAAACATTTGTCAATTCTTTTCTATGAGCATGAGCATCATCAAATCTTGACATTTGTTTGATCTCCTGAGGCTTTAACATTCTTGTTCTCTTTGTTATTTCAAGATACTGAGGGTTATCTATATCAAGTAATCATTTTCTTCATTTGTTTCTCAGTCTCTTGAAAGCTTCTGACAAGATTCCTCAGAGATACAGATTGTAATCTCTTTAGCTTCCTCCAAGGGTAATTTCTAGATTGCAACCATGATCTAAGAGCTAGAATACTCATATCTGATTGGATGGATGGTGCAACTCAGAACTAGATAGTTCTTCTACATTTATTACTTCTTTGCTCTTGACCATTCACCATGCTCAACAACAATCTCATTTGGATCTATTGAAGCAACTGACTCTGCATAGATACATTTCTCGTATTCATCGTTAATCTGAGATACAGTCAGTCCATCAAATATACTCGATTGTATTCATGTTCACAAGATAATTATATTTTTCTTCAAAGTCTTGTGGTACTTCATCTTGTTCTTGAAATGTTCTTGTGAGGAAAAGTGTGGTACAAATTCAGCTTCATCAATATCTTCATTATCAAGAACTTCATCATACCAATCATCATTGAATATTTCCTCAATATCATCTAAAGCATCAATCTGTTCTTGAACATTTTGTTCTTCAACAGATTCTTTAGTTCTTTGAATCTTAGAAGATGATTCAGTTTGAGAGATATCTTCTAATCACTCTTTTGCCTTTTATTTGCTCAAGATTTTCATCAATATGCATCTCATACTGGTGATATAGGTTTCTGAGCTTCTTTTTCCTTTAGCAATTCAGCTTTGAGATTTTCATTTTCTCAATTATTTTCTTGAATTTCTTCTCAAGAATATCATAATCTTTAATCATAACTTCAAAGTTCTTGATCACGTCTTTTTTATCTTTGGCAAAACTTACAATCTTTCATCTTTTAAGGCATTTTCTTCAGACAACTTTAAATTTCATCTTTAAGCTTTTGAATTTTTTTCAAAAGATCTGTTTATCTCTTTCATTCTTTCATTCTCCACTTTTAACTCTTCAATCTCTTTCTCTTTGCTTAAATTTTCTTCTTTCAATTTTTCAATCTCATCAACGTCAACTATTTCCTCTGTTTGTATAGACACATTGTGTAACACACTAACAGGAATTCTTCTACTCCTTCATTTGTATCAAATTCAAATACTGGATTGAATAAAATCATTTATAAAGTCACATCAAATGTTTGATTTTGAGAATTCCTTTCTTGTGCAGCTTCCTCATGAATGACATCAACATTTTCTTCATTCATAGGATGTTGTTCATCTCCTGTATCTTCTACATTTCTTTCTTCATATCCTTCTTGATATGCTTCTGTGGCATTGTCATTTCCATCATCATCATCACTTTCCTCACTTGATGAACTTTCAAACACATCATTATCACTTTCTTCATCAACTTCTACATCTTCAATCAGATTATTAGGATCTATTGGTTCTTTTTAGTTAGATGGAAGTGTGGCTGAGTAATATCACTTCATCCATGATACATTCCTGATATAATAAAAAACTGGAATGTTTTAAGCACCAGTGATCATTGCCAGTCTTTTGTAAACAACCTCTGTCATGTGCTCTAACTAAATCTTTTCACCATTAACTTCTTCAGCATACAGATCTGGATTGCTTCATTAATGAGAAGTTGAAGAAATCTTGGGTACATCAAGTATTTATGCCTTACTCCTCTTTCAAGATTAAAAATGAAACCATTCATTATCCACTTAGACATATTGAATCTTCTGTTTGTGGATAAGGCTATAATAGGAGATGCAATGTCTACAAGGAATGAATCCCATCCAGCACTTCTTTTAGACATGCAATGTTGAAAGATATAGCATAAAAGCTTCCAATGCTTAAATACACGAGCTCTAAAAAATTGCTTCTTAGGGAAATGATCTGGATGACCCATTTGTAGAAAAACCTCTCAACATTCATTAAATGTATATTCTGATACGTCTTCAGGATCATATCACCCAGTCTTAGAGCTAGTCTGATTGCTTCTTCAGAAACTTCAAGCATTCTTTCTCTGTGATGAAAGCTCTTAAAACTTTGTTTCCTTCATTATCTCTTTCAATTTGAGCAGTTCTCCATAATTTCTTAATCATTCTTCCATTTATCATTGGTCTTGCACACATAGCATATACATACTTTGTTCTTAGCAAAAATCTGATAATTTCTTCATATCCAATTGCTTCTCTGTTTTCATCATTTAGAAAAGCAGCCACATTATGCTTAGACTCAATTTTAATTCTGCCATCTGCAAACACAAAGAAAGTATAATGAGAACATTGAATATTGATTAATGAATTCTATTTCTACATATGAATTTTCAATTTTAATTGATTAAAATTTTATTTATTTATTTTATTAATTTTTTTATTTATTATTATTTTTATTTTTATTATTTATTTTTATTCAAAATTAAAATAGACTGTTCATCTTCTTCTTCTTCGGCTATGAAAACCGACTGAGTTCAACATCAACAAATCATTTTCACTTTATGATAAAAAACAATACATCACTATACTCGAAAATGAGTTCTTATCAATAATCCATTATCAATTTTTTATATGATACTCATTTTGATCAGATTAAACTTTGATAATATAGGGTTCGACCGCCCAAATAGCATTCAAACAACTATCACAATTGTACAGATTTAACTCAAAATTTATAGATTTCAATCACAAACTTATGTTTATATATTCAAATACTATCTATAATCAATGTATTTGATTCGATTTAAGATGAAATGAGAATGTGATGATACTCGACAGTCGCAAGTTCGGGGTTTTGGTCTGAGAATTTTGAAGTGAAAATGGGCAATACACATAAGTGTTCAATATATAAGAGATGTTTTTAGGCGTATGAGCCCTATTTGGACGCATGATCCCTGTTTGGGCGTATGAAACCTAAAATTCACTTATTTTGTTAGACGCATGAGCACTGTGTGCGTTTTAAATTAGACACATGGGAACTGTTCAGACGCATAAGCACTGTTTAGGCGCTTTTGAACTGTTCAGCCGCATGGACTTTTTGAACCGTCTAACACTTGATAATTTGATACTATGTAGACGCATGAGACATGTCGAATGTCTAACACTTGGAAAATCAAACCCATTCACTATTAGACGCATGGGATTATATCAAACGCCAACACTTGTAATTTTCATAGATGTATAACAACTGTTTAGACGCATGAGAATGAATCAAACGTCCAACACTTGTATAAATCCTGAAAATTTCATCATGCTCCTATTGTGGCGCATGTGCACTGTTTACCATTTAACTTTCATGAGTTGACTTCATGATTTAAACACTTGTGATTTCCAATTTCTCACTGCACACTTTTTTACCATTTAACTTCCCAATTTTGAACTTTTGAATTTTGTACTTTCAATTCACAAAATTTTATTTTCTATTTATTTTTAAATTTCTTTTGTCCCTTCATTTTAGTCTCAACATAAAATCAAATATCATTTGATTTTCAACTTATGAAGCATATTTATTTGCAAATTTATATAGGTTCATATATTTTTCAAAAAATATATAGCATCATCCTTTCAAATACATTTTCAATTTACACAAATACTTTGAACAAATAGCATCATCCTTTCAAGTCAACATTTGAAATTTTGATTTTAATTATGATTATTTTCTAAGAACAACTCTTTCATTTATTACTCCCCCTAAACTTTTAAGTTTGAAAAACTTATAAGTTTCTTAGGAAAGATAATAAGATCACACAACACATTTTGACATTGCCTTCACACACAAGGACAAGCATAAAAGAAATATGAAAATAGAATCAAAATCTAATATAAGCACAGAATTGATGTCTGCAGAGAGATCATATTAATGAAGATCAACACATTAAAATAAAAAATATGGATAATCATAGAAAATGAATAAATCCTTATCAAGTGTGTTCCAGGTCAGTGATATCACAGCAAAGGAGACACAAGTTCTAAGGACAGACAATGAGTGTGTTTGACACAATTATCAACTCACTTACTTTTCAATTCTTGGATTGATTAGTGTTGATTAAGATATGACATGATGTATGTAAACATACAGAGACTAAGGAGCTCAACTATCATCATGAAATGTATGAAAGAACACATGCTCAACTTATTACCTAAAACATAGATATCACCAGAGTTCATGTTACTTAGTTAATAGGGGATGATCATGGATAACCATTTGATCAGCTCTGACTATTTATTTGAATAGGATGTGCACATTGGCATCTTTTTGCATCAAACAGAGAATCTAGGTCTGTAATGACTTACAACAAAGGATATCTCAGTACTTCAGGTCTATGATGACTCATAACAGAGAAGTGAAATGATGCTTTGTAACAGATCTCATGATTTCACATAGTGTCAACAGGTGTGAGTGGTGTAACTTAACAAACATTCAATCTGATAAGCTAAAAACAACTCAAAAGTACTCAGATGAATACACATAAGCATGTATGTTTAGTTTGATCATAAGAATTTACTTTTTGAGCATAATAGTCAGATATTGTCTACACAGCATATCTGATCATGTCTAGAATATATTGATGAGTGAAGTATGCAACTGATCTCACTAATGTACTATCATTTCTCACATGATGCAAACATAATCCTTTCTAAACGACTCTATTTTTGTATTTTTGATATATATTTTTGTATTTTTTTTTCTATGAAAAACATAAAATCACACACACACAAAAATATAAACAGGCAATTAACAATGAGAGTATCACTTATTATGATCTTTTGATGTAGGGAGATCATATATGATTTATAAGACCAATTGATTCTAATAAATACTCAAACCATCCTGGGAGGAAGGCTTTAGTAAATTGATCTGCCAATTGTTTTTCTGTTGCAATTTAATCAATATGATTAATCCTTTTTCAGAAGTTATCTAAGAAAATGATATCGAATTTCGATATGTTTTATTTTTGAGTGTGAACAGGATTAGCTGTTATGAACATAGCAGCTGTGTATCAATGTAAATTGGTGTTTTAAGATGTTGAACCCATAATCTAATAATTGATTTTGCAACCAAAGGATTTGAGAACATCCTGTTGATGCAGCAATGTACTCAGCTTCTGCAGTTGAAACAGAGACATTTGTTTGTTTCTTACATTGCCACGAGACTAATCAGGGACCAAGAAATTGATACCCACCCAAAGTAGATTTTTTATCTTGACAGCATCCACCATAATCACTATCTGTATTCCATATAGTTCAAAGTTACCCTCGTAAGGATACCAAAGCCCTAAGGCTGGTTTACCTTTGAGTACCTGAATATCCTTTTGACAGCAATTAAGTGAGATTCTTTCTGGTCTGATTGATACCTGTCACATACACAAAACATACATAATGTCTCGTTTAGATGCAGTAAGATACATCAAAGAACAAATCATTGATCTGTATAACGTTTGGTCAATAGATTTTCCTTTTGGATCAGGTTCAATCTTGGTGTTAACATCTGCTGGAGTTCGTATGGACTGACAGTCTTGCAACTTAAATTTCTTAAGAGCTTGTCAACAAACTTTTCTTGATTGATGAAGATTCCATCTGTAGTTTGCTTGACTTGAAGTCCAAGAAAGAAGTTAATCTCTCCCATAAAACTCATTTGGAATCGAGATTTCATGATTTCTTCAAATTCATTGCACAATTTTGGATAGGTAGAACCAAATATGATGTCATCAACGTACACTTGTACACATAAAAGATCATTATTATCCTTCTTTATGAATAAAGTTGGATCAATTTTCCCTCGTGTGTATCCATGTTGGATTAAGTGTTGTGACAAAGTCTCATACCAAATTCTAGGAGCTTGATGAAGTCCATATAAAGCTTTACTCAGTTTATATACTCGATGTGGAAATGTGCATCCTCAAAGCCTGGAGGTTGCTTCACAAACACATCGTCAGTGATTGGACCATATAGAAATGCACCCTTTATCCATTTGATACACCTTGAATTTCATGAATGAAGCATAAGCCAGAAAAAGTCGAATTGATTCAAGTCTTGTAACTGGTGCAAACAATTCATCATAACTCATACCTTCTTCCTGTGTGTATCCTTGTGCAACAAGTCTCGCTTTGTTCCTTATTACAACACCAAGATCATCAGTCTTATTTCTAAATAACCATTTCATGCCAATTGCATTTTCTCCATCAGGTAGATCCACCAAATTCCACACTTCTTGTTTGCGGAATTGAAGTAATTCTTCTTGCATGGCTTCTATCCAACCATTGTCCTTTAATGCTTCGGTAACATTTTTAGGAACAATTTGGAAAGAAAACAAGAGTATAAGCATACGTTTGCTTGTTCTGATTTACTCCTTGTTGTTCTTTCATTCAAAGAACCAACAATCTGAGAAATTGGATGATTCTTGTGAATACGAGATGTAGTAATCTCATCACATTGAACATTAACATCCAGATTTGTTTGATTCAAGTTGGAAAACTCATGTATCAAAGTAGAAGAATGTGGATTGAAGTTTGGAACTTGAGTAGGTGAATTGACAAAGTAATCAAAGTTACTTGTATCAACTTGACATCACCTGAAATGGATGATGTTCCAGACTCAGGTATCACAAACTCATTACCATCATTAGGATATTTTGTGATTCTTCCTGATTAATTGACTCTGAATGATCTGAAACTGTATTTTCATGGTTTGGTTTTGTAGTTGAATCCTTGACAAATGACAAAAATAGGTAGTCTGAGCTTGAATCATCTGGGTCATCAGAATCTGAACGAAACATGCAGTTGATATTGCTTCATCCCAAAAAGTGATAGGTATTTTTGCATCAGTTAACGTAGAACGAACAGCTTCAATCAGTGTTCTATTCTCCTTTCAGCAACTCCATTTTGTTAAGGAGTTCTGGGAGCACTGAACTGATGAGCATCCCATTCTATGCACAAAACATTTCAAGTTAGCATTTTTGAATTCCGTTCCATTATCACTTTCTTATTATTTTCACTTTATTGTCTAATTGATTTTCAACTTTAATGATAAATTCTTTTAGTAAATCAGCTATTCAGCTTTGGCATAAATGAAGAAAAACCCATGAAAATCTTGTGAAGTCATCATTATAACTAAACAATATGATTTTCGTCCAATACTCTTGACGTTTGTTGGTCCAAAAAGGTCCATATGTAACATCTGGAGAGGTTTGGATGTTGAGTTTATAGGCTTGGACTTATAAAACGCTCTCTGTTGCTTTCCCTTCAAACATGCTGAGTAGTGATCATTTGTTGCAAACTTCTTAGATGGAAGTCCAATGACATGATTTCCTGCTACAAGCTTGTTCATGTTCTTGAAGATTGAATGACCGAGACGTCTATGCCAAAGCTGGCTTTCATCATTTGATGCCTTTGCAATTAGGCATGTTGTTTCAGTTGAAGGATCAACTTTAGACATATCCAATTTGTATACATCTCTGTCTCTCTTAGCTATAACAATCACCCAATCTTTGCATATCTTGAAACCTAGCTTCAAAACATAACA
Organism: Flaveria trinervia; assembly: GCA_025506515.1. NCBI lineage: Eukaryota > Viridiplantae > Streptophyta > Magnoliopsida > Asterales > Asteraceae > Flaveria > Flaveria trinervia. Next base: position 22,602,652 of record CM046453.1, on the reverse strand, counting down.
GAATGAATCATCAAACACAACAGAATAAGATTTGTCACATATTTGAGATACGCTTAAAAGATTAAAGTTCAACTGTGAACAAAAGTTGACTTTATCAAAGCTTATTATCCCATTGGATACTATTCCTTCTCCGGTTATTTTTCCTCCAGCATCACCACCAAAGGCGACGTGAGTTCCATCTTTGACTAAAGTCTTGTAACAAGGCAGTATTGCCTGTCATGTGCCGACTACACCCACTATCCACATACCATGTATTGATTGGTCTTTTTGGGCGTACCTGCACTACAAGAAAGTTAAGTTGAAATATCTACCAAAGCCGAAATGGTCTTGGGCTTTCCAAATTTATCAGCAATTGTAAATTGTTTATAATGGAGATTATTCAAATCAGTTTTATTTTTGATGAATTTACCAATTTTATTTTGAAAATTGTTTGATTTATTTTTGTGAACATTCATACCATTTGATTGATCATCTTTTGAAATGTATTGATCACTAACGTTTTTATTATTCATCCTTACAGATCTTGGTATGACGTGTTATTGCATGTTATGTTTTGAGCTCACATAATTGTTCTTCGGAAAAGATCTCAAACTTACATTAGGTTGATTAATGTCTTTTTCAAATCCATTAGTTTGATTTCTCAAATATTGTGGATTAGCAAATCCTTTGCTCATGTTTTATTTTGCAAAGTTTCTAGTGAGAGATCTATTTCTAAAGTAACAATTTGCAGTTTTATGAGTTTTTTCATCACAATAAGTACAATATTTGTTATAATAACAATCTGCTGTCGAATGATTTCTCATGTCACATATGTGACAGTACTTGTTGAAGCAGCACTCAGTAGTATTGTGATTTTTCATATCACAAATTTCACAATACTTTTGTGGAGTTGAAAACAACTTTTTGTTAACTTTTGACAATGACATAATGTTTGATTTTGGTGTCAAATAGTTAAACCGTTGTCTTTCATTTTTCACAGTTGATTTTGTGTCAAATTATTGTTCATTTGTTTAACATGAACTCCTTCTTGAATATATTAGGAACAAATCTTTTGCTACCGGATGTCTTTGAATCTGAACTTGATTTCAGATCAGAGTTTGATTTGTTCATAATATTTGCTTTATTATTTGGAAGAGATTCATATTTAACATACCTGCTGACACAAATTAATTGGTTTTAGTTTTGATGTTTGATTTGTTGCTTTAATCAAATTTTCTGAACTTTTGTTTTGTTTAGATGTTTCTTTTGTAGATTTCTTTCTTCTTCTTTGATTCTTTGATTTAGAAGAACTTGGTTTATTTTCAGATTGAACATTATCAAAAGAAGATTCCTTTTCTGATTGAAATTCTTTCATATTGATGGTGTTTGAATCTTCTGATGTTCCTATCCGTTGTTTATCCTTGTTTTGAACTCTCACTTCTTCTATTACATTATGAATTTGATCAGAGGAGATATGTTGTTTTGGTTCATATGATTTTATCTTGATTGGATGACCATTTTTGATTTTTTCTTGATCTTTTTCAACAAAAACTTGAACATTTTCTTTTTCTTCTTCTGCATTCTTGTTTTTGATCTGGAAAGCTTTAAGCTTTGTTTTATTTTCAGGTGAATGATCATGACTATTGAAATTCTCTGGTAGTGTGTTTGTGATAGATTCAGGCATAGGTTCATGAGTGAAACCTAACCCTGCTTTTTGTTTATCTTTTCTTTCACTGATTAGTTTTTCTACTATAATTTTTGAACTCATTACTTTTGCCAGATCAACTTGAGTAGCAGCATGTGCTATTTTCTCTTGTTCAAGATTCTTGGTCATCTCTTCTAGTTGTTTTGTTACAATTTCTAATCTTTGATTTTTTGTTCCACGAAGTTTGAAGAGAGATAATCTTTTGATCTGCAGTTTTATGATCAGATTTAAGTTGGTTATGCATTGATTCCTCTTGTTTTAGTTTTTCACAGATTTTGAATGAATAGTTTCTATAGTGTTCAACATGTTCATAGCATGATTTGGTGCAAAGCTTTTCTCTTACTTCTGATTGTATTTCAGGAAATTTTGGAACTGTGGTTCAGGTTTTGAAGTAGAAGATTTACCTTTGGTTGATCAGACTGAACCATTAGAGCTACTTCCTCTGTATCCTCTTTAGGATCAGACTTGTCACTCCAATCATAGTGATCTTCCTCTTCATCACTTTCCACTTTTGGGTCATTGTTTTCTGACCAATCTTCTTCTTGAATTTCTGCAATAAGATAAACTTGATGTTAATTCATTTGTAATTGATCTTCATATGCACTCCAATCATATCCATCTTTTATGCTGACTACTAGAGCTTTCTTTGTTTCATCAGATGATTTGGTTTCATCTTTAAGCTCTGGCATAGGAAGACTTTGATAAGGCTTTTGAAAAGTCTTCTGAGCTTGTTGAAACCTTTGATTGTTTGAGCTTGATTGAGCACTTCCTCCATTATTCCTTGGAGCTTTGCATTCTCTTGAGAAGTGTCCATAACTGTTGCAGTTAAAACATCTAGCTTTTGACTTGTCAAATCCAACAGTCTTGTTTGCCCTAGGCTTGTATTTCTTGTTGACATAAGAATGTTTTTGAGTCCTGTAGGCAATCATCATCATCTGCCAGTTCAGGTCCATCTCTTCAACATCTTCAGGATCCATCTCAAATAAATCCTGCAAAACAAAATCTAGTTGAGTTAAATGGCTACCTTGATATGCTTGAAAGCTGGCCATAAACGCAGTGAATGCAGTTTTGGACTCTTCATCCTGTAATAGAATGTTAATCACATCTTTAACTTTGCTAGATTTAGCAGAGTTAGATGATGAAGAAGTCTTCGTCTCAATATTTGATGATTGGGACTATGGTTTAGGAGGAGATTGAGAATGAGACTGAGTTGTATATGCAGGTGCACTGGTAAATGATGAGTCAGTGAAAATCCTGCTCCAACAAATAGATCTCCTTCTTCTTCGGAACTTTCTCACTCTTTGCCATGAATTCATTTTCTATGGTGGTTGCAGGAGAAGCAACAAACTGATATTGAGACATTAATGCTGCTCTATCATTGTTCCTTGAGCTTTCATCAATCTCCACTGATTCTATTTTTGCAATAAGAAGATCTAGATCCATTGGAAACTTCTCAGTATGCTATAGTAGAGTTATAGTTTTTTTCCATGATGATGGTAAAGCATTGAGTAATCTGAGATTTAAATCTTCAAGATCAGGTTTGATACCAGCTGTTGCCATCTCAGTTATGAGTTGAACAAATCTGTTCATCATCTGATTTATTATCTCTCCAGACAAATATTGAAACAATTCTAATTGTCTTTTCAGCTTTTGTTTCTTTAAATTTTGAATCTCCTCACCTCCTTCACAAATGATCTTCAATGCTTATATAGTGTATATCCATTTTGATATGCATCAAGCCTTGTAAGAACTTCCAAAGGTAGTCCTTTACACATCAATGAATAGCTTTAATATCATTCTTAACTCTTTTCAGATCATCTCCTTGAAGATCATCTTCTGGATAAGGTTCTGGAGAATCTTAGTATACACAAATCCTCTGTCAGGTCCATCAGTTATTATAGGAATGTATGATCCTTTTTTATAGATTCGAGAGATCAGTGTCAATGGAATTAAAATGTTGTTTTAGTCTAAGAGACCAATTTTTGAAATCAGCTCTATTTTTATGTTTTGGAACTCTATTTTCAGAATCTTCTGATTTCACCATTTATTTTATTTTTGTTGATTTAGATTTTGAATTTTTTTTTAAAAAAAAATTTCTAAGTATCAAGATGATATGTCTAAACAGTGGTTATACTCCCAAACAGTTGATGCGCCTGAGTTGAGAAACGTCTAAGGGAATGCCTTAGAAAATTTTCCAAAACGTCTAAGTATTAATGCGTCTGGAAGGTTTCAAGCGCATAAACAGTTGTCAAACGCCTGAATAATTGTCAAACGCCTAAACAGTTGTTCAAGCGTCTAAACAGTTGCCAAACGCGCAAACAATTATCAAGTGCCTGATAGTTATCAACTCAACAAAGGTGATACGTCTGAGATTCTTCTCTTCAACAGTACTCGAATGACTGACTAAAAACGTCTACACAATGTTAATGTGACTAACACTTAGACAAAATTTCAATCAACCTCAGCTCATGCGACACATTCATCATCTTCAAATGAATGTAACAAACTCAAATCTTCTGAATTCTTCAAATGTTGATGAATTCGATTGAAACTTTTCAATTAAAGAGTTTTATGCCGATATATATTCTTCTTAATATCAATTTCTTCAATTTCAACAACAAATCACTCAATTTTGAGATTTTCAATTCGAAACTTCAAACCTTTTTCGAACAACAAATTCAACAAATTGACTTGATTTGATGAATTGATCTGCTAACTGTGATTCAAATCATGTTTCTGATGATGAAACACAACTGAAATTCATAAATTTTCAATTGAATTGTATCTCAATCATAGATTCAGTGAGATTTTTGAGTTTTTTAAGTTCGATAAATTTAGAAAAAATTAATCACTAACAGCTTACCAACAGCTCTATACCATTGATAGGATCAAATAAATCAATCTATGATGATTTATGAACACAATTCAATGAAATTCGCACAAGGTAATCAAATCAAAACAAGATATCAATAAAATTCAAGTTTTCATTAATATCAAGCTAAGACAATTACAAGTATGAAAGCAGATTCGAATATCTTGTGTATCCGTTACTATCTATTTGCAAGTCTAAGCTATTTATACTGAAAACAAAAAGTAAAGGAACTAACAAATTACACAAATAGTCCCTATACTATTACAAACTATTAAAAGACAAATAAAGACAACATGTTAATCTTTCTTAGAGCACTTAACATCTATCTAAAATGAAAACAGGATGGAATGACATTCCAATCCTCACATCTTCTGCAATCTGTGCTCTCTGCACCAACAGAAGATTTAACATGTCAGCATATGTATTCAATGGCCTCATCTCCAACATTCAAGAAGGGTTGAGATACAAATTTCTAATGTACCCCAGATTTATTCAATGTCTAATCAGTGAAACATTTCATGACATTGGTAATGAAGGACCAGTACTTAACTTTCATTATTATGATGCAAGATCCTATAATTACATCAAGAAGAAGGACCCAAGGAACTTCTACAGTGGTGCCCCTTTAACCCCTTCTTCCATGGATGTTTGAACAAATACTCCAAGCAGGTCAAGCACAACCAATACCACAACCAAAACTATCACCTATACCATCACCTCCACAACCAATACCACAACCAATGCCATCACCACAACAAATACCACAACCTTCTACTCAGCCATCTCTTCAAACATTACCTCAACCATCATCACTTCCTTCACCACAACAAACACCACCTATGATCACTCAATCTACACCTACATCACCACATCATCAATATCCTACATCACCACACCAATCTCCTATTCCTACTTACCAACCATTACCATCATCAATTGATCACCCTACTGAACTAGAAGGATCAACAAGTGCATCCAAATCATCCAAATCATCTTCTGATGAGGAGGATCATCATGATCAAACCAAAGCTGTGAATGAACCTTCTGAGGATGCTCCTTCTGAAAGCTATGCTGAATCAAACTTCAATAGGCCTGATGAAAAAGATGAATTAATAACTGAGTTGTTACTCAAAGTAGAAAGGACGGAAAGAACACTAACAGGAGAGCAGGAATTATAAATGATAGAATTCTGGAACTTGATAAGAAAGAAGGAGAAAGAAAAACATGCAGTTGAAAGAATGGAACAAGCCAAAGAGATTGAAAATCTAAAAGCTACACTGAAACACTCAAGAGAAGAAGTGAGTGGTCATATAGACACTCTTGAAATACAAACTATTGCCATGGAGGAACAAGAAAACATCATAGAGGAAGAAGCTGATATCATCTTAAAACTAGAAAAGGAAATCGAGAGCAAGAACAAAAGAATATCCGAGCTTGAAATGATGATTAAAAGAACTGATGTGAAAGATGATGATGAAAAAGAAGAACAAAATAATGATGATGAGAATGAAGAAAAGTGGATGATGAAAGTGAAACTGAGATTAAAGACCAGAGCTTAGACATGGTAGTGTATTCTGGAAACACTAGCCATTCAGACTCAGAAAAGGGTGAATTTGAAGAACTCTTCAGTGCTTTGGATAGTTTTGCTTGTGAACAATTCAGCATTGATGATGATTTTTGGGAGTTCATAAATAATCAAAGAACTGGACGCAGAGCCTATTGTATTCATTGCTAAAGCACAGTGCCATTGGAAAAGGAATTGTCTCTGCAAATTGTCTCTGCCATATCATTACAGAAGAACAAAAAGAGGAACTAAAAGAAAGATATGAACAAGAAATGAACGAAGAAACTATACCTGACAAAGTGAAATGAAGGATCAAGAACCAAGCACACCTGAAAAGGTCCCTGAACCAAAAGAACAAACTGAAACCTCTAGCCCTCAACTTCAAACTTACTCACGAAAGAGGAAGTATTTGGCAGAAAAGGCTAAAGGCAAGAGACCAATAACTAAAGAAGAACCGTCAAAGAAAGAAAAAGATGACCCAAGGAGTTTAGTAGCAATTGCTGAATTTTTGGAAGGACATGAGAAGGCAGAAGCTCAGTTGAAATAGTTGGCCAGAGCAATTGACTTAGAAGAAGGAGAAATTGCTGATGAAGATGAAGTGTTAAAGGATGTTCTCATGGACAGTCTTCTTAAAGAAGAACAGTCAGTAGAAGACATGGTAACCAAAGCTCAAACTGATGACTTGATGATTAAAGCCATGTTCTTGATCAATCAAGGCTATGATCCTGATGAAGTATTTGCAATGACTTATGAGAAAATGAAAGAGGAGGAAGAGAAAGTGAAGTTGTTGCTTGATCCAACAATAGACACCGACTATGAGAAGACAATGAGAAAATGAAAGAGGAGGAAGAGAAAGTGAAGTTGTTGCTTGATCCAACAATAGACACCGACTATGAGAAGACAATGACAAAGGACACTCCAAAGCACAAAGACTCATCTCGAAGAAACCCACAAGGTATGAAGGTCCACTACCAAGAAGGGGTCCTCTAAAAAAGCTTTCACAAATGAAGAAATCAACCTCATCTCATGAATCATTATTCCTGATCCTTATAACATGTTGATAAGGAAATGAAGGAATATCTTTCAAGTCAGGAATTCACAAAAAGAAAGATTGCCAACATGAAGGCAAATTCATTAAGGGCTGCCACACTTCAATTGATCAATGAAAAGAAAGATAAACTAAAGAAACTAGAAGAAGATGTACAAAGACAAACCCAGAAACAGAATGTCAGTTGAAGACATGCTGCTGAACATAAAAGATCAAGAAATACTTGCCCCGGTACTCCACAAATATCTTGAATGGTTTGCAGAACCATCTCAGTTGAAGCTGCAGGAAGGACTGACCATTGCTAAACTGATCAGAGGGGTATCTACTCCAAAGGGGAAGATAGATCAGAAGATAATAGCATGGAAGTATGAGAGCATCTAGAACTGTCATGGTGAAGAGAGTCTCAGGGCTAGTACAGTTCTTCACAGAGTACTCAGCTCTAGTAAATGCCCTTGAGATTCATGATTTGAAGGAACTAGCTCAACTTGAACTGATCAATCATGCAGCTATGTTAAAGGGATATGAATTTGAGAATATACTTAAGATCTTCAGAAGGACAAACAACTTCAATTCATTAAAGACAATTTGCTTAAGAAAAGATAAAACATTTATCAATCCACTAGAAAAGAAGAAAAAGGTGGAAGCAGAAGAAATAGTATTCCCTGAGTTGAAGCTAAAGCCAACTGAGTCTTTAAAGAGGAAAGTAGTGTCTGGTACTCATTCTTCCATTCCTATCTCAAATGTGTACTATAATGAGAAACCTAAGGTGGTGATAGAAAGGAAGTGAGGAGGAAAAGAAGGAGCTGACATTAGACTTTTCAGTGGATATGAAGTAAGACTACTTGATGAATCATACATCCACTACATTTATACCAGGCACTACAGGGAATTAAACAACAAATTGGTTGAACAAGACATGCACTTCTTTTTGAAATGCATCAAGTTGTTGAAACTGGCCTATGACAGAATAAAGATTAAAAGAGATAAAAGAAAGAAGAAGAAAACACCTCTACACTTGGAAAGATTGTTAAGCTTCAAGTGGATATGGGAGGGAGTTTATTGATTCATAGAGATGATCTTTCAACAATCTCCATATGGGAACCGATTTCTCTGAAAAAGTTACCAATGGAAGCCATCCACAACATGAGCAGAATGAAAATACATGTGTTGAGTAGAGACAGGATGTCCGAAGCAACTAATTTTGTAAACATGATCAAGGCCATTCTGGATCCCACCAAAGCGGCATTAATACTACCTCTTCAAGACCCAGCTGAATCTTCACAACATCAATCACCTCCTAAACATTGAGGAAAACTAGGTTGTATAATCGTTAGGGGGAGTATTGTTGCACCCTGAAAGGATCATACATGCCAACTCAATGGGTGAATTGATGATTTTTCAGCTGGAATCCCACAAGTCCAAGATGCAATGGGGATGAAGATATGCAAGCAAAATAACAAGTTTTATCTTCCGCATTAGTCAATGCGGAAGACAAAAATCTGATGCGGACAAGTGTTTACTCTTCCGCATTAACTAATGCGGAAGACACAATACTTATGCTAAACAAGTTACTCTTCCGCATTGACTAATGCGGAAGAAGAAAAGAACATGCGGACAAGAATTTTATCATCCGCATTGACAAATGCGGATGACCAACCAAATGCGCACAAGTATTTGTTCATCCGCATTAACCAATGCGGATGACTAACTTACTAATGCTGATGATCAAGTGGAAATGCGGATCAAGATTATCTCATCCGCATTTGTCAATGCGGATGAACAAGCAGAGATGCGGATCAAGACTTAGACTAGTTTCTAATGTAATAGGTTAGGTGTAGTTTAGTCATTTTGTAAAGGCATCTTGTCTTGTCTATGAATAGAATAGTTTACCTCGTATTGAGGTGACGGTTGACACACAGAGGATTTTGTTGCAATTATTCTCTGTAATTTGTCAACATTCATATAACAATATAAACAGAATTTATGAGTAATTTTCTTGCTTGATTGTTCTTCGATTGTTTGTTTCCGCCACTCAATCGTTGACTTGATTATCATATTCGATTCTCAGTAAGAATATCACTCTTACTAAAACCCAGTCAGGGGTTAAGGTTGGTTTTCAGTAATGGTTTAGTTCAACTTGGTAGAAAATCCTTAACGGAGATTCCATACGTGTAATGATTAAGTGATAATGATAATCAAGACTTAACAGGTCTTAATACACAATACCAATTCAATTAGTAACCAAAACTCTACAACCATACGATTCGCGCAAGATCATACGACATTCAAATAAAGGTCAACCAACATAATTGTTTAAATAATCAAAACACAAGTTAAACTTATAAAAGAACTTAAATGGTTCGAAAGTTTAATCCCAACACAAGTCTAACAAGAAGAAGAACCTAATCACATAAAACCGGTTACCCAAAGTAGATCACAAGAAGTTTAGCCGCTCATTGTTCTTGAATGATCTTCAAAATCATTGTTGAATTGCATCCGGATGATTGAATGGTGTTAAAACATTGTAGAATGGTGAATCACATGTCTAGAAACACCCAAAATTCATCTCAAATCGTCCTAGGTTGAATGGGGGGCAAGTGGTGAGTGAAACCTAACAAAACGTGATTTTATAGGTGTTCCCGGATGCTCTGGTGTAGGTTACGCCAGCCAGCGTCGCCTACGCTGGAGGGTATCTGCTATTTTTTGGCTGATGCCATCGTAGCCTAGGTGGCTGTAGTAGGCTACGGTGGAAACTTTTCTGCTGCATTTTGAATCTTGGTTCTTGACCGCTCCAACGACTTGTATCACCATGGAAGCTTCCAACTTGGTTATTTTTCCTACAAAATCACTTCAAACTCCTAGTTAACCTGTTAGGATCAATGATCTATGTTTGATTGATTAGAGAGTATAGCAGCAGAAATCAAACATTGAATTAGCCAATTCACAAGAACACAAAAGATATTCAAGGTAAGAACAAACGGTTATAGACAGAGAATTCTGCAAAAAATATATTTCATTCAATATTCGCTTTCGTGGTAACAAAATGTCACACATACAATTAGGTCAACACCTCTTATATAGGAGATGTGACGTGTGCTGATGTCACTTGATAGTGACATCTAACAGAATTTATTCAAACTCCTGATAGTTAACACAACTACTGAAGATGTCAAACAACTGACATCTTCTTACAAAAATGCTGTGTTAACTATAATTACAACTACTGAAAAGAAACTACTGAAACTACAACGACTGAAGAACATGCTCTTCAGTCATTTTACAAATACTGAAACAAAAAGAAAACTACTGAAAGGAAACCATCACAACAACTAAAGAGTGCTTCTTCAGCTGTTGTAATGTCAGTAGCACTTAGAGGTTTTTCTGATCAGGCTCATTGGTTCTTTTGGTCCAACAAACTCCCCCTGAACCAATGCAGCCAAAACTTCTAAACTTATTGAAGATGTCCCACTTATTATGGCAGAAGAATTGGTCTTTTTGTCTTCTAGATCAGCTCAGAAGTGACCCTTTTAAGCACAGGCCTGGGAAGAAGTCTCAATTATCTGTTTGGCAAAGTATGAATGGGAACTCTGTCTTGAGGAACTGGACACAGAGTTGTTACCCCATCCATGAGATCTACTTCCCCACTATAAGTCTGTATGACTCTCTTGTGTAGGCCTCAAGGAAGGTAATTTGTTCCCTATGGTCAGTTTTGAGCACCTCCTTCAAATAATGATTCAGGCCAATAGTACTCAGATAGGTATTTGACCTGTTTCCCATTCTTTAGCTCCACAGTTGTTATTATTCTATAAGCAAATCATCAGGGTGATTACCCTCTAGGAACAACTGGAGCTCATTCTTTCTGACTTCTTCAAGCCTCTTATATACTAACCCCTTTTTCACCATTTTATTTTCCAGCATCTTCTGTGGGGTTTGGTTAGCTTATAATCTTTCTTGAAGTCCTCTAGGATTTCCCAGGTGTGATACTACAAAGACAAGAGAGATCACTTCATCTACAATCTTCTTCACCTGGCCAATGTATCTCTGTGGAATGTTTTTCTTGTGAATCCTATGAGACACCCTGGGATCAGGCCAAATCCTCAACTCTCCTTTTGATATTGAAATGTATGCTTAAGAGTGTATAATCTGAGAGCATGCTTCTTCATGTTGATCATAGAAGATGTGGCAGCATATGCTTTGTCAACCCTCCTCAACAATTCCTCATCATGTTGTTTGTGAAGCTCTTCTTCTTCTAGCTTCACTTTCACAATTTGTCTTTGAGTTTCAGGAGTATTGTTGGGGAGTGACTTGTGGCCTTCGGCAACTGTATAACAGCTGAGAGTGGCAGCCAATCTTCATCTTCATCATCATCTTCTTCATCATCTTCTAGCCTCAATACCCTTCTCTTCTTCTTGGGGTACATCATAGGCTATTGGTTTTGAGGGGAAGGGAGTTGGTTTGGTGGGGTTTGTTTGGTGGTTTAGGTGTGGGAATGTTGACAGGCTGTTCTAGGATTTGGAAGTGAGTGTGGCTTTAGATTGCTTGGCTAGTTCAGTCCTGCTCCCAGCACCAGCTTCATTCAAAGCTTCAATAACTAATCCTTTGGTGTACACTTCAGACGAACAGATCTTGGTGGTTATTGCCAAGATGCTGTCCCTGGACAAAGCCTTGATTTTGATCATTGATCTTCAAGATATTTTGCTATAAATCTGATCATGATCTCCAGCCTTTCTCTTTCTAAACATCATAACTTGCCCATCTGTTTTGGATTTCTTCATCTATCTTCTGATCTTAGAGTCAAGTTTGTCAGTATCATGGCCTTGCCTAAACAACTGATCAATGATGTTATCCATTGATCTGCTGTGTTCAGCATCAGCCTCTTTTACCTTGATTTCTCCATGTCAGCTTCCTTCTCCTTCTCTTTTTCAGTCTCCACAGCCAACTCCTTCTCTTTTTCCGCTTCTGTCACTTCTGTTTCTTTCTCTTTCTCTCTGCACTCCTCTTTCTTTTTGCTTTCACTGACTGAATCTCCCCCTTTTGGGTGCATTGGTTGCAAGGGTTTGATTGTCAGAAAGCTATTTGCCCACAACTTCCTCTATCAAGGGTGTATTATACTGAGGAAAGCCTCTCATCAATGGTTTTGATAACTATATCAGTGATTATAGGTGTGATGAGAGGTATGGAATTTTGAATGATAACAGCTATTTGCTCAGGGGGTTCTGTTCTGAGAAATAGTGCCAGAAGCAGAGGCAGGTGGCTGAGTATTTGGGAGTGGCTTTATGTTGGGAGACCTTCAGATGAAGTGCCATCTGTGGGGTTTGAGAGACAGATGGTCTTTGATCCGCAGAAGTTTTGGCAAGCAGCTCTTTGACTCTGCTCACCTCCTCTTCCAGGATGGTGTTTTGGGCTAATACATCGTAAAAGAAGCCCAGGTCATCATCAGTGGTTGCTGAATCACCTGACCTCATGATACAATCAGGATGAACATGCACTGAGTGTAGATCAGTTGTAGCATGTGCCCCTTTGTCTTGGAACTGGGGACTTCCTGCCTCAGGACTGTGTCCTTCATCAGCAGTTGCCTCTGGTAAGGTCTTAGTAATGGTACCAACTACATCCTGATCATATGCTGAAGCAGGATAAGTGGCAGCCTCACCAGAAGTTCCAATCTCCTTTTCTACACTAGGAATAGAACATTGTAACCCCTATGTTGTGGGTTATCAGATGCACTTTGATCCTCCCCCTCAATGGTAGAGGTATGCCCAGTTGTAATTGGTATCTTGGGAGGGGGTGAGGAGTGCAACTGACTTAGCACTTGTGCAATAATTAATGTAGGACTTGGGGGGCAGTTGCATGGGGTGATTGGGTAGAAGCAGATTGCACCCGAGGTAAATGGTGTGCTTCAATGGTAACCCTCTCAAGTGAGATAGGTTCCAGCAGTGTGGGTTCCCCAACATTGGTTGCAACAGGATCCTGTCAAGAGGATACCTATGCGGCTTTGGCAGGTTGAGTCTTTGACACAACTGGGGGGTTAATACCAGTATGTGCTTCCTGTGTTTGTGGTACAGGGGCATCCTCAGGGGACTCATCTCCCGAAGTAGCCTTTTTTGACTTTTTGGATTTTGATTTAGTGGGGACTATGGATCTGGAGGTGGTGACTGTGGGTTCCAACTGCATGGGTTTTCGCAGTTTGGCAACCTGTTTCAGTGTTTGGTCAGAGTTGTGCCTGGAGTATACTTGAGGCAATATAGCCGTTGTAGGGTCTCCAAGGCCAACAAGTCCCTCAGCTTGCAGCTGATTCTCTATGATGGCCATAATGAATTGTGGATATAACATCCATCGATTAGAAAGAGATTTTGAGGCCATATCCTTAAGTTCAAGAAAAATAATTTCAGAAAAGTTAAGTCTTGTTGCTCAAGGATAGAGAATAGTACCTGCTGCCACCTGGTAGACATTTGATCCCAAGAGGATGTCATAGGAGCTAAGCAAACATTAACCATGTGAAAGATAAGACGTTCTGCATCATGGAAATGCTTCTTCAAGATGGTAGAGGCACTGAGATTTCCCTGATATCCATGGTGGGCAAAGGATAAATCGTTGTGCCCTTTGGATATCCAACGGGGAAAGTGGCATCATCCAAGTTGAGGGTTTGGCGAATGATTTCCGGAGTGATGACCACTTGATGGTTGTTTACGGAAGACTGGAGAGATCAGTGTTGTTCTCCCCAGTTATAAGGTTGAAGTTTGTCCAAAATTGGTGTAAGGATTCGGCATGAATGGTGGGATTTAGAAGAAAGGCCGCTTGGTAGGGAGAATGGACCATTAGATCAATGGTGTTATCGAACTTTGTCCAGAAGGGTGATTTTGTGAGGTAGGCAACACAGTTATGTCGTGGTTTGAGCTGCATGGTCGCCATTAATGAGAGAGAAGTTTTGGAGATTTGAACGTTAGGTTTGGAGAAGATGAACCGCTGAAGGATTAGGTATGGGGTATTTATAGGGTAAGGGTTTAGAAAACGACTCAAGGGTTTGGTGTTATTTATCAGTAGTTGTAAACCACTGATGACATGGTATTACCTTTTCAGAAGTTGAAACAACTGAAGTCTTGGTTTTAGGCATCAGCAGTTATAAAACTACTGAAAACCATGGGTTTTACTTCAGATGTGTTGAAAACAACTGAAGACTTGGTTTTAGTCATCAGTAGTTGTGAAACTACTGAAAACCTCGGTTTTGTCTTCAGGTGTTGTAAACAACTGATAACTTGGTATAGTCATCAGTAGTTGTGAAACTACTAAAGACATGGTTTTGTCATCAGTTGTTGTAAACAGCTGATGACTTGGTGTTAGTCATCAGTAGTTGTGAAACTACTGAAGACATGGTTTTGTCATCAGTTGTTTAGGATGAAACAATAGTTGTAGAAACAACTGAAGAGAAAGTTCTAATTAGTAGTTTTCATCAATTCATAGCCTTTCAACTATTTCATACTGTCCTCAACACTTACTCATCAGCCTTTTAGCTGTTTTCAGTACTTTCATAGGACATCAGTACTTATATGTTTTTACTAACATCAGTAGTTATAACTACAACAGTAGTTGTAACTTTATCAGGTGTTTTAACAGAATCAGTACGATATGTGATATGGCACTAATGATCATCAGTACTTATATACTGAGATCAGCAGTAGTTATCACTTATTCTAGCTGCAGCATACCAAGCCGTAACACTAGGTTTTGGAAAGTTGAACTATCCAAAGGCTTAGTAAAATTGTCTGCAAGCTCATCAGCACTAGGCACAAACTTAGGATCAATCAGAACTTTTTTAAAACAATCCCTAATAAAATGATGTTGATTTTATATGTTTGGTCCAAGACTGCTGGACTGGATTTTTGACAATGCACAGAGCTGAAGCACTATCCATTAATAATGGAGTCTTAGTCTCTGTAATGCCATAATCCAAAAGTTGGTTCTGAAGCCAGAGTACCACAGAAGTACAACTTGCAGCTGCAATGTACTCTGCTTCAGCAGTACTGTAGCAACATATGTTTGTTTCTTACTCTGCCAAGAAATCAAACAGTTGTCTAGGAATTGACAACCACCAGAAGTTGACTTTCGAGTTAACTTGCACCCTGCATAGTCACTATCTGAAAAGCAACTAATTTGCAAGAGTGTCCAGTGGAATACCATAAACCTAGAGATTGTGTACCTTGCAAATATCTAAAGATCCTCTTGACTGCAATCAAATGAGATTCTTTAGGAGCAGCCTGAAATCTAGCGCAGACACAAGTAGCAAACATGATATCTGGTCTAGAAGCTGTTAAGTACAACAAGGACCCAATCATACATCTGTAAAGTGTTTCATCAACAGCTTTACCTTTCTGATCCGCATCTAGTTGTGTAGTGTTGCACATGGGAGTAGAACAGGGCTTACAATTTTGTAAATCAAACTTATTCAAAAGATCTTTTGTATATTTTGACTGATGAATAAAGGTTCCATCAGGCTTTTGTTTGATTTGCAAGCCTAGAAAGAACTGTATTCTCCCATTGCACTCATTTCAAACCTCTTTTTCATCAAGTTGGTAAAATCATCACACAACTGGGGATTAGAGGATGCAAAAATATATCATCAACATAAATTTGAACAAGTAGCTTATGCTGATCCACCTTCTTAATAAACAAAGTTTTATTATGGAGCCTCTAGTGAAATTATTCTTGAGAAGAAAAGTGGAAAGTGTCTCATACCAGGCTCTAGGAGCTTGTTTCAACCCAATAAAGAGCCTTATCAAGTTTATACACCCATTCAGGATGTTTATTGTCCTCAAAACCCGGTGGTTGACACACATAAACTTCTTCTGTTATTTCACCATATAAAAATGCACTTTTGACATCCATTCGAAAAACCTTAAGATGGTGGAATGCAGCATAGGCTAAGAACAATCTAATTGCCTCTAGTCTGGCTACAGGGGCAAAGGTTTCGTCATAATCAATACTTTCTTCTTGTGAAAACCCCTATACAACCAGTCTAGCCCTGTTCTTAACAATAAGCCGATTTTCATTAGTTTTATTCCTAAACACCCATTTAGTGCCTATTGCACACTTACCTCGGGGTAGAGGAACCAGTTCCCACACTTGCTGTTTCTTAAATTGAAGTAGCTCAAGCTGCATGGCTTTAACCCATCCATTGTCTCTTAAAGCAACATGATAGTTCTTTGGCTCTAGCTGACTGATAAAGAGAGCATAGAAGCAGAAGTTAGACAATTGACTTCTTATTGAAACTCCATCATTGATATCACCAATGATTTGAGACATTGGGTGATTCTTCAGCTCTTGATAAACAACGATATCTATGCAAGTGTTTGTAGAACCTTCAGCAGCAGCAGATGTTGATGCAGACTCTTGAAACCAAGAATTTGATGGTAACTCAAAAGATGTAGAGGAATCAGAGATCTCATCCGCATTTGTTGTGGATGGAACAGCTGAAGCTACAGGAATATCAAGTTTAGCAAACTCAGGCAGTTGGTCACTAAACTTGAATAGGTGAGTATTGATATTATTATCATCATCATTAATACCACCAGGTGGAAGACATGCTACAGAAGATGATTTATCCTCATGATTTGCAACAGCTGGAGGTTGATAAGGCATATTGCAGTATGTCCAAATCAAACAACTCCACAGGGTTTTGTGGAATCTTGTCCATTGGAGATTCATTAAACTTTACATGCAGCGTCTCTTCAACTATCTTTGTTCTGCAGTTGAAGACTCTGTATGCTTTGCAAGTAGATGAATAACCAATAAAATACCCTGCATCCACCTTAGGATCAAATTTTTGGAGTTGATCCTTTGTGTTGAGAATAAAACAAGGACACCCAAATGCTTTGAAAAATGAAATTAGAGGAGCCAATTGATGTAGAACTTCATATGGAGTCTTCATCAACCTCTGATTTACTAAGGCTCTATTCTGCACATAGCAAGCTGTGTTAATAGCTTCAGCCCAAAAGGTCAATGGCAAACTAGAGTCAGCCAACATAGACCTTGCAGCTTTAATTAGGGTCCTGTTCTTTCTCTCCACTACTCCATTTTGTTCTGGAGTCCTTGGGATGCTAAACTGCCTTTTGATTCCCTTTGAAAGATAAAATTCATCAAGCGTATGGTTTCTGAATTCAGTTCCATTGTCACTCCTTATACACTTGACTGAAAGGGAATACTGCTTCTCAACATACAACAAAAAGTTGATAATCTTCTGAGCAACGTCATCCTTTGAATGTAGAAAGAAAGTCCATACAAATCTGGAGTAATCATCCACAATTACCAGACAGTATTTCTTCTTTGCCATGCTCATCACTCTCACAGGACCAAATAGATCCATATGCAGTAATTGTAAGCAGGCAGTGGACTTAGGCTCTTCAATAGGAGGGAATGAGACTTTGTGTTGTTTTCCTTTTAAACATGCAGTGTAGGTTTCATCACAGTAGAACTCCTTTATTGGTAAACCTCTCACTAAACTATTGTGGATCAGCTGATTCATGTTTTTGAAATTAACATGACCCAGCCTTCTATGCCACAGTTTAGATTCCTGAGGAGAGGCTTTGGAAAATAGGCAAGGATGGCCCCTGAGATTTATTTTCTTGGAAAGATCTAAGGCATACACTCTTCCTGTCCTGTTGGCCCTCAAGAGAGTATGATCATCCAACACCTTATCAATCAAATTCAGAACTTTGGATGACAGAATCCTGCAGTTCTGACTGGTGAAAAGAGCAACATGGCCTTTATCACACATTTGACTGACACTCAAGAGATTGTACTTGAGATTTTCCACATGATTAACATCATCAAACTTTATTTCTCCATTAGAGACAAAGCCTTTTCCAATGATGTAACCCTTAGCATCATTGCCAAAAGAAGCAAACCCCTTCTTTCCTTGAGAGTAGTCATGAAGAAGAGAGCTGTTCCCTGTCATATGCATAGATCCCCCACTGTCTACATACCAGATGCTACTTTGGCATGTTGAAGAACCCTGCAATCATAAACAATTAGTTTGTTTTTGAGACCCAAACCTTTTTGGTTTTGGGTCTATTCACATCAACAGATGGTAAACTAACAGACTTGCTATGAATAACAGCCTAAGGGGATGGAGATGGTGAAGAAGAAGATCCTTTGGCATGGATTTTCTTCTCTGTGGATTCAACACAGGAGCATCTAATTGGTTGACTCTCCCCAATAGATTTTGAACCATCATAACAAGTTGTGTCTGATTTTGTGATAAAGTCTTCAGCTCATCAGACACATTAGTGTGTGAATTTGATGGGTTCCGGTGTTGTACCATCTCTTTTTGAGCAACCTCAGCTGTTACCTGTTTAACCCCTTTCTTTTTGGATTTCTGTTTGGATTTTGGGGTCACAGGTTTTGATGTTGCTGGTACAAATTTGATTTCAAACTCAGTTTTCATTTTATCCATTTGCTCTTTAATGTTTTCATTATGTTTGAGTTTGGAGCCCTTTTTATACCACCAATCATCAGTAAGATGATTGAATAAGCCACATATTTCACATGGATTTTTCTTCATCTTAAGTTGATCATCTGCTGAAGAAGATGAAACTATTGAAGACTTTTTCTTCAGTAGTTTTCTATCAGTACTAGCAGTTTTCTTCCCTTTAGTACCTTCTTTCTTGATATCTTCTTCAGTAGTTTTCCCACCCTTTCTACTTGCAGTTTTCTTTCCTTTAGTACATGTAGTAGTTTGGGCTTGTTCTCCAGGTGTTATAACATTCTTTTTAGTACTTTCAGTACTTTGTGAAATATCACTTGGAGTGATCAACTTTGTGATCATATGAGTGTCAGCATTTGAACCATCAACATCAGCTGATAGGTTCTGAGAGTAATTAATGTTGGCTTCTACTTCTGATGGTGCTGTATCAGATAGTAGATCACATGATGAAAAGGATTCATTATTGCTTTCACCATCAGATTCTACCTCTGTTATGGGAGTAAAATCTGTAGGAGGAGCAGTGTGATTATAGCCAATGCCAAACTTCACATTGGAAGCAGATTGCTTACTAAGAAGCATTTGAAAACCCTTGCAAGAATTTACCCATCGATCACACTCTACCTAGGTAGTTGCAAGTGTTTCTTTGAGGTCTCTGTACTTCTCTAAAAGTATCTCTTCCCTAGTCTTATCATCAGTGATTTGGCATTTAAGTTTGTAAATCTCATCATTCTTATCATTAATCACAGACTCAAATTCAGCTTTGCTTTTGGAAATTGTTTGTTCTAGCTCAATGTTCTTGTTAATTAAAGCTACATTTGCTTCTCTAATAGATGCAAATGCGGCTATGCATGTTTCAGAACATAGTTTGGCTTTTGCCTCAGAGGATACCTGTGATACCTGTGGTGTAGAGGCATTAGAGGATGAAGTATCAGCAGACTCCAAAGCCATAAGAGCTAAATTTCCAAAAGGACTATCACCACCATGTTGACCAGCACCAGAGAACAGTTGTTCATGACCAGATAAATCATCTGGTAAACTGCTCCAGTCAACAACTCCAGGGGTGAAAAAGCTGTGTTGTTGAGGTTGAGTTTGTTGATGAGATTGGGAAGGTTGAGGTTCAGGTAATACATGTGGTTGTTGTGCAATTGGAGCTTGAACCGGATTTGGCTAAGAAATGTAATAGCAGGGAAAATGGTATGACATTTGACCCTGGGGGACAAAGTATGCAGGAGATACAGGATGTGAATGATGACCAG
Source organism: Flaveria trinervia (assembly GCA_025506515.1). NCBI lineage: Eukaryota > Viridiplantae > Streptophyta > Magnoliopsida > Asterales > Asteraceae > Flaveria > Flaveria trinervia. The sequence continues at coordinate 22,582,752 of CM046453.1, read as the reverse complement.
AACCAGCAGTATGTTGCCCTCTGTTTTGTGGACTAGTGCTTGGAAAAGTCACAAAGGGTGCAGAAGAGTTAGATCCAGTCGATCTACACTCTCTTGCAAAGTGTCCAAGCCTTTGGCACTTGTGACACCTCAACTTACTCTTGTCAAAACCAACTTTGGTTTTGCCAGAGAGTCCAGGAAATTTCCTGCCAGTTCTCTTGTAGAACTTCTGAGATCTGATATTAACTAAGGCCATTTGACTTAGAATATCCATCTCTTCTAAATCATCATCAGCAATTCCCTTCAGATCATCCATAATGAAGCATAGATTGTCACTATTACTGCGACAATGACTATCAATACCAACAAATGCATGATTAGAACTGTTTGTAGAGAAATCAATATGCTCATCATAATTGCTTTCAGATGCAGCATATTCTGACTCATGACCAACCAACACAGTGTTCCCTGGTACAAAGTCATCAGTGAGCTTTCCTGATGATGACAGTTTCCTTTTCTGCTCTATCTCTTTTTCGAATGTAAGCAGTTTCCCATGAAGTTGGGTGAGAGATAGGCTATCCAGATTTGCACTGGAGCGTAGAACAATAGTGTATGTGTCCCATCTCTCAGGCAGTGATTTGAGGAATCTGTTATTCATCTGTCTGTTGGTGTATTCCTGTTTCACCATTTTCAGCTCAGAGATCAAACAGGAAAAACGCTTAAACTGTTGAGCCAGTGTCTCACCTTCCTATGAGAGAATGTCTCATATGTTGGGCGAGGATTTCTCTATTGTTTGCTAAGACCTCATCAGTTCCACCGAATTGTTCCTTCAGTGCACCCCAGAGGTCATGAGCAGTTTCATGATGCATAAGCCCTGAATAGATTTCATTCGGCATTGCCATGGCCAGAATTCCATGGGCTTTAGCATCAATCTCAAACAGTTTCCGATCTTCATCTGAGTATTGTTCCTTCTTCTTTGGAACCATTTGATTGGTTTCCGGATTGTTCACCATAGGCTTATGTGGTCCATGTACCACAGATGTCCAACAACCTGAACTGTTAACAGACAGGTGATGAAGCATCCTTTGTTGCCATATGTTATACTCAGTCCTAACCAGCATCGGAGGCTTGGTTGAGGACCCGGTATTGTGAGGGTCATTAGAAGGAGTAGACATCTCAGATTCAACCAAATTCAATTAACCTATAGCAGATTTAGAGAAAAACACAACAAACGAAATTGAACCAAGAGAGATCTCAAAATGAATAAACAAAAGCGACAGAAAATCAATAATCTATAACCAGTTCTTGCAAATGAGCTAATTCAATCAAACATAGATATCAAATAGCAGTTTCAATGATCAACTGTTAGATCGATCAATGATTAACCAGCTCTGATACCACTTGTTAGGATCAATGATCTACGTTTGATTGATTAGAGAGTATAGCAGCGGAAATCAAACATTGAATCAGCCAATTCACAAGAACACAAAAGATATTCAAGGTAAGAACAAACGGTTATAGACAGAGAATTCTGCAAAATATATTTCATTCAATATTCGCTTTCGTGGTAACAGAATGTCACACATACAATTAGGTCAACACCTCTTATATAGGAGATGTGACGTGTGGTGATGTCACTTGATAGTGACATCTAACAGAATTTATTCAAACTACTCATAGTTAACACAACTACTGAAGATGTCAAACAGCTGACATCTTCTTACAAAAATGTTGTGTTAACTATTACTACAACTACTGAAAAGAAACTACTGAAACTACAACGACTGAAGAACATGCTCTTCAGTCGTTTTACAAATACTGAAACAAAAAGAATACTACTAAAAGGAAACCATCACAACAACTGAAGAGTGCTTCTTCAGCTGTTGTAATGTCAGTAGGACTTAGAGTTTTTCTAATCAGGCTCATTGGTTCTTTTGGTCCAACATAACCTATTCAACATGATCAAATGCATAAATACAAGTAATCAAACTTAATATTTAACATTTAAACACTTAAAATAGCATTTTAACACACTCACATCACATCCCCACACTTAACCTTTGCTTGCCCTCAAGCAAATCCGTTTGAAACATTAAACAACAATATATAAACCAAGGTCCCTTACTATGTCTTAGCTATGGTCCAAAGTCATACCCCATTCCAGAATTACGACAATCGTGTTTGGATAGCAAGTAAAGCGTGTTACATTTATTTCAAAATATAATCATCCTAATTAAACCTAACAGACTTTTGTTTTTTTTCATGCAACACACCCCTCACTATTTTCGCTCCACTCAGTTATTTCTGGATTCGTGAAAATTGCATCAATAAATCACTCATAAGGTCCACGTATGAAACTTTATTATCATATGCTTGAGTGATGATCAAACTTCCACATTAATACATTAATAATGCACATATCACAAGGACTTATCGGTTTTGGGCTTAGGTTCAGGTACGAACGTTTGATTGTGAAAGTGGCTAAAATAATCTAGGTAAAAATCACTATTGACATTCTTATTAAAATAACTACTACTAAAAATAAAAAAACAACCATGGGTACACATTTATCCATACTTAGTATTTTTTTTCATTTTTTATTTTTTTTCTTTTTTTTCATTTTTTCTTTTCTTTTTCAATCACTAACTATTACCAAAAATCAAATACTGATAGACTTGGAATGTCATCATCAGTGGTGAATGGGTCATATTGGGTAAAAAGAATAATTTTTCCATTATTGTATTTTGTAAGGGTGAATGGATTGATTTGGGTTTTAGTGATATGGTTTTAACAAAAGAAAAGGTTTAAAGCTCAAAAGAGGATACTAGGAAAAAAATTAGGCAATTGGTAACGCATGAAAATGGATTGAAAGGAAAAAAGAATCCTAGATTGCCTCTATCATCTATGTGCATTTATCAAGTCACGGTCTTAGTATGCATCAAATCACACAAGTTCTAAAACAAAGAGTCATACGGCCTACACTCAACAAATAAAATAAGTTTTGTGAACTAACAATCTAATAGGCTTCAACATCTCACCAAGTTAGGAAATATGGGATGTCGATGTGTGCATGAATTTATTTCACTAATAGCTTGTAAACCACAATTAGGTAATTCTTAACATTTTCTAAAAGCCTTGCTAAACACAACTCCTTACGCTATCATGGAATTAGACTATGACTAAGAACCCTTACTTCAAACATGGTAGGAAACAATTGGCATGGTTTAACTATTGTTTTTATGCCCAATTGGATTGCTAAAAAACAAAAATTTTAAAATTTTCCACATTTTTCTTTCCCTCATCCCCACACTTGGGATACATTGTTCCTAATGTATGGTATTTAGGTTAAGTGTAAGATTTCTTTAAATCAATTATCCAATCAATCAACACAATTACTTTTCAACCTAAACCGACCCAAACATAAAAACAACCACTCCCAACACATAATAATATAACACCACCAAACTAAGAACACAAACTGCTTAAACAAACACATTAAACATAAAAGCATAAAAATTTAATTTCGGGTTGCCTCCCGAATAGAGCTAAGGTTTAGGTCTTCAGCCAGACCATACCTGCGACCACTCATGGTGGTCGAGTAGGATGCTTGACTCTGGTATTTTTCAAATAATTTGGTGGGTCTTCAACTAGATCGCATTGTGACCCAAACATTAATGTCTCAACTCTGTCTTTTATATGATCAAGTGGGTCACCAACTTTTTATTTGTTTTAGGCTTCTCATCTTTTGTTTCCATCATCATAATTTGCTCTTTCTCTTCTTTTAAATTAATCAATTCCTTGAAGTCCATATGCTTAACCCTATCATACTCAAAACCATTCTCAAAGTTGGTGTTCATGCTTACACATGAAGTATAAGTAGGAACACACACGTTAGTCATATGTGGCACAAAAACATCATCATTAACAAAATAATTAACCGACTTGGAAAATACATCAAAACGTAACTTACGAGTTTCGTAAGACGTTTCAATTGTTCCATCCCGATAATTGATTTGAGCATTGGCAGTTGGTAATAACGGTTGACCCAATATGACATTCGGTTGCTTGTTGTCCTCATCGGTGCATAATCAAGCACCATAAAGTCCATCGGGTAGTAAAATTCTCCCAACTTGATTATAACATTCCTTATCATCCCCCGAGGACTTTTCCGAGTCAAGTCAGCTAACACCACAGTGGTGTTAATTTCCTCTAGAGAACCGAAGTCATATTGATCATAAAACATACCTGGCAAGATAATAACAAATACTCCATAATCCAAGAGTGCTCTTTTTATCTTCAATTCCCCACTTTGATTGGAATGATGGGTGCTCCATCATCACTATCTTCCACTGCATCCGCTTTTTCTTCCTTATCTGCCATTTGCTGTGGAAAAGAAGTACAGTTATTATCAATAATTTTATAGTCAGGAAGGATACTAACATAATTGATGTGAACATTTCTCATGTTTTTCATGTTGGTTCCTTGATTTTTAGGATTGATAGTGGTATCACTCGGTAGCTTCATGGGGTCACATTTAATCTGGGCTACGTCCTCAGCAAGTTAACCCACTTGTTTATTCAAAGCTTCATAAGCTTTGTCTCTTATTTCATTTTCCCTTTTATTCTCTTTCATATTCTCTTTTATAATATTCATCAAAGCATCTAACTTTGTATTTGTAGACTCTTGTTGACCCGTATGGTTATAGCTCCCTTAATTGTTTCCTTGAGAATATGAGGTTCTTGGATAACCATTTTGATTGTAATTCCCTTGTTGTCGGTTCTGATATGCCTGACCACCTTGATTACTACCTTGAAAATTAGGATTCATCTTGTTTGAAACATTTCCATACTTCAAGTTTGGATGATTTCTCAAACCAGCATGATAAGTATTGGAGTTCATATCAAACTGCTTATTCTCTCCATATATTGGATTCACCATTTCATGTTGACTTATAGGCAATGGACACTTTACACTTGCATGCCCCAGTTCACCACATTCAATGCATACATTAAATCCAAATGAGGCTACATCTTTAGTCCCCACTTGTCCTAGCTTATCCAATTGTCTTTCCAAAGATGCAATTCTTTCTTTAGTCTCATAATCAATGGTGGTTGACCTTGTCGGAGCAGGCTTTTGACCGTCTACTAGCTGAAGCTTGAGCTTTGGAATTCTTGCACATTCGTTCTAGGAATTCCCAATCCATATCTTCATGATTAGATAAGAATGTTCCATTAGTTATAGAATACAAGTATTTTCTTTCTTTTGGTGTTAGTCCATCTGAAAATACCTTAATCAATTCCCACCATTTAATACCATGATGAGGCCATACGGATCAACTCCTTGAATCTTGTAAATGGCTTATGAAATTGCTCACCCATTTGTTGTCGAAAGGACCGAATAGCCTCTCTTGCATCACTTGTCTTTACCATAGAGTAATATTCTTCAAGGAAAACCCTTTTCATCTCTTGCCAAGTATGAATACTATTGTCAGGCAAAGTCAGGAACCATTGCTTAGCTCTATCTTTCAAAGTAAATTGAAACAATCGCAACCTCACTTCATCTCTTGTGAAGTGATTTCCACCAATAGTGCTACATATGGCATCATCAGCAAGATGCACATATGGTTCTTCTGTTAAAGGGCATCTAAATGCAGGAAGAATAGTGAGATAATGAGGGCACACATCAAAAGCTCTTCCTCTATGATTTGGAGGTGCGATAGGATTTGGATTTTCAGAAATAGCCGGTCTGAAATGGCTATCCACAGCATGTACTTGAGTTCTTTGAGGTCTTCTTGGTTGGTTGAAATTGTTATTGACTCCACCTCGTTGTTGATTCATAGGTAGTGCATTCCATCCATAATGATTGTTCCCCCAATTGTTATTTCCATTATATCCATCACCTCCACCGAAGTTTCCATCCCAAGCATGATAATTTGCACCATTATAGGGTTCTTCATTGTTACTCCATCTTCATAATCTTCATCACCCGTATGGACACTATGCATGCTCACATGATCAAAGTCATCTCCTTGATTGGGGTTATTGGATTCATATTATCATTGGGTGGTGGTTGATTCAGGTTATTATTACGGTTGTTATTTGGTGGTGGAAGTGGATTTGGGTTTTAATTTTGGTTATTAGGAGGAGGGTTTGGATTTTGAGGTGGTTGGTTATTTGAGTCATCCATTTGGGTTGAATGAAACAAACTATCAGCTGCTTGATCAATAGCTTGTGAAATTGGTGTAGTTGGTAGCCCTGATCGATGCAGAACACGATTATACCTTACCGATTTCCCTATCTCTGGATCGAACACTAAAGGTGATTTCCTACCCGAATTACGAGTATGCATGCCACCTGCCACCTACACACTGAAAAACACCAAGCGTAACAAGCAAATAATGAAATAAAGAAAAACAATAACAAAAACTAAACACAAATCTAATAGCAAAACACCAAGCGCACCGATTCCCCGGTAGCGGCGCCAAAATTTGATCGATGTTGAAGTACCAATCAAATAAGATGTTAAATTGTATTTCTATTCACCTTAAACTAGTTAGGGTAAGTAGGGTTGTCGAACCTCGTGGAATTGGTGGTCGGTGTATTGTAAATTGATTTATAAGAAACGATTAACTAAATTATCAAATTACTTAAACTATTGCTTCTTAGTTGTAAAAATTGGATTTTGGAATGATTAAGAAATTAACTAAGAAAACAAATTGCCAAGGAATAAACTTGATTAAGAAAACAATTATGAGAAAAAGTAATCCACTTCGAGGTTAAGGTTTGGTTTTTAGTAGATGTTTAGTTCAACTTGGTAGAAAATCTTTAACGGGGATTCTATACGTGGAATGATTAAGTGATAATGATAATCAAGACTTAACAGGTCTTAATACACAATACCAATTCAATTAGTAACCAAAACTCTACAACCATACGATTCGCGCAAGAACATACGACATTCAAATAAAGGTCAACCAACATAATTGTTTAAATAATGAAAACACAAGTTAAACTTATAAAAGAACTTAAATGGTACGAAAGTTTAATCCCAACACAAGTCTAACAAGAAGAAGAACCTAATCACACAAAACCCGTTACCTGAAGTAGATCACAAGAAGTTTAGCGGCTCATTGTTCTTGAATGATCTTCAAAATCATTGTTGAATTGCATCCCGGATGATTGAATGGTGTTAAAACGATGTAGAATGGTGAATCACAGGTCTCGAAACACCAAAACTCGTCTCAAATCATCATAGGTCGAATGGGGGGCAACTGGTGGGTGAAACCTAACAAAAACGCGATTTTATAGGTGTTTCCCGGAGGCTCTGGTGTAGGTTACGCCAGCCAACGTCGCATATGCTGGAGGGTATTCTGCTGTTTTTTGGCTGATGCTGGCGTAGCATACGGTGGTTGTAGTAGGCTAGGGTGGAAACTTTTCTGCTACATTTTGAATCTTTGTTTCTTGACCCCTCCAATGACTTGTATCAACATGGAAGCTTCGAACTTGGTTATTTTTCCTACAAAATCACTTCCAACTCCTAGTTAGCCTATTCAACATGATCAAATGCATAAATACAAGTAATCAAACTTAATATTTAACATTTAAACACTTAAAATAGATTTTTAACACACTCACATCACTACTGCAGTGTTAGCAAAATCTTCTGAAGGTCTAGTCTCCAAAACTTCTGAAAATTATCAAAACTCCTAAATTATTGAAGGTCAAGTCTAAGCTTCCAAGGTTGTGTGGAAGACAAAGAAAGACCATGTGACTAAAAGTTCTTCATCAACATCAGCAAATGATCCTCCAAATCTGACAATGGGTTCAATGACTCTTGCATTATTTCAACTTCGTTGGATAAGCCCAAAACCAATAAGGCTTGGGTTTCCAAGTACAACTAACCATCTCTTTTATGGAGAAACAACTCAAGACAAACAGGAATGTCTGGATCATTGATAGTGGTTGTTCTAGCCACATGTCTGGCAGTGGTTCCATACTCCAAAATTTTGAGAAAATGTATGAAGGATTAGTTGCTTTTGGAGGAGATGCAGGTGGTTACTTTACTAGAAGGGGCAGGGTCACAAATAGTAAGCTCAGCATTGAAAAGGTAAACTTTGTGAAGGAGCTTGGATACAATCTCTTGAATGTGTCTCAATTTTATGATAAAATACACAAGATGCTTTTCACTAAGCATGAGTGCATTGTTCTCATGCCTGAGGTGGTCATTTGTCAAGATCATATCCTACTTAGAGCCCCTAGGAAAGGGAACATGTACAAGATGGAGTTGCAAGAAAGATATCCTTCACGAGAAGTTTCATGCTTTCTATCTAAAGCAAATAATGATGAGTCTTTCCTCTGGCATAAAAGAATGTGCCATGTAAACTTATAAAGATGAATAAATTGATTAAGAATGAATTGGTAACTGGAATGCCAAAGAAAGAGTCTACAAGTGATGACCATTGTGTTTTATGCTAAAGGGAAGCAACACAAGGTATCTCACAAGCCAAAGGAAAGAAACTCTATCACTACACCCCTACATTTATTACATATGGATCTCTTTAGCTCCACTAGTGTAATAAGTCTACGAAGGACCTCATATTATTTAGTGATCACTAATGATTTTACAAGATTCACTTGGGTCTTCTTTTTTAGAACTAAGGATGAGACTCCTTAGATCTTGAAGAGTTTCATCATAGGGATTGAAAATCAATGTGATCACAAGGTCAAGATCATAAAATGTGATCAAGGAACTAAATTTAAGAACCAAATCCTTGATATATTTTATGATGAAATGGTATTTAAAGACAATATAGTGCTCCCACGACTCGTTAACAATATGTCGTTGCTGAGAGGAGAAAGAGGACACTAATTGAAGCTGCAAGAACTTTGTTGTCTGAATCTAAACTACTATCACCTTCTGGGCAGAAGTAGTAAACATTGCTTGCTATGTGCAAAACAGAGAAGACATGCTAAGACTCCTTATGAACTTTGCCATAAGAGAAAACCCTTCATTGGTTTTCTCAGGTCATTTGGATGTCCTTGCACCATCTTGAATACCAAAGATCAAATACCAAATTTGATGAGAAATCAGATGATGGACACTTAATTGGATACTTTTCTCTAGCTAAGGCCTATAGATTATACAATCTTAGAACTAAAGTAGTTGAGGAGTCATCCAATGTGACTTTTAATGAGCACACTCCTAGTGTGAAAGGTTATGGTCCTAATTGGCTCTTTGATCTTCATTTAGTTACAAACTGTTTTAACAGATCTTGTGAGCATGTTTCAGTTTTCACATATATCTTTTCAACAGCTGATCCTAATCCAAGATTTGAGCTGAGAAGACCATCAAATCATACTACTTCAGCTCTAGTTGTAACTAACCCTGCAGATGGAATTCCTATCAACAAAACCATGTCAAATTCAACTGATACATTTGAGGTTCTAACAAATTCTAGCTTAGAGGCACAACACTCAAATGAAGAAGCTTCAAATGTAGGAGAAAATGTTGGTGGTGAAAGTGATCAAGAGTTTGTTGATGCTGAAAACCACTCCATGGAAGACAACGTCAAGATGTCACACACTTATTGGATCAAGTTTCTCTTGATAAGTGTGCTGATGTGGTGGGAGATCTTTCAATACCTGATCTAAATGTCTCTATTTAGATTTGTCCAAACAATTTACTATGATTCTATAACTCAGGATTCACAAGTCTCACCCCACCACAAATATCATTGGAAATGTTGGCACATGGGTAAGGACAAGAGGACAAACCAATGATACAAATGTTTGTCTCCACTCTTGTTTCTTGTCCTAGATAGAACCCAAGAAAGTTGACAAAGCTTAAAGGATGGAAGTTGGGTTGGAGCTAGAAGAAGCTGCTTCAATCCAAAAGGCAAAAGGTTTGGAACCTATGTCCCCTTCCTCAAGGGAAGACTACCATAGGAACCAAGTGGGTATTTAAATACAAGAAGGATGATAGAGGACTTGACATAAAAAACAAGACTAGAATAGTTGTCTAAGGGTACACACAAGAAAAAGGAATTTATCACACATATGGTTTTCCTTATATTGCAAGACTTGAAGCTGTTAAAATATTCCTAGCTTTTGTTGTATCCAAGAATTTCAAGGCTACTAGCTTGATGTCAAGTGTGCTTTTCTATATGGGGTTATTGATGAAGAGGTGTATGTCAAACAACCACCTAGCCTTGCAGATCCTCATCATCCTAATTATGTCTACAAGCTTGATAAAGCTCTAGGTTGCATCAAGCTCCAAGATAGTGGTATGAGACTTTATCTCAATATCTCTGTTAGCATGGCTATAAAAGGGGTACTATAGATGGAACTCTCTTTATCAAAGGAACATGGAATGACTTTATGCTAGTTCAAGTATATGTAGATGATATTATTTTTGGTCTAACTAATCCAAAGATCTATGAAGACTTTGAGAGGTTGATGAAGAATAGATTTGAAATGAGTGCTATGAGGAAAGTTAATTTCATTCTTGGAATTCAAGTGAAGCAAGATCATAGTGGTATCTTCATAAGTTAGTCAAAGTATGTACAAGACATACTTTCAAGATTCAACATGACTGGCTGTACGATTGGAAAGACACCCATAGCAAGAAACCACTCTCTTAGACAAGACATTGAGAGGGAGTGTGTTGATGAACACCTTTACAAAGCTAAAATTAGGTCACTTATGTATCTTACAGCTAGCAGGCCTGATGTCATGTTTGCCACATGCATTTATGCAAGATATCAAACTAACCCCAAGATGTCACACCTGGTTACTATCAAGAGAATTTTAAGATACCTTAAAGGTGCTACTACACTAGGCCTTTGGTATGCAAAGAATTCTGACTTCAATCTGTATGCATATATAGATAGTGACTATGGTGGCTGCAATATGACCTCAAAGTCCATATCTGAGGGATGTCAATTCCTTGGTGGAAGGATAGTCTCATGGAAATGCAAGAAACAATCATGTGTGTCTACATCAACTGTTCAATGTGAATACATGGTTGCTGCTAGCTAGTATGCTCAAATGCTATGGATTCAGAATTAGATGCTAGACAATGGATTCAACTTCAAAAAGACTCCCGTCCATATAGACAACAGTAGTGCTATCTCTATTATAGAGAATCATGTACAACACTCAAGGACAAAACACATAAACATCATGTATCATTTAATTATAGATAACTTTAAAAGAGGGTTAATCAAAGTTGACATAAATAAACAATATGCTGATATGTTTACTAAAGCTTTTGATAAACAGAGATTTAAATATCTTATATAAGCTATTGAAATGATTAACTTTGAGTAGATTTTCTTTAAACTTAATTAATATTATTTCTAAAATCTATGTGTCCTAAGTTGTCTATTTCATCACCATTATAAGCCCTTGTTTATAATGGAAGAAAATTCTTTTAAAAATCTATCCCTTAGATTTTTGAAAACTTTTGATCATTTTCTACTTCGGATGATATCTCTTACCTGGGAAGAGAATTATGTCATCAAAATAGATAACTACTTACGTCAATTTGCTTTCGGAAGAAATTATCAAAATATCTTCTGACGCTTAAATGAACCTATAAGTACTTATGTGTATTTTAAAAACAATTTTCTTCTGAATGCAGATTAAGTGTCAAAATTTGTTTGTTCTCCTTAGAATAAAAATCACCAAGTCTTAATATCTTCCGAAGAAAAATTTCAATAATCTTTGAAATATCTTCTAAAGTAATCTTAGCTTCGTAAGCTTTTTATCAAAAAAACTTTCGAACATAAAATACCTTGAGAAGATTCTCAACAACCAAGATAACAACCTTTTTGGGCACTTTTTCAGAGGTAGGACCAATATATATACATACATACATATATATATATATATATATAATATATATATATATATATATATATATATTATATATATATATATGTGTGTGTGTATGTGTGTGTGTGTGTATATATAGATATACACAGATACACACATATATATATACATCTATATATATACATATATACAGATATATATATATATATATATAATATATTGCTGCTGAAGCTGAATACATTACCGTTGCAAGTTGCTGTGCTCAAGTGCTTTGGATTTAGAATTAGATGCTTGACTATGGATTAAACTTCAAGGAGACTCCCATTCATATAGACAACAATAGTGCTATCTCTATCACAGATAATCCTGTGTAGCACTCAAGGACAAAACACATCAATATCAGGTATCATTTAATTAGAGATAACTTTGAAAAGGGATTAATTAAACTAGTTAAAGTTAACACAAGTGAACAATATGATGATCTATTTACCAAAGCTTTTGATGAACAGAGATTTAAGTATCTTATATAAGCTATTTGGATGATTAACTTTGAGTAGTTTTTTCTTAAAACTAATTGATATTATTTCTTAAAATTTGTGTGTCCTAACTTATCTAGTTTATCACCTTCATAAGCTCTTGTTTTCTTTGGATAGAAATCTTTTTGAAGATTTTCCTTATATTATGAAAATCTTGATTCTTTGGAAGATATGATTTTATCTTCGGAAGAAACTTATGCCATCAAAACAAATAACTTCCTAAGTAAGTTTCCTTTTGGAAGAAAATTTCTGAAATTCTTCCGAAGCTTAAAACCTCTCTTACGTACTTATATGTTTTCAAGGACAATTTTCTTCCGAAGCAAATTAACTCTCGGAAGCTTTGTTCTGTTGAACAAAATGTCCTAGTCTTAATTCTCTTCCGAAGAAATTTTTTTATAACTCTTAGGAAATTCATCCGAAGCCATTTTGGCTTCAGAAGCTTTTTCATTAAAACATCCAATAACAATTTACCTTCAGAAGCTTTTTCGACTTCCAAGAAAACTACTTTTGAGCAAAAGGCAAACTACTTTTTCAAAGGTGGTACCAACATACGGATTTCAAAGTATATCCTCTTTCATTAACTTTGTCTTAAGTCCTTTCCACATATAAACCCAACGCTTCCCCCTCTTTATGTCATCTTCATCTTTCCACCAAACCTAAATTCCTAAATTTCTCTCTGAAACCACCTTCGTTCATCTTTCCTTCACCTTTAAGCTTTCTAAAATGGCCAACCTTAATTGAAGAAATGACCCAGATTTCTCCATGCACTTACATAGGCAACACAACCAAGTTGCTCTGTTAAACTCTGAGAAAGATCCTCACATCTTAGAGGTTTTCCGTTCTTGGCTTTGTCTAACTACTACCATCCCTTACCATTGATCCTGTTCTTTATGAGGATCATTTGCTTGATTTCTTGAAAACCTATCAAGAGGTTATTCTAGATGGGGAGCAGGCACAATGTGCTGTAGTGTAGGGGAGACAATCTTCATCACTCCAACCATCATAAATACTCACCTACAGCTAGATGATGAGGAAGGTGAGTTGTCTGTTCCAAAAGAACTTGTTAACCAGTCCTTCTAGCAGATGGGCTATGAAGGGGATTTCTCTATAAAGACCATGAGGAAAGGAAGGTCTCATCCCAGTGGAAGCACTTACTACATGTGGTCATCCATAGCTTATCCAACAAGCATGGGGGTTAGGACTAGATTCCTAAAGATCTCTCCTTTATAGTGCATTGTATGGTTCAAGGGGTCAAATTTAGGAACTCTTAATTTGTTTATACAAATCTGCTTGCTAACTTAGACTCCTTAGAGTATTACATGTTTCCTATAAATGTTCAATACATTCACAACTATGAATTAGGCTTATAGTTGAGGGAAACATGTAATGTTCTTAAATTGGGATAGATAAAGCCCAACATCTTTAAAATTTTGAAGAAGTCAACTATTGGCTTCTCAGGGGTAGAAACAACCCTTGTTCCAAAAATGTTAGAGCTCATTGCTCAAGGTGACAACCTAGCAACACAGGCTAGTGTTGAACCCACACCTGCTACATCCCAACCACCAAAACAACCACAAATCACCCTCACCTACCATAGAAAATCCAAACAAATCCCTACTCAAACTATTGAGTCTGTGCAAGTCCCCATATACTTACTTATACAACCGGAAGTGGATACTGGAGCTCCCACTTCTTTTGAGGAGCAAGCCACTCCCATTACTTCAAAGATTAGTGCTGAGGTTCCTCATGCTCGGCCTAATAAGCTCACAAACCTAACAACCTTAAGCCTTCACTTTGAGTCTCAACACTCAAGTGAACAACCTTCAGGGGACAACTACCATCCCCAGCCTTTAGACTTAAACCAAACCATTCCCAACCTTGACTTTTATACTGATGAGGACTTAAGTTTCAGCAAGTATAATGAGTCTCTCTATTCCTCCCCTACTCAAAGAGAGATGAGTGCTCCTGACTCACCTGAGTCTAGCCCATATTAGTCACTTATCATTGAGGTGGATCCTTTTGAACTTGTTCAGGAGATCCATATGGAAGAGGCTCTAACTTCAGCAAGTGATTACATCATTTAGACCTCAACCATGGCAACTCAGCCGATTGACATTTTAACTGAAGCTAACTTTGAGCAGAGGAAATCTAGCAGCGAAGAACTCCATGCTGGTGGTGATAGGGAAGATGTAGGTCCCATTCTCTCATCCCCTAATGATTCTTCTGATGATGAAGAGGGGAATTTGAGGCTTAAAGTGCACAAACTGTCAAAAACATGCACCTACTTAGTCTCAAAGGTTAGTCACCTTGAATCTCAGGTGACTACCCTGCAAAACAAGGTCAATGATCAGCAACTTGAGATAGGGAAAAACTAGTTGGGAGACCTCTAAGAAGAGCTCAACCAAGAACACAAGAACCTGTGAATGTGGTTGACCTAACCTCTAGCTCACCTATGCAAGTGGATGATGCTACCGAAATAGGGGAGAATGTCATCATAGACACAAAACCTGGGAGTTCTTCACAGGGCATGGACATTGAAGACTCACCATCTTCACTTGTAACTGTCCATACTCAACAACTTCCTCAAGTTCATATTGGTGTGGACTCTATAGACTCTTTCATTCAAAGTCTTTTTGAGGAAGGAATACCAAGGGCAAGGTCATCTCCACCAACTTCAAATCACATTACAAGGTGGATGTATGATGAAAATAGAAGAGCCCTTATCATTCAAAGAGTTCTAGGGCAGCATGAAGTCTTTACCTTTTAGAATTTGAACTTCTATGAAAGTCTTGACCTTGTCAGCATGCCACTTGTCAACCAAAGCCAATCCAGAAAAGGTTATAGGCTGGCTCAATGGATTCAAGATAGGATCACAGCAGAGTTCAGCTTTAGAAGGACACCAAGGCAATCAGGAAATATCATTGGTCAACTAGATGTTTACGCAGACCCTAAGATTAGCTTCATAGGGGAAACCTTGACTGAAAGCCTAGTGGTAGAACCTGAGAGCCTTGTCTCACCATTAATTGTTACAGAGGTTCATTCCCTTGATAAGACACCTGCTGGTGAAGTTGCATCTCAACCTCTCTTTGGCCAGAGCTTGGAAGCTACACCAAGCAATGAAGGCCAAAGCTCTCTCCACCCGAAGTCACAAAGGCCTATGAGTGACAAAGGAAAAGAAAAATGACTTCTGAGGAGATTGAGGAGGAGAGAGAGGAAAAGGAAGCTAAGGGGAAAAAGTTCCTCTACTAGGTCTGCAAGAATAATGGAAGCTACTATTAGGGCTGCCCCCAGGCCAAACACTCAGGATGATGAGTTGAGGGCACTCAAGATCAACTACTTATAGACTAGGAACTATGAAATTGATAATATCATCTCCCTCCCCTTAGATGAATTCAATGAACTTGATGACATGGAATTGTCAAAGGAAAGAAAAGAGGCAGAGGATGCAAAATTACCTCTTCAAATTAAAGAAGAAAGAAGATAGAAAAGACTCTACAAGCATGTTCCTACTCTCTCCCCAGTTCAAGAAAGTCCTGTATAAGAGGATGCGGTTCCGCAAGAACCTCAGGTAGATAAAGAAAAAGATAGGATCAACATTATCAACTACGTGAGTGTCACTGGCCTCTATTAGGCTCATGCACTTATTCCCTTATCCTTTTATTACATTGACTTTGAGTACCTCAAACAACTTGAACTTGAGATAGTCAAAGAAAGAAAGATCACTAAGAGGAAGTTAAGGGAATAATCTTCAAAATCAAGAGCCATCATCGAGAAAAGCATGAAGAAGTCTGCTAATAGGCAGAGGATTATGAGCTTCTTAAAGTTGTATGGATTCTCTGGAAGGAGACTTGGTCTTATGTCTCTATCCACTATGGATGAGCACATTAGGGTGATCAAGCATAAGAGTCAAAGGGGTAAACTTTTTGACTTACACTACCCACCAAGTTAGGTCCCTCAGTAAGTGGAGATTAAGGTTGAACCATTTGAGAAAACACAACCTGAATCTCCTATTAAGCCTCAGCAAGCTTCCACTTCTGATCCATAGTAAAGTTTTGTCCCCTCTCCATCTAAACCTGTGAGAGAGGAAGACCCAACTAAGAAAGACAAAGAAGATCAATTAGGTGTTGCAGGATAGTCTTCTTAGTTAAAAGGTTCAAAGAGGACAAAAAAGGATGGCTTCTAGACCAAATCCAAAGAAGAAGAAGAAAGAAGCATCTATCTCCAAACCTCAGGATGAGTCAGAACATCATGAGGATGTGCAACAAGAAGATGCTCCACCAACTACAATTCAAATAGCTCCTCTAGCATCAGGAATACCCATCTTGTCCTGGACATGCACTGCAAATCCATAAATAGGGCATGTCATTAGAGATCAAGGTGTTGAAAATGTCTACACATGGCAAGACGTGTTTTGGTAGCATCAGCCTAGGGGGAGTTTGTAAGGTTTAATATAAGGCTGATGCAACCTAAACACCCAAAGTCTATCTTGCATGCATGCATAAGTGTACTGAAGTAGAATGCTTCAGAAGTTTCACACCCAGCATTAGAAAATATTATAAGTGTGAAATCTTTCGAAGCCAAGACCAATATCTTTTGAAGCCCAACATGAAGTCTTCCGAAGCTTCAGAGGCAAAGTCTTCCGAAGCCAACACTTGAAGACAGATTTCTTCCAAAGACTTTTGAACACATGCTTTATCTAATTTACATTTTACATAAAGCTGGATCCCTTTCTGCTGCAACTCTGATAAGACACCAACTTTAGATAAGTCGTTGAAAGGTCCATGCTTTTGGTAACTGTACATTGAGGTCTTGAGTCTGTAACTTTCTACTTTATGTACTTTGTCCTTTTTGTAATATATTAGGATGTAAGCTATGGCATGTCATAGTCACTAGTCAAAAGGTAATATGCCTTTTGACTCTACATTGATTTTGTTGTTGTCTAGATCATGTATCCAAGTAGCTTTCAAGGTATGGCCAGCTGTAGGTCGTAGTATAAGTATCTCTTGTCCTTTGTATCTTATACCATTGCTTTGCAACACTTGTAAGGAATTAGAGAGCAATATATATCAACCTTGAAAACCAACTATGTGTGTTGTTCTTGTTCTATCTCTTGACTACTTGTGTTTCTTATTTGATCAGTTAAGTGTTATTGCACACTCTCCTCTTTGTGTTGTTGTGTTGTAAGCTTGTACCCTTCAATGGTCCTACATAAACACTTCTAAACCTAAATTCACCAAAAATCGAATTTGTTCTTACCTTCCTTCACCGTTAAGTTTTCTTGAATGGCCATCCTTAAATGCAAAAACAACTCTCATTTTTTCATGCAACTCCACACAAAGCATAATCAGGTTGCCATGTTGGACTCTGAGAAAGATCAAAGTTTCTCAGAGAGTTTTTGTTTTCTTTCATTTTCCTACTACTTCACCTACCTTACCATTGATCCTCCACTCTATGAGGATGAACTTTTAGAATTTTGGAAGACCTATCAAGAGGACATTATGGATGGGGAGAAGGCACTGTCTGCCATAGTGCAGGGGTGGACAATATTCATCACTCCTTTGTGCAGATGGGCTATGAGGGAGAATTTGTTGATACATATGTACCTAGTTTATGAGCTTAATGTAAATGTTTGTTATGTCTTACACATATGTAATGAATGAGTTGAATGAAAAACAATATGTGATTGATGCTTATAATGTTTAATGTTTCATTGTTTATTGTGTGATAAAGTATATTGAACTAACTATATAGGTTTATGGTTGTTGTGCATAGTTCTTAGTCAAAAATGATTAAGAAATGTGTTCAAACTTAATCATATGAAGTCTTCATGCGAAGGAACCATGCTAATGGACCAGCCAAACGACTGAACTAGGAGTCTGGATCTGTTGCACGATTGAGACATAAGATTGACTCAGTCTCACGACTGAACCTTCAGTCGTGCGTGTGGATCAATCGCATGTTTCAATCGCATGACTGAACCATGCTAATGGTTCAGTCGTACGATTGGAAACCCATAACCTATAAATACCACCTAATTCATGGAAAACGTAATTTTTGAGAGACTTTTGACACATACTCATACCCTAGCCGTCCAAAACGTTGAGAAAGCCTGTTCCAAGTTCATAGTTCACATTTGATCTTGTTCTACTCGTTCTTAACGTTTCTTTAATCGTTAGATTGATTGGGATTGCATTCTCACTGATTGAATCACCAATCAAATAGGATTCCGCACTATTTGATCTACTTTCACGTATTATCAATTACTACTCCGTACGTACACGATCCCTAATAGATTTATCTGTAAAGACCTTCAGGAAAGGGAAGGTCTGGTCTTAGTGGAAGTACCTACTTCATGTGGTCACCCATAGCTTGTCTAACAACCATGGATGTTGGGACACCATTCTTGAGGATCTCTCATTCATAGTTTATGGAATAGTTCAAGGGTTCAAGTTCAAGTACTTATAATTTGTGTATACCAATTTAGGTGCCAGCTTAGACTCTTTAAAGTATTACATGTTCCCTAGATGTGTTAAACACATTTTCAACTGTGAACTAGGCTCGCATATGAGGGAACAAGTAATATTCTTAAATTGAGACTGATGAAGCCTAGCATACTTAAAACAATGAAAAAGCCAATTGTTGGCTTCTCTGGGGTAGAAATAGTCCATGTCCCAAAAATGTTAGAACTCATTGCTCAAGGTGATAGCCTAGCAACACAAGCTATTGTTGAACCCACCGCTTCTACTTTTCAACCACCAAAACAACCACAAATACTTATCACTTACCAAAGAACATCCAAAAGAATCCCTACACAAGCTACTAACCTTGTGCAGACCCCTATATCATCACCCATACATGAAGAAGTAGATACTTGAGCTCCCAGTTCTCTTGAAAATCAAACCACTCCCATCTCATAAATGATCATTGTTGAGGTTCCTGATGCTCAGCCTGATGAGCTCATAAGCCCAACAACCTTAAGCCTTCACTAAGAGTCTCAAAACTCTAGTGATAATCCTTTAGTGGAAAGTTACTTTCCCAAGCCTCTTGATCTCAACCAACCAATTCCTAATCTTGAATTCTATAATTATAAACCTTTAGTGGAAAGTTACTATCCCAAGTCTCTCTTCTCTTCCCCCACTCAAACAGAGATGAGTACTCACGTCTATCCCCTGTCTAGCCCATATCATTCACCTATTACTGAGGTGGATCTTCCTGGGCCTATTTAGGAGGTCCATATGGAAGAGGTTCTCACTTCTTCAAGTGATTACATTTTTAAAACCTCAACCATGGCAACTCAGCCCATTGACACTTCACCTAAAGTTTTCATTATGCAGAGGAAACCCAACAGCCAAGAACACTATGTTGGTGATGTGGAAGAAGACTTTAGTCTTATTCTCTCATCCCCCATGATTCTTTCAATGAAGATGAGGGGAACATGAGACTAAAGGTTCAAAAACTATCAAAAAGATGCACTTACTTAGTCTATAAGGTTAGTCACTTGGAATCTCAGGTGACTACCCTACAAAAAAGGGTCAATGATTAGCAACTTGAGATTTCTCTAGGAGAACCTAGCTGGGAGACCTTTAGGGAGAGCTCATCCAGGATCACAAGAACTTGTTGATGTGATAGACCTAACTCCTAGCTCACCTATGCAAGAGCTTGATGCTACCAAAAAAAGGGAGAAAGTCTTAACAATCATGGAACCTTGGAGTTCTTCACAGAGTATGGACATAGACGATTCACTACCCTCACTTGCAATTATCCATACTCAGCAATCTCCTCAAGTCCACATTGATGTGGACTCTCTCATTCAAAGTTTGTTTGACAAGATTGTTCCGAGGGCAATGTCATCCCCACTCCAAGGAGCTTTAAATTACATAATAGGCTAGAGGTATTATGCTAAGAAAAGAGCCCTCATACTTCATAGACCTCAAGGGCAACAAGAGATCTTCAGCTTTCAAACCATGAACTACTATGAAGGTCTTGATCTTGTCAACATGCCACTTGCCAATCCAACTTATCATAGGAAAGTTGAAAGAATGGCAGAAAGGATACAAGACATGATCGCTGAAGTGTTCAAAGCAAGAAGACAAATGCGAGCGGGCAATGTCATCGGTCAACTAGATGTTTAGGTGGACCCTAAGATTAGCTTCAAAGGGGAAACCTTGACTGAAGGCCCAATGATTGAACATGTGAGTATTGTCACAGAACCAACAAATTTAGCATCCCATTCCCTTAGTGAAACACCTACTAATGAAGGTATCTCACACCCTCTCTCTTGCTAGAGTCTGACTACTACATTAGACAATAAAGGCCAAAGCTCTATCCACCCTGAGTCACAAAGGTATGTGGGTGATAGAGGGTAAAGGATATTGACTCCTAAGGAGATTGAGGAGGAGAAGAGAGGAAGGAGGAAGAGGAAGTTAAGGGGAGAAAGTTCTGGGGGTCCTTAGGTTTCATGGAAGCTACTATCAGGGCTGCCCAATACCAAACATTCAAAATGATGAGTCGAGAACAACCAAGATACACTATTTGGTGACTGGGAACTATGACATTGATGAGATCATGTCTCTCCCCTTAGAGGAATTGAATGAACTGGCAGACAAAGAGATGTCTAAGGAGAGGAAGGAGGTTGAGGATGCATAGTTGCTCCTCAAGATCATGATCTAAGAAGGTAGAAAAAGCTATACAAAACATGCTCCTACCCTCTCCCCAGTTCAAAAAAAAGTCCTAAAAAAGAGGTTGTGGCAACTAAACAACTCAGGTAGACAAGGAAGTTGACATACAAAACATGATTACCTACCTAAAGGCCACATGGCCCTATTAGGCAGTTGTAATTTTTTACTTATCAAAGAACAAAAGGCTGTTAAGAGGAAGATAAGGCAAGAAGCAGCAAAGCCAAGGGCCATCATCCAAAAGGGTCAAAAGAAGTCTTCTAACAAGCAAATGATGATGTGCTTCTTAAAGTTGTATGGATTCTCCAAAAAGAAGACTTGGTCCAATGTCTCTATCCATTATGGATGAGCACATTAGAGTGATTAAGCAGAAGATTAAAAGTGAAAAGCTTGTTGACTGACACTCCCCACCAAGTCAGGCTCCTCATGAAGCTGAGGTACAGGTTGAACTATTTGGGAAAACAAAAGCTGGACCTCATGCTGGATCACAAAAAGCTTCATCTTCTGATCCACATCATGGTCTAACTCCCTCTCCTTCTAAACCTGTAAGGGAGGAGGAGCCAACTAAGAAACACAAAACATAACAATCTCGTACCGGAAGCCGGTCTTCTCAGTTAAAGAGGAAGAAAAAGATGGTCTCTAAATTTGTATCCAAGAAGAAACCAAAGGTGTCCACTTCCAAACCTCAATATGAGTTAGAGCATCTCGAGGATAAGGAATGATGTCTTATGTTTGAATAATTATAAGTCTAAATTATTAATTTGAGAAACTATAGGTCATTTAGGGATTTAGGGTTTAACAAATGGTTTAACATAATGTAATTGATTTTGTTCCATAAATTAATTTAATAAAATAAATTGATTAAATAATAAGATTTAAATTTTAAATAATGATTCATATTAACTAAATTAAAATAATTAAATTTTATTTGAATAATAAAATTAAAATTTTTGATTTATGATGTTTAAATATATTGGTTTTTAATATGAAAAATAAAAATAATTTATTATTAATTATTTAAATTAATTTGATCAAATTAACCATTTTGATAATTAATTATTTAAACGCATTGTATTCATAATAGATCTTGATATATGACAATTAAAAATAATATATTGTTAGGACTCTAGAAAGATTAACATGTCTTTATATGTCTTTTTGATATTTGTAATAGTATAGGGACTATTTTTGTAATTGTTAGTTCCTTTGTGTTTCATTATATATAACTTAGACTGTTAGTTAGTAGAAGTTTTGAAGACAGTGCACGAACTACTGCTCATTACTTGTAATTGTCTTTGCTTGATATTAATGAAACTATGAATTTGTTAATATCTTGTTTGAATTCGATTACTTTGTATGTGTTTTCTTTGAATTGTGTTCAGATATCATCACAGATTAGCTCAATTGATCCTAATCAATTGGTATCAGAGCTGTTGGTTGCTACTAATTGAGTAATTTTGAAGTTTATCGAACTTTGAAACTCAAAATGCTTACTGAATCTGTGATTGATAGACAACTCAAATGAAAACTTGTGGATTTCAGATGTGTTTTATCATCAGAAATATGATTTGAACCACAATTAGCAGTTGAATTCATCAAATTTGAGTTAATTTGGTGAATTTATGTTCGTAAAGTTCATTGTTTTTTTCGAACTGAAAATTGCAAATTAATTGATTTGTTGTTGATATCAATAGAAATTGATTTCAGAAGAATGATTTTTGGCATAAAACTCATCTAATTGAAAAGTTTCAATCAATTTCATCATCTTTTGAAGATTTTCAGAAGATTCGAGTCTGTTATATTCACATGAAATTGATGAATGTGACGCATTAGGGTTGAAGTTTGCTAAAAAATTGTCCCAGTGTTAGGCGTTTTACTACTGTTTAGTCGCACCAACACTGTAGACGTTCTCAGTTTAGACGTTTGACCACTGTCCGAGAGAGTCTAGACTTATCATTGTTGAGAAGTATTTGAACTGTTTAGACGTTTGACAACTATGTAGGCGCATCAACACTGTGTAGACACATCAACACTGTGTAGACGCATCACAACTGTTCAGACGTATCAATTTTTAGGCGTTTTGGAAAAATTGCTAAGGCATTCCCTTAGAAAACTTTCAACTTAGACGCATCAACTGTTGAGGCGTTTGAATACTGTTCAGACATTTCAACCTCGATACTTAGAATTTTTTTAAGAAAATTCTTTGAAAACTTTTTCAATTTTTTTTAAATTCAAAATATAAGAAAACAACATAAATATAAAAATGGTGAAAGCAGAAGATTCCAAAAATAGAGTTCCAAAACTTAAAAACAGGGCTGATTTTAAAAATTGGTCACTTAGGTTGAAACATCACTTAAATTCCACTGATACTGATCTTTGGAAATCCATAGAAAAAGGACCATTCATTCCAATAATCACTAATGGACCTGACAGAGGATTGGTATACACTAAAGACTCTCAGGAACCCTATCCTGAAGATGGTCTTCAAGGATATGACTTGAGAAGAGTAAAAAATGATGTTAGAGCATACTCATTGATGTGTAAAGGACTACCTCTGGAAGTTCTTGCAAGGCTTGATGGATATCAAACTGGATATACCATGTATAAAGCCTTAAAGACTATATTTGAAAGAGGAAAGAAGATTCAAAATCTCAAGAATCAAAAGTTGAAAAGGCAATTGGAACTGTTTCAACATTTATCTGGAGAAACTATAAACCAAATGATGAACAAATTTGTTCAACTTACTACTAAGATGGCAACAGCTGGTATTAAGCCTGATCTTGAAGATCTAAATCTTAGACTACTCAATGCTTAACCATCATCATGGAAACAAACAGGAACCTTACTAAAGCATACTAAGAAGTTCCCTATGGATTTAGATCTACTTTTTGCCAAGATTGAGTCGGTAGAAATTGATGAAAGTTCAAGGAACAATGATAGAGCAGCATCAATGTCTCAGTATCAGTTTGTTGCTTCTCCAGCAAACACAGTTGAGAATGCTTTCATGGCAAAAAGTGAGAAAGTTAAAGAAGAAGAAGGAGATTTATTTGTCGGAGTAGATTTTTTACTAACTCATCATTTACTAGAGCCCCTGCTTACACAACACAATCTCATTCTCAATCTCCTCCTAAATCTCAGTCTCAAACATCAAATGTTCAATCAGAGACTTCTTCATCTAACTCTGCTAAATCTAGCAAAGTTAAAGATGTGATAAACATCCTATTAGAGGATGAAGAATCAAAAACTACATTTACTGCATTTATGGCTAGTTTTCAAGCATATCAAGGTAGCCATTTAACTCAATTAGATCTTGTTCTGCAATATTTATTTGAAATGGATCCTGAAGATGTGGAAGAAATGGACTTAAATTGGCAAATGGTAATGATTGCTTACAGGACACAAAAACACTCATATGTCAACAGGAAGTACAAGCCAAGTGCTAACACGACTATTGGATTTGACAAGTCAAAATATAAGTGTTTTAACTGTAACAACTATGGCCATTTCTCAAGAGAATGCAAAGCTCCAAGAAATAATTGAGGAAGTGCTCAATCAAGCAATCAAAGGTTTCAACAAGCTTAGAAGACTTATCAAAAGCCTTATCAAAGTCTTCCTATCCCTGAGCTTAAAGATGAAACAAAATCATCTGATGAAACCAAGAAAGCTCTTGTAGTCAATATTAAAGATGGTTATGATTGGAGTGCATATGCTGAACCAATTTACTAATGATTTAACATCTAGTTTGTCTCTTATTGCAGAAATTCAGGAAGAAGATTGGTCAGAAAACAATGATCCAAAGGAGGAAGGTAAAAATGATGAAGATGACTATGATTGGAGTGACAAATCAGATCCTAAGAAGGATAATGATGAAGTAGCTTTAATGGCACAGTCTGATCAACCAAATGTTGACACTTCATCTTTAAAATCTAAAACCTCATCTCCAAAATTTCTTGAAATACCATCTGAAGTGAGAGAAAAGTTATGCACAAAATCATGCTTTGAACATGTTGAATACTAGAGAACATACTCATATAAAATTTGTGAGAAACTCAAACAAGAAGAATTAATGCATAACAAATTGAAAGCAGATCATAAAATAGCAGACCAAAAGATTATCTCTCTTCAAACTTCATGGAACAAAACTCTAAAAGAATTAGAAAACGTTTCTAAACAATAGGAAAAGATGACTAAAAATCTTAAACTGGAGAAGATAGCACGTGCTGCTACTCAAATGGATCTTGCTAAAGTTAAGAGTTCAAAAATGATTGTAGAAAAACTGGTAAGTGAGAGGAAAGATAAAAAGAAAGCAGGATTAGGCTTCACTCATGAACCTATGCCTGAATCTATCACAAAACTTTACCAGAGAACTTCAATACACATGATCATTTTCCTGAAAACAAAGCTAAACTTAAAGCTTTTCAAGTCAAAAACAAGAATTATGAAGAAGAAAATGAAAATATAAAAGTGTTTGTTGAAAATGATCAAGAAAAGATAAAAAATGGTCATCCTATCAAAATAAAATCATATGAACCTAAAAAATCACAACAAAACACTTCTAATCAAATTAATTTTGTGTTAGAAGAAGTGAAAGTTCAAAGCAAAGACAAACAGCAGGTAGGAACATCAGAATATTCAAACACTATTAATTTTAAACAATTTCAATCTGAAAAGGAATCTTCTTCTGATGATGTTCAATCTAAAAGTAAATCAAGTTCTTCTAAATCAAAGAATCAAAGGAGAAGAAAGAAATCATCAAAAATCAAATCTGAACAAAACAAGAGTTCAGAAAAGTTGATCAAAGCAACAAATCAACAACTAAACTCAAACCGATAAAATTTGTGTCAGCAGGTTTGTTAAATATGAATTCTGCTCAAAACAACAAGGTGAATTCTATGAACAAATATCACTTTGATCTGAAATCAAGTTCAGATTTTAAGACTTCCGCTATAGCAAAAAGATTTGTTCATAAGAATTCGAGAAGGAAGTTCATGTTAAACAGATGAAAAACAATATGACACAACATAAAAATGTGAAACATGAAAAACAACAGTTTAACTTTTTGACACCAAAATATAAAAATGAATCAAACAAAGTGTCAATGTCAAAAGTTAACAAACAGTTGTTTAAAACTCCACAAAAGTACTGTGAAATATGTGATATGAAAAATCACAATACTGCTGAGTGCTATTTCAACAAGTACTATCACATATGTGACATGAGAAATCATTCTACAACAGATTGTTATTTTAACAAATATTGTACTTATTGTGATGAGAAGACTCACAATACTGCAAATTGTTACTTTAGAATGAGATCACCTAAAAGAGAATTCGCAAACTCAAACTTGAGCAAAGGTTATGTTAATCCTCAATTTATGACAAATCAAACTGAGGAATTTCAAAGATTAGTTAATCAACCTTCTTTAGGTTTGAGATCTTTCCAAAAGAAAATTTATGTGAGATCTAAAAATGTGCAAGAACAATTCATACCAAGATCGGTAAATATGACTAATAAAAATGCTAGTCATCAATTTGTGTCGAAAATTGATAAATCAAAAGGGATGAATGCTTTCAAAAATAACTCAAACAATTTCCAAAACAAGATTGGTAAATTCATCAAGAATAAACCTGATTTGAATAATCTTCATTACAAACAATTTACCATTGTTGATAAATTTGGGAAACCCAAGACCATCTCGGCTTGGGTGGATATATCAACTTAATTTTCTTGCTATGCAGGTACGCCCAAGAAGACCACTCAATACATGGTATGTGGATAGTGGGTGTAGCTGGCATATGACAGGCAATCCTGCCTTGTTAGAAGATTTATGTTAAAAGATGGAACACATGTCGCCTTTGGTGGTGATGCTGGTGGAAAAATAACTGGAGAAGGAATAGTATCAAATGGGATAATAAGCTTTGACAAAGTCAACTTTTGCTCACAGTTAAACTTTAATCTTTTAAGTGTATCCCAAATTTGTGATAAATCATATTTTGTTTTTTTTGATGATTCATTCTGTTATGTTTTGAAGCCTGGTTTTCAGATAAGCAAAGAGTGGGAAACTATTACAGCTGAAAGGGATAGATATGTATACAAACTAGATATGTCTCAAGTTGATCTTTCAACCGAAACAACTTGCCTAATTGCTAAAGCATCAAATGATGAAAGCCATCTTTGGCATAGACGTCTCAGACATTCAAAGTTCAAGAATATGAACAAGATTGTAAGAGGAATTCATGTCATTGGATTTCCATCTAAGAAGTTTGCAACAACTGATCACTACTCAGCATGTTTAAATGGAAAACAACACAGAGCGTCTTATAAGACCAAACTCATAAACTCAACTTCCAAATCTCTTCAATTGTTATATATGGACCTTTTTGGACCAACAAATGTCAAGAGTATTGGACGAAAATCATATTATTTAGTTATCATTGATGACTATACAAGATTTTCATGGGTTTTCTTTTTGTATGCAAAATCTAAAACGGCTGAATTACTAAAAGAATTTGTTGGACCAAAAGAACCAATGAGCCGGATCGAAAAAACCTTTAAGTTCCACAAGACATCACAACAACTGCTGAAGACTTGATCAGCTGTTTGACAAAGTCTGAAGATCAACAGCTGAAGACTTCAACAGCTTAAGACCAAAGTCTGAAGATCAACAGCTGAAGACTAAAGTACTGAAGACTTCAATAGCTGAAGACCAAAGTCTGAAGACAACATCTGAGGACATCAACTGATGACAACAACTGAAGTTCAAGAAGTCCAAGTACTGAAGCCTTCAGAGTTTGTCACAAAGCTGAAGAAGCATTCTTCAGTTGTTGTGATGGTTTCCTTTCTGTAGTTTTCTTTTCTATTTCAGTACTTGTAAAATGACTGAAGAGCATGTTCTTCGGTCGTTGTTGTTTCAGTAGTTTCTTTTTAGTAGTTGTAGTGATAGTTAACACTTGGTATTTTTGTAAGAAGATGTCAGCTGTTTGACATCTTCAGTAGTTGTGTTAACTTTCAATAGTTAAATAACAGTTAGATGTCATTGTCAAGTGACATCAGCTGACGTCAGCTTCCCTGATAAAAGGAAAGATGACCTAATTGTAACGGCGGGGAAGCCAGCCGAAGCGTGTATTGAATGAATATATTCCTTTTGGCAGAAATTCCCTCTCTATAACAAACATTGTTTCATTGATAAATTTCGTGTGTTCTTGTTTAAATTTGTTAATTCGTGGGCTCATTTCGCTGCAAATCCAATCTAATTGATCAAACTAGATGCTGAGATCCTAACAAATGGTATCAGAGTAGGTTAATCACTGAACGATTTAACAATTGATCATTGAAACTGTTCTTTTGCTATCTACGTTTGATCGAATTAGCATATTTGCAAGAATCGGTTATAGAGATTGAGATTATGTTTCTTCTGGCCATTTTGTTTGAGGTTCTAAGTGGTTTTGAGCTAGATTTACTTTGTTTACCTTGAATTTGTCTGAATTCTGAATATGACTACTCCTTTTAATGACCCTCACAATACTGGTTCCTCAACCAAGCCTCTGATGTTGGTTAGGACTGAGTATAACATATGGCAACAAAGAATGCTCCATCACCTGTCTGTTAATAGTTCAGGTTATTGGACATTTATGGTACATGGTCCACATAAGCCTATGGTGAACAATCTGGAAACCAACCAAATGGTTCCGAAGAAGAAGGAACAATACTCTGATGAGGATCGAAAACTGTTTGAGATTGATGATAAAGCCATGGAATTCTGGCCATGGCACTACCTAATGAAATCTATTCTGGGCGTATGCATCATGAAACTACTCATGACCTCTGGAAGGTATTGAAAGAACAATTTGGTGGTACCGATGAGGTCTTAGCAAACAATAGGGAAATTCTTGCCCAACAATACGAGACATTTGCTCATAGGAAGGGTGAGACTCTAACTCAACAGTTTGAGCGTTTTTCATGTTTGATCTCTGAGCTGAAAATGGTCAAACATGAATACACTAATAGCCAGATGAACCACAGATTCCTCAGATCACTGCCTGAGAGATGGGACACATATACAATTGTCCTACGCTCTAATGCAAATGTGGATAGCCTATCTCTCACCCAACTTCATGGGAAACTGCTTACATTTGAAAGAGAGATAGAGCAGAAAAGGAAACTGGCAGCATCAGGAAAGCTCAATGAGACTTTGTACGAGGGAACACTGCCTTGGTCGGTCATGAGTCAGAATATGTTGCATCAAAAAGTAATTATGATGTGCATATAGATTTCTCTTCAACCAGTTCTGATCTTGCATTTGTGAGTGTTGATAGTCAGTCAGGCTGTAATAGTGACAATTTGTGCTTCATTATGGATGATTTGAAAGGTATAGCTAATGATGACTTAGAAGAGATGGATATTCTGAGCCAAATGGCCTTGATTAATATCAGATCTCGGAAGTTCTACCAGAGAACTGGTAGGAAATTCCCTAGACTCTCTGGCAAAACCAAAGTTGGTTTTGACAAGAGTAAGTTGAGGTGTCACAAATGCCACAGGCTTGGGCACTTTGCAAGAGAGTGTAGATCATCTGGATCTAACTCTTCTGCACCCTTTGTGACGTTTCCATGTAATATTCAACAAAACAGAGGGCAACATCCTGCTAGTTCTGGTCATCAATCACAACCTCTATCTCCAGCATATTTTGTCCCTCAGGGTCCAATGCCATATCCATATCCCTGCTATTACATGCCACAAACCAGTCAAGTTCAAGTACCCATTGCTCAACAACCGCCTGCTCTTCCTGAGCCTCAACCTTCCCAATCTCATCAACAATCTCAACCTCAACAACATAGCTTTTTCACCCCAGGAGTTGTTGACTGGAGCAGTTTACCAGATGATATGTCTAGTCATGAACAACTGTTTTCTGGTGTTGGTCAACATGGTGGTGACAATCCTTTTGGAAACCTTGCTCTTATGGCCCTGGAGTCTCCTGATACCTCATCCTCTAATGCCTCCACACCACAGGTATCACAGGTATCCTCTGAGGCCCAAGCCAAGCTATGTTCTGAAACATGCATAGCCGCATTTGCATCTATTAGAGAAGCATATGTAGCTTTAATTAACAAGAACATTGAGCTAGAACAAATAATATCCAAAAGAAAAGCTGAATTTGAGTATGTGCTTAATGATAAGAATGATGAGATTTACAAACTTAAATGCCAAATCACTGATGATAAGGTTAGGGAAGAGGTACTTCTAGAGAAGTACAGAGACCTCAAAGAAACACTTGCAGCTACCCAGGTAGAGTGTGATCGATGGGTACATTCCTGCAAGGGTTTGGAAATGCTTCTCAGTAAGCAGTCTGCTTCCAATGTGAAGTTTGGCATTGGTTATAATCACACTGCTCCTCCTACATATTTTACTCCCAGAGCAGATGTAGAATCTGATGGAGAAAGCAATGAACAATCGTTTTCATCATGTGATCTACTATCTGATACAGCTCCATCAGAGGTTTGAGTCAGCATTAATTCCTCCCAAAACTTATCAGCTGATGTTGATGGTTCAAATGCTGACACTCACATGATTAAAAGGTTGATCACTCCAGGTGGTATTTCACAAAGTACTGAAAGTACTAAAGAGCAAGTCATAACACTAGGAGAACAAACCAAAACTACTGCATGTACTAATGGAAGAAAAAACAGCCTGTAGAAAGGGTGGGAAACCTACTAAAGAAGATATCAAGAAAGCATGTACTGCAAGGAAGAAAACTGCTAGTACTGGTCGCAAACTACTAAAGAATAAGTCTTTAGTAGTTTCATCTCCTTCAGCAGATGATCAACTTAAGATGAAGAAAAAGCCATGTGAAATATGTGGCTTATTCAATCATCTTACTGATGATTGCTGGTATAAAAAGGGTTCCAAACTCAAACACAATGAGAATATTAAAAAGAAAAAGGATAAAATGAAAACTGAGTTTGAAACCAAGTTTGTACCAGCAACATCAAAACCTGTAACCCCAAAATCCAAAAAGAAAAAAAAGGAAGGGGTTAATCAGGCAACAGCTGAGGTTGCTCAAAGGGAGATGGTACAACACAGGAATCCATCAATCTCAAGCATTAATGTGTCTGATGAGCTAAAGGCTTTATCACAGAATCAGACACAACTTGTTATGATGGTTCAACATCTATTAGGGAGAGTCAACCAATTAGATGCTCCTGTGCTGAAACCACAGAAAGAAAATCCATGCCAAAGAATTCTTCTTCTTCACCATCTCCATCCCCTCAGGCTGTTCTTCATAGTAAATCTGTTAGTTTACCATCTGTTGATGTGAACATAACCAAAACCAAAAAGGTTTGGGTCTCAAAAACTAACTAATTTATTATGATTGCAGGGTTCTTCAGCATGTCACAGTAGCATTTGGTACGTAGACAGTGGAGGATCTATGCATATGACAGGGAATAGCTCTCTTCTTCATGATTACTCGCAAGGAAAGAAGGGGTTTGTTTCTTTTGGCAATGATGCTAGGGGTTACATCATTGGCGAAGGCATTGTCTCCAATGGGGAAATAAGGTGGAGAATCTCAAGTACAATCTCTTGAGTGTCAGTCAAATGTGTGATAAAGGCCATGTTGCTCTTTTCACCAGTCAGAACTGCTGGATTCTGTCATCCAAAGTTCTGTGTTTGTTTGATAAGGTGTTGGATGATCACACTCTCCTGAGGGCCAACATGACAGGAAGAGTGTATGCCTTAGATCTTCCAAGAAAATAGATCTCAAAGGCCATCCTTGCCTATTTTCCAAGGCTTCTTTAGAATCTATTCTATGGCATAGAAGGCTGGGTCATGTGAATCTTAAATACTTGAATCAGCTGATACATCATGGTTTAGTAAGGGGATTGCCTATGAAGGAGTTCAGATGTGAAGACAACTGCACTGCTTGTTTGAAAGGAAAACAACACAAAGTCTCATTCCATCCTATTGAAGAACCTAAGTCCATTGCCTGCTTGCAATTACTACACATGGATATCTTTGGTCCTGTGAGAGTAATGAGTATGGCAAAGAAGAAATACTGTCTGGTAATTATGGATGATTTGTATGGACTTTCTTCTTGCATTCAAAGGATGAGGCTGCTCAGACGATTATAAACTTTGTGTTGTATGTTGAGAAGCAGTATTCCCTATCTGTCAAGTGTATCAGAAGTGATAATGGAACAGAATTTAGAAACCATACACTTGATGATTTTTATCTCTCAAAGGGAATCAAGAGGTAGTTTAGCATCCCAAGGACTCCAGAACAAAATGGACTAGTAGAATGAAAGAACAAGACCCTAATTGAAGCTGCAAGGTCCATGTTGGCTGACTCTGTTTTGCCACTGACCTTTTGGGCTGAAGCTGTTAACACAGCTTGCTATGTGCAGAATAGAGCCTTAGTAAATCAGAGGTTGATGAAGACTCCATATGAAGTTCTACATCATTTGGCTCCTCTAATTTCATTTTTCAAAGCCTTTGGGTGTCCTTGTTTCATTCTCAAACAAAGGATCAACTCCACAAATTTGATCCTAAGGTGGATGCAGGGTATTTTGTTGGTTATTCATCTACTTGCAAGGCATACAGAGTCTTCAACTGTAGACAAAGATAGTTGAAGAGACTCTGCATGTGAAGTTTAATGAATCTCCAAAGGACAAGATTCCACAAAACCCTGTGGAGTTATTTGATTTGGACATACTGCAATATGTTCCTTATCAGGCTTCAGCTGTAGCTCCTGTCAACAGTTCTCCACCTGGTGGTATTGATGATGATGATAATATCAATACTCACCTATTCAAGTTTAGTGATCAACTGCCTGAGTCCACTAAACTTGATGTTCCTGCAGCTTCAGCAATTCCATCCACAACAAATGCTGATGAGATCTCTAATTCCTCTACATCTTTTGATTTTCCATCTCATTCTTGGTTTCAAGAGTCTGCATCACCATCTACTGCTGTTGAAGGTCCTACAAACACTTGCACAGATCTCATTATTTATCAAGCGTTGAAGAATCACCCAATGTCTCAAATCATTGGTGATATCAATGCTGGAGTTTCAACAAGAAGTCAATTGTCCAATTTCTGCTTCTATGCTCTCTTCATTAGTCAGCAAGAGCCAAAGAACTATCACATTGCTTTAGGGACAATGGATGGGTTGAAGCCATGCAGCTTGAGCTACTTGAGTTCAACAAGCAGCAAGTGTGGGAACTGGTCCTCTACCCCCAGTTAAGTGTGCAATAGGCACTAAATGGGTGTTTAGGAATAAAACAGATGAAAATGGGCTATTGTTAAGAACAAGGCCAGACTGGTTGTTCAGGGGTTTGCACAGGAAGAAGGTATTGATTATGATGAAACCTTTGCTCCTGTAGCCAGATTGGAGGCAATTAGATTGTTCTTAGCCTATGTTGTATTCCACAATCATAAAGTTTTTCAAATGGATGTTAAAAGTGCATTTTTATATGGTAAAACAAAAGAAGAGGTTTATGTGTGTCAACCACCAGGTTTTGAGGATAATAAACATCCAGATTGGGTATACAAGCTTGATAAGGCTCTTTATGGTTGAAACAAGCTCCTAGAGCCTGGTATGAGACATTATCAAATTTTATTCTTAAAATAATTTCACTAGAGGCTCCATAGATAAAACTTTGTTATTAAGAAGGTAGATCAGCATAAGCTACTTGTTCAAATTTATGTTGATGATATTATTTTTGCATCCTTTGATCCCCGTTGTGTGATGATTTTACCAATTTAATGCAAAAGAAGTTTGAAATGAGTGCAATGGGAGAATTACAGTTCTTTTTAGGATTGCAAATCAACAAAAGGCTGATGGACTTTCATTCATCAGTCTAAATATACAAAAGATCTTTTGAATAAGTTTGATTTAAAAAACTGTAAGCCTGTTCTACTCCCATGTGCCACACCACTCAACTGGATGCAGATCAGAAAGGTAAAGCTGTTGATGAAACACTTTACAGATGTATGATTGGGTCCTTGATGTACTTAACAACTTCTAGACCAGATATCATGCTTGCAACTTGTGTTTGTGTTAGATTTCAAGCTGCTCCTAAAGAGTCTCATTTGATTGCAGTCAAGAGGATCTTTAGATATCTGCAAGGTACACAATCTCTAGGTTTATGGTATTCCATTGGACACTCTTGCAAATTAGTTGCTTTTTCTGATAGTGACTATGCAGGGTGTAAGTTAACCAGAAATTCAACTTCTGGTGGATGTCAATTCCTAGGCAACTATTTGATTTCTTGGTAGAGTAAGAAACAAACATCTGTTGCTACATCCACTGCTGAAGCAGAGTACATTGATGCTGCAAGTTGTACATCTCAGGTACTCTGGCTTCAGAACCAACTTTAGATTATGGCATTACAGAGACTAAGACTCCATTATTAATGGATAGTGCTTCAGCTCTTTGCATTGTCAAGAATCCTGTCCAGCATTCTAGGACCAAACATATAGAGATCAGACACCATTTTATTAGGGACTGTTTTGAAAAGGTCTGATTGATCCAAAGTTTGTGCCTAGTGCTGATGAGCTTGCAGACATTTTTACCAAGCCTTTGGATAGTTCAACTTTCCAAAACCTAGTGTTAAGGCTTGGTATGCTGCAGCTAGAATAAGTGACAACTACTGATGATCTCAGTAAACAAGTACTGATGATCATTAGTAAACATCTCACAATATGTACTGATTCTGTTAAAAGAACTGATGCAGTTATAACTACTGATGTCAGTAAAAACAGATAAGTACTGATGTCCTATGAAATACTGAAAATAGCTAAAAGTCTGATGAGTAAGTGTTGAGGACAGTATGAAACAACTGAAAAGCTAAGAATTGACGAAAACTACCGATGGGAATTTTCTCTTCAGTCATTTTACAACTGCTGTTTCATCTTAAACAATTGAAGCAAAACCAATGTCTTCATTAGTTTCACAACTACTGATGACTAACACCAAGTCTTCAGTCGTTTACAACAACTGATGACAAAACCATGTCTTCAGTAGTTTCACAACTACTGATGACTAACACCAAGTCCTCTGTTGTTTCCAACATCTGAAGTCAAAACCATGGTTTTTAGTAGTTTTATAACTGCTGAAAACCAAGACTTCAGTTGTTTCAACCTCTGAAGGTTAATACCATGTCTTCAGTCGTTTAAAACTACTGATGATTAACACCAAACCCTTCAGTTGTTTTATAACCCATACCCTATAAATACCTAATCCTACAGAGCTTCATTATCTCAAACCTAATGTTCAAAAACTCCGAACCTTCTCTCACATTAATGGCGACCATGCAGCTTAAACCAAGACACAACTGTGTTGCCTACCTTACCAAATCACCCTTCTGGACGAAGTTTGATACTGCCATTGATCTAATGGTCCATTCTCCATTCAAAACGGCCTTCCTTATCAATCCTACCATTTATGCCGAATCCCTAAATCAGTTCTGGATGAACGTCACCCTTATCACTAGGGAGAATGACACCGAGTCTCTCCAGTCGTTCGTCAACTACCGAAAGGGTGGTCACACTCCGGCAACCCTTCGCCAAACCATACAACTGGATGATGCCACCTTCCCTGCCGAATATTCAAAGGGCACCACTGATCTATCCTTTGCCCACCATGGATACCAGGGTAACCTCAGCGCTTCTACCATCCTAAAGAAGCATTTCCATGACGCGGAACGCCTTATTTTGCATATGGTGAATGTCTGCCTAGCCCCTAAGACTTCTTCTTGGGATCAAATGTCAACCAGGTGGCAGCAGGTATTCTTCTCTATCCTTGAGCAACAAAACTTAAATTTTTCTGCAATAATATTTCTTGAACTTAAGGATATGGTCTCAAAACCTATTGCTAACCGATGGATATTATATCCACGTTCATAATGGCCATTATAGAGAACCAGCTGAAAGCTGAGGGACTTGTTGGCCTTGGAGTCCCTGCCATGGCTGTATTGCCTGAGGTATACTCCAGGCACAACTCAGACCAGTCACTCAAACAGGCTGCCAAGCTGCGAAAACCCACACAGCTGGAACCACAGCCACCACCTCCAAATCCAAAGTCCCCACCAAACGCAAACACAAGAATCCCAAAAGGCTACTCAGGGAATGAGTCCCCTGAGGATGTCCCTGCAACACAAACGCAGGATATATCTACTGGCCATAATCCCCCAGTAGCTACAAGTACTCACCCAACCTCACCGCTCAGGCTTCCTCAGAACAGGAGCCTGCAGCAACCACATTCGGGGCACCTATACATCTGGAACCTTCCTCATTGAGGAGGTTGCCATTGAAACGCACCACTCTCCCCGGGTGCATACTACTTCTACACCATCTCCCACTGCAACCGCCCCCCAAAGTCCTACCATAATAGTTGCAAAAGTGCTGAGTTAGTTGCATTCCTCACCCCCTCCCCAGATACCAATCAAAACTGGGATAGCCTCAACAATTAAGGGGAAGGATCCAAATGCTGCTGCTAACCCACAACATAGGGGTTATACTGTTCAATCTCCTAGTGTAGCAGAGGAGGTTAGAACATCTGGTGAGGCTGCCACTTCCCCTGTTTCAACAATGACCAGGATGAAGAGGGTAACATCTATAAGACCTCACCAGAGGCAACAGCCAATGAAGGACAAAGTCCTGAGGCTAGAAGTCCCCGGAACCAAGACCAAGGGGCACATGCTTATACTGATCTACACACAGTGCATGTACATCCTTATTCTATCCGGAGGTCAGATGATTCAGCACAAACTGATGATGACCTGGGCTTCTTCTATGATGTTTTAGCCCACAACTCAATCCTAGAGGCTAAGGTGAGTAGACTCAAAGAGCTGCTAGCCAAAATGTCTCAGGATCTAAGTCCATCTGCCCTAATACACCAACAGATGGCACCTTCCTTTGAAGGTCTCTTATACACAGAGCCACTCCAAAACACTCAGCCACCTGCCTCTACTTCTAGCACTATCTCTCAGGGACAGAACCCCCAGAGCAAATAGCTTCTATCTTTCAAAATTCCTTACCTCTTATCATACCAATTATCACTGATATAGTGATTAAAACCTTTGATGAGAGGCTTCCCTCGGTTATCCAACCCTTGATAGAGGAAGTTGTGAGCAAAAGGCTTTCTGACAATCAAACCCTTGCAACCAATGCAACCAAAAAGGGGGAGATTCAGTCAGTGAAAGCAAAACGATAGAGGATTGAATATGGGAAAGAGAAAGAAAAAGAGATAGAGGTGGAAAATGAGAAGGAGTTGGTGTGGAGACTGAGAAGGAAGGAGAAGAAAGCTGAAATGGAGAATGTGACTAAAGTACTAAAGACTTTCATGTCACATACAGAAAAGGAAGAATGGAAAGAAGGAGAAGGAGTTGGAGAAAATGAAGGAGGCTGATGCCCAACACAACCGATCAATGGATACCATCATTGATTAGCTGTTTAGGCAAGGTCATGACACTGAAAAACTTGACTCAGAAATTAGAAGATTGGATTGAAGAAATCCAAGCAAGATGGGCAAGTTACAGTGTGCTGGAAAGGGAAAGCTGGAATCATGATCAGGTTCATAGCTAAGCATCTTGGAAGATCATTGATTGAAATCAAGTCATGGTCCAGGGACAGCATCTTGGCAATAACCACCAAGATCTGTTCGTCAGAGGTATATACCCAAGGGCTGGTCATTGAAGCCTTGAATAAAGCTGGTGCAGGGAGCAGGACTGAACTGGTCAAACAATCTAAAGCCTCACTTACATCCAAAATGCTAGAACAGCCTGTCAAAATTCCCACACCAAAACCACCACACCCATAACCCACTAAACCAATTCCCTTACCCACAAAATCAATAGCCGATGATGTACCCCTGAAGAGGAAGAGAAGGGTACTGAGGTTAGAAGAGGAAGAAAAAGATAATAATGAAGATGAAGACAAGCTGCCATCTCAGCTATATATAGTTGCCTAAGCCATAAGTCACCCTCCAACAATTACTCCTGACTCTCAAAGGCAAATTGTGAAAGTGAAGTTAGAAGAAGAAGAGCTTCACAAATAACATGATGAGGAACTGTTGAGAAGAGTCGACAAGCATACGCTGCCACATCTTCAATCATTAATATGAAGAAACATGCTCAGAGATTATACACTCTCAGACATATCTTCAATATCAAAAAGAGAGAGAGGATTTGGCCTGATCCCAGGGTGTCTCATAGGATTCAAAAGAAAAATATTCCACAGAGATACATTGGCCAAGTAAAGAAGATTGTAGATGAAGTGATCTCACTGGCCTTTGTAGAATCACCTTGGGAGATCCTAGATGACTTCAAGAAAGCCTATAAAGCTAAATTGACCCCACAAAAGATGCTGGAGAATAAAGTGGTGAAAAGGGTTAGTGTATAGGAGGCTTGAGGAAGTTAGAAAGAATGAGCTCCAGTTGTTCTTAGAGGGTATTCACCCAAATGAATTCGCATATAGAGTCATAAAAACTGTAGAACTAAAAAATAGGAAGCAGGTCAAATACCTCTCTGAGTATTATGGGCCAGAGTCACTCTTTGAAGGAGAAGCCGAAGAGCTTACCATGGAGGAACAAGTAATCTTCCTTGAGGCTATACAAGGGAGTCTTTACTCATAGTTGGGAAGTAGATCTCATGGATGGGGTATAAGCTCTATGTCCAGTTCCCCAAGACAGAGTTCCCATCCATCCTTTGTCAAACAGATCATTGAGACTTCTTCCCAGGCCTGTGCTTACAAGGGTCACTTCTGAGCTAATCTAGAAGACAAAAAGACCAATCTTTCTGCCATAATAAGTGGGACATCTTCAATAAGCTTAAAGGTTTTGACTGCATTGGTTCAGTGGGAGTTTGATGAATCAAAAGAACCAATGACTCAGATCAGAAAAACCTCTAAGTCCCACAGACATCACAACAACTGCTGAAGACTTGATCAGCTGTTTGACAAAGTCTGAAGATCAACAGCTGAAGACTAAAGTACTGAAGACTTCAACAGCTGAAGACCAAAGTCTAAAGATCAACAGCTGAAGACTAAAGTACTAAAGATCAATAGCTGAAGTACAAAGACTGAAGACAACATCTGAGGACATCAGCTGACGACAACAACTGAAGTTCAAGAAGTCCAAGTACTGAAGCCTTCAGAGTTAGTCACAACAGCTGAAGAAGCATTCTTCAGTTGTTGTGATGGTTTCCTTTCAGTAGTTTTCTTTTCTATTTCAGTACTTGTAAAATGACTGAAGAGCATGTTCTTCAGTCGTTGTTGTTTCAGTAGTTTTTTCAGTAGTTGTAGTGATAGTTAACACTTGGTATTTTTGTAAGAAGATGTCAGTTGTTTGACATCTTCAGTAGTTGTTAACTTTCAGTAGTTAAATAACAGTTATATGTCACTGTCAAGTGACATCAGCTGACGTCAGCTTCCCTTATAAAAGGAAAGATGACCTAATTGTAATGGCGGGGAAGCCAGCCGAAGCGTGTATTGAATGAATATATTCCTTTTGACAGAAATTCTCTCCCTATAACAAACCCTGTTTCATTGATAAATTTCGTGTGTTCTTGTTTAAATTTGTTAATTCGTGGGCTCATTCCGCTGCAAATCCAATCTAATTGATCAAACTAGATGCTGAGATCCTAACAGAATTTATCATTAAAGTTGAAAATAAATTAGAAAATAAAGTGAAAATAATAAGAAGTGATAATGGAACGGAATTCAAAAATGCTAACATTGAAATGTTTTGTGCTCAGAAAGGGATAACTCATCAGTTTAGTGCTCCCAGAACTCCTCAACAAAATGGAGTTGCTGAAAGAAAGAACAGAACATTGATTGAAGCTGCTCGTTCTATATTAGCTCATGCAAAGATTCCTATATTTTTTGGGATGAAGCTATATCAACTGTGTGATTTGTTCAAAATAGAACCTTAATTGTGAAAGATAAAATGAAAACTTCTTATGAGTTAATGTTTGGTAGGAAACCGAACATAAATTTTCTAAAATCATTTGGTTGTCCTGTTATGATTCTTAATTCAAATGATCAGTTAGGAAAATTTGATGCAAAATCTGATAATGGATTTTTCATTGGATATTAATCTGTTTCAAAAGCCTATCGAGTTTACAACTCTAGGACAAATCTAATTCTTGAAACATTCAACGTTAAATTTCTGGAAAATTCTTTTCCATCTGTTGCAAATGGTCCTGCATGGTTATTTCATTTAGATTCATTGTCAAACTCTTTTCAATCTAACTTGTTTAATCAATCAAATTGTTTGGATTCTATAGGTTAGAAGAACTCTAGAGGAGATCTTGGATCTTTCAGTGAGGACTTAAATTCTGATGACACAGATGATTCTAGCTCAGACTACCCATTTTTATCATTTGTCAAGGATTCATCAATACGATTCAATGACAATGATCATGCTAATTCATCTTCAAATCATTCAGTCTCAATTGATCAGGAAGGATCACAACCTTTTCCTAATGATGGTAATAATTTCATGCAACCTGAGTCTGGAACATCATCCATCTCTGGTGATGTAGTTGATACTGGTAACTTTGATTACTTTATTAACTCACCAACTCAAGTTCCAATTTTAATCCGCATTCTTCTAACTTGTTACATCAGCTCTCCAACTTAAACCAAACAAATCTGGATGTTAATATTCGATGTGATTAGATTCCAACATCTCGTATTCACAAGAATCATCCAATTTCTTAGATTATTGGTCCATTGAATGAGAGAACAACAAGGAGTAAATCAGAACAAGCAAACTATTGCTTATACTCTTGTTTTCTGTCTCAAATTGTTCATAAAAATGTTACCGAAGCATTAAAGGAAAATGGTTGGATAGAAGCTATGCAAGAAGAATTACTTCAATTTCGCAAACAAGAAGTGTGGAATTTAGTGGCTTTACCAAAAAGGAGAAAAGGCTATAGGCACAAAATTGTTGTTTAGAAATAAGACTGATGATCGTGGTATAGTAATAAGGAACAAAGCAAGACTTGTTGCACAAGGATACACACAGGAGGAAGGGATAGATTATGATGAGGTGTTTGCACCAGTTGCAAGACTTGAATCCATTCGAGTTTTCCTGGCTTATGCTTCATTCATGAAATTTAAGGTGTATCAAATGGATGTAAAGGGTGCATTTTTATATGGTCCTATCACTAACAATGTGTTTGTGAAGCAGCCTCCGGGCTTTGAGGATACAGAATTTCCACATCGAGTGTATAAGCTGAGTAAAGCTTTGTATGGACTTCATCAAGCCCCTAGGATTTGGTATGAGACATTATCACAACACGTAATCCAACATGGATACACAAGAGGGAAAATTGATCCAACTTTATTCATAAATAAGGATAATGATGATCTCTTATGTGTACAAGTGTATGTTGATGATATCATATTTGGTTCTACAAGTTCAAAGTTGTGCAATGAATTTGAAGAAATCAGGAAATCTCAATTCCAAATGAGTTCTATGGGAGAGATTAATTTCTTTCTTGGACTTCAAGTCAAACAAACTGACGATGGAATTTTCATCAATCTAGAGAAGTTTGTTGACAAACTCTTGAAAGAGGAAGGAGACATAAATACTTAATGTATCCAAGATTTCTTCAAATGCTTATAAATGAAGAAAATCTAGAACTTTATGTTGAAGGAGTTAAAGGTGAATAATTACAATTGGAGCATATGTCTGAATCTGTATAAAAAAGATTATCAATGATCACTGGTGCTCAAAACATTCCTCTGTTTGAATATATAAGGAATGTATCTAATGATGAAGTTGATATAAATTAACAACACTTCCATTTATCAGAAGAGGAACCAATAGATCCTAATGATCTTATTAAGGATGTTGTTGAAGTTATGATTGATGATGATAATGAAGATAATGATGATGAAGATTCAGAAAGCTCATCAATAGATGAAGATAATGATGATAATGATGATGCAGTTGAGGCACATCAAGAATCAATTGAAGAAATGAATGAAGATGAACATGTGAATGAAGTTCAAAACATAGCCGAAGAAACTGTTGCTAATAATAGTCTTGATAATACTGTTAATGAAGTTCAACAAGATGAACCTGATATTGGAGTACATGAAGAAGGGTCACAAAATCAAACATTTGATTTTGGTTTTATGCATGACATGTTTTATGAACCAGTATTTCAAGCTGAGCAAAATGAAGAATTTGAAGAAATTGTTGTAAGTACAACTCAAAATATTTCTATACAAACAGAAGAAATGGTGGATGTTGATGAGGTAGAAAAGTTGAAAGAAGAGAATGTAGTTAAAGAAAAGAAAATTGAAGAATTAATGGATGAAAATGAAAAACTGAAAGAGATGACTATATCTCTTGAATTAGAGATTAAAAGGCTAGAAGGTGAAAATGCAATTTTAAAAGAAGAAAATGTTGAGAAAGATGAAAAAATTGTGATGTATGCAAAAGATAAAGAAGATGTGATAAAGAATTTTGAAGTGATGATAAAAGATTATGATATTCTTGAACAAAAATTCAAGAAACTGACAAAGGAAAATGAAAAATTTAAAGAAGAGTTGTTAAAATCAAAAGAAGTACAAAAGCCCATATCACCTGAACAAATGATTAGTGTTGAAATGAATGTTGTTGAAGAAAATCCTGTAATGGATAAAGGAAAAAGAAACTTGATGAGATTGAAGATGTAAGTTTATCTGAGACAGTTCCAAAAGTTCAAGTAATTGAAGAAAATGTTGAAGAACAAGACACTCATGAAAAATTGATGCTTTGGTAGATATTGAAGAAATATACAATGATGATTGGTACGATGAAGTTTTGAATGATGAAGATATTGATGAAGCACAATTTGTAGCTGATTTCTCTTCACAAGAACAATTTCAAGATCAAGAAGAAGTACCACAAGATTTTGAAGAAAGATATAATTATCTTGTGAGAATGAAGTATAACAGAGTATTTTTGGATGGACTGACAGTTTCTCAGATCAATGATGAATATGAGAAGTGCATTGTAGCAGAGTCAGTCGCTCCAATTGATCCAAATGAAATTGTAATAGAGCATGGTGAATGGATCAGAGAAAAAGAAAGTATTAATGTAGAAGAATTACCAAGCTCAGAGCTTCACCATCCTGATTCGGATAGTATGAGTATTCCAGCTTTAGGATCATCGTTGCAAGCTAGAAACTATCCTTGTAGAAAATTGAAAATATTAGAATCTGTATCATTAAGAAATCTTGTCGGAAGCTTTCAAGTGACAGAAAAACAAACAAAGAAGAGATTATTCTTGATACAGACAATCCTCAATATTTGGAGATTGCTAAAACAAACAAAAAGAACAAGAATGCTAAAACCTCAAGAAATCAAACAAATGGCAAGAAAGTCAGATGCTTATGACAGTAGAAAAGAATTGATTAAAATGTTTTCAAGTACAGAAAAGCAAGCTTACAAAGCATCATCTGAGCAAATCCAGATTTTTGATAATGCCAGATCCATAGGTGATTTAGTGACAAACGTATTGCACAAAGGACAATCAGTTGCTAAATTGTTGAATGCTATGATTGCTCCAGATTTTACAAATCAAGTAAAAATAATTGCATGGAAGTATGATGAGATTTTTGATGCTTTCTTAATCAAAAGAGTAAATGCAATCTGTGATGCATATCTTTTTTACTCTAGCATAATTAAACTTCCTGTGGAAGATTTGAACGAGTTGAATAGATTACCTCTGATCAATCCAACAGATTCCAAACATGGTAAAATGATGGTAGAATTACTGAGAAAAGGCATGGATCGATCAAGTAATTTTCTTCAAACTAGATGTGATCAAGAAGATAAAGAGTACTTTGCTACTCTAAAGAAAAACAAAGGACTCAAAGGAGTCAATGTGAAGATGAACACTTTATGATTGAATTCTATGATAAATATTTTGAAAAGGTAACTACTCCTCGTTCGAAAGTGATTGAAGGTAATCAAAAATCCAAACCAATTCTCAGGTGGTTTTATAACACTAAGATCTTTGAACATAAATTGGTTCGAAACCTTGAACAGTGGGATGAAGACATGATTACTCTTTTTGGTGCTTTTGAACTCAAATTGTTACATCCAAGTTATATTTCATTTTTATCTGTACAAAAGTTTGAGAAAGTATCTCCTGATGTTGCAGAGCAAGATAAGAAATATTTGATTTCCATAATCAATGTGATGAGTGCAGCTATGGAAAGAATATCATTGAGAAA
The DNA here is from genome assembly GCA_025506515.1 of Flaveria trinervia. NCBI lineage: Eukaryota > Viridiplantae > Streptophyta > Magnoliopsida > Asterales > Asteraceae > Flaveria > Flaveria trinervia. Next base: position 22,538,502 of record CM046453.1, on the reverse strand, counting down.
AGCTTTTGCTTATGCAAATATTGTTAAGAAAGATATCAAGGATATTGAATTTATGAGAATCTCAAGGAAAGGTGTCTTGGAAGTATACTCAAAGGACAGTTCAAACCCTATTGAGTTATATGCAAACATTGACATTACTTGCTTATCAAAAGACACATTGGAAAGAATGAACAAGATGGAGATGAAAACAAATGAAGCTAAACCAGAACATGGCATTCTTGTAAGAAAATTCAAGTCTGCTATTGTAAATGCTTTGAAAGAACAAGAGATGTACAAAAAGAAGCCAATGTTCAATATAAAAGAAGAACCAGAAGACTTCTTCGAGTGAAAAAGATTGAAGATAGAAGATGGAAGCTAATGATAAAGCTGAAGGAGAAAAGATTAAAGATTTTGAAGACCAAAGACCATGTAAATCTTAGGGGGAGTATTGTTAGGACTCTAGAAAGATTAACATCTTTTCTTTATGTGTCGTTTTGATATTCATAATAGTATAGGGAATATTTTTGTAATTGTTAGTTCCTTTGTGTTTCATTATAAATAGCTTAGACTGTTAGTTAATAGTAGTTTTGAAGATAGTGAACGAACTACTGCTCATTACTTGTAATTGTCTTTGCTTGATATTAATGAAACTGTGAATTTGTTAATATCTTGTTTGAATTCGATTACTTTGTATGTGTTTTCTTTGAATTGTGTTCAGATATCATCACAGATTAGCTCAATTGATCCTAATCATATATATTGTTTTTGAAAGAATTTTATAAATTTTAAAACATATATAATTTATTATACACATAAATTTAAAAGTAAATGAATGTGAAATCATAATTTTGGAATTTACAAAAAGTAATAAATAAACTATGGGTTAATAATAACTAGGATAATATTTTTATATTATATTAATATAATAGATATTTTCTGTAATTTTTAACATAAAAAAAGAAGGGTTTAATAATAAAATTGGGATGCCTAGGTCCAACCCAAGTCTCCCATGTGAACATAAAATATGTTTAGTAGTAGGCCAGAGCCGAAGGTCTAGTTTAAATCATGTTTGAAATGAGTTTACGCGATAATTTTTATCAATCCCAAATCAAATAAAACCTATATTCAAATCAACCAAATTAAGCATCAAATTGAGGTTGATAACAAATTAAACATGGTGCTTTTGTGAATCCTAGGATCTCAATCAGATATTATCAGTGTTAGTTGATGTCAATTCAGCGTTTGCGGAATCAACGTTGGATTGGTTTAATTGTTCATATTAAATGATTATCAATATTAATAAATATTCAAGAACACGATTGATGAAACACAAGTAATGATCTGTTTAAACCAATTGTATTTCATTAACACTCGTCAATGATTACAAATAAATAATGCACCATATTGAAAATTGTGTTGAATGATGTGACGACAGCTAGGGTTTGATTGTGTGATGTTTTGTCGTATTGCTATTGCTCTTAAAGCCGTCTCTTTAATTCGTAACCTAGGATCCATATATGTAGACAATGATATTTCTGTTATGGAAACAGCGGATCTCTTGGGATTTGAATTGATTCTGTTATGGAATCTCCGGATTTCTTGGGATTCACATAACTAACATGTTGACTTGATGACTTGTAACACTTGTATTGTTTGAATACAAGTGTTTGGACTCTGCAGGAGTATTGCCTTACGTAGATAGTTATTCTTCTGTAGGGGACTTGTTATACAGTAGGAACTTTCTCTTTCGCAGCAGTCTTGTTCTTCCGTAGGAGACTTGTTATTCAGTGGGAACTTGCTCTTCTGCAACAGTCTTATTCTTCTGTAGGAGACTTGTTCCTTAGCCCTGGTTGTTCATCCGTAGAAGATCTTCGAATGGAATTTTACTTGTAAGGAAAATATCTACGGAAGAACAAAATGTTCATCCGTAGATGTTTCATACACTTCATCAATTTCAGAAATTGACCAAGTATAATGTTTGTACGTGCACACATACATAAATCAGCATACATATATACGGGTTAACCTATATTTTTAATGTATACACAATAATGAATTACAACCATTCATTACGGATATTAATTCAAGTACTAAACCTATACAAAATGGACTAGATCTACTCATCCTAGACCTAACAATACTCCCCCTTAGGCTTAGCTACTTGTAATTATTTGTTCAAAACTTAAAGCTCCTTCAATCTTGAAACCATCTTCTTGTTGAAATATGATACTGCATCCTTTTGATCATCGTATTTGTACTTGATCTCCATTCTGCACATCCTTTGGAGTGTTTCAAAAGTCAGCCCCAATACATCCTATTCTATGGTGAGGGTTTCCACAACACACTGATTGTGAACAATTTCCAGCTCATCCTTTTCTGAGATTCTCAATTCTGATATATCTTCAATGTTAGCTCCCTTCAGCATCCCAACATTATACCTTCTTCTTTTGTATGCTTTGGCATGCAGCTTACCCAAACTTGAATCATATGCACATATAGACACAAGTCATTCTGAGCCTTTTCATTGATTAGCTTTGGAAAGAATTTGTCATGAAGATATGAAGTATAGATTGGGTGAAGTAGTTTGATCTCCACTGGGTCAAAAATCCAAATCCTCTCAGCCTTCTTTCCTTCAGCATTCCTTAATAGCACCATATCTGTTGTTTTCTAAACATAACCCCATTCAGTTATCGGAGATGTGTATTGATTTTCCTTGAAGCTTTTGATAGATGCTGCATTTTCAGGACTATATCCCACCCTTTTTAACATTTCCTCATCAACAAGTGAATAGGGATTTGTTGTTCTTTTGATTCTTTGAATTCTCTTTCTGTGATCATGATCGTCTCTCTTAGCTTCCTTGAGTACATCATCTATGAATTTGTCTTTAATTTTCCCACCAACATAGAGAAATCTCTTCCTCTTGAGTGAATTAGATAATTAGTCATTATCAGACTTTGCAGATCCTTGATGTCTCTCTCATATAGCGTCAGCAATGTTTCTATATCATGGAAATACTGAATTCTTCTAGAGGTTCTTTTGATAATTGCACAATCCCAGTCTAAATCATATTTCCAGGCCATAATTCTGTTCTCTTCCACCGAAGTAGGAGTTGTGATATGATCATATAGCTATATTAGAGTTGATTTATGTTCAGTGATTTCTCTAACATTTGTACCTAATAGCCACACTTTTCTAGGAATAACCGCTCTTAGTTCTTAGATCAGTTTGTCTTTACCTTTGTGCTGATCTTTGGATTCAATAGTTACAGGATCAGTAGACAGTTTGCTTTGATGCTCATAGGATGGATTTGGATCTTTAGTTCCGAACCTTACTCCAGTGTCAAGCTCAACTGACATGACATCTTCCATCATTCTTTTCAGGTCAGCAACATTTCTTCCTTTAAGCTCATGTGCCTTGTAGTTGTGACCCTATAGCCAACAGACCATATTATACTTGTTGAGTTTTGCTGTGTCACAGTGGCCTAGGTCTTTCTTTATTTCTGGATGGCTTCAAATGTTATGAATGCCTCATAATTACAATTAGGATTCATAAATCTAGCAAACTCAAACTCTTTTATGTCTTTCATCTCAGTCATGCTCATCCTTTCCACCATGTCATATGGAAAGCCATTATTTATTAAGATCATAAACATTGAAGATTTTGACCTTTCTTCAAGTATGTCTTTAGGGGTCAGTAGGACATCAGCCTTTTCTTCTTTTTGATCTTTGGCAGATTCATCCTTAGTGAGCTCATTCCATTCATCATCACTTACTATTTTAGCAGGAGCCATAGGCTTTAAGGATGAAGATTCAACTAATTTTCATCTTTTGGGTGAATCTTGTACTTCAGTTACTTCGTTCTTCACAAATCCCAAGTACTTCCTTTTTTGTCTTCTGTATTTTATAATTTGCTTTGTGGTATTAGAAGACGCTTTTGTTTGATTGATTGCAGGAGCAACATTTGGTTCAAAGAAACATATTTTCATTTTTAGTTGCTCAATCTCTTCTTCTTTGCCTTTTAATAAGGTTGATTGAGTAGAAAGTGTCACACCCTCAAAATCCACGTGCGGAGTTTTACCGCGACGCGTGTGAACAAACGAGGATCACAGTCAATAGTTACTCAGAACGACTGTATATGCCACTATTAGAAATAAAATCAACCAAATTATAAACTTGAAATAATGTGGAAGCGTTTTGTAAAACAACCCAAAGAAATAAAAGTGTATACTATGGCAAAACATGCGCCAACCCAAAAGAGTAAACATCAACCATTAAATGAGAAAAATGTCTTGAAGACCGAGTCTTAAAATGCAAGGGAAACCCTGTAGTGCTCCTAATGGCAAGCAAGCTAATGACCTGAGAATAGCATACTAAAATGTCAACACAATGGTTGTTGAGTTCAAGAGTGATAATCAAACATAAACAGTTTAATAACATAGATATAAAAGTAGTGCATTGTAATGAATAGCTAGTTCATTAACAATAAGTATTAATCCATAGTGATTTCATAATTGAAGCTGACTGTGTTACGTTGTTCCCTCCTGTCACGACTTAACAGGTCGTGACAATGTTCAATAGGACAACATGCACCCAGTTGACCTCGAGTCACATAGGTGGGGCTCGTCAGACCCAGTAGTACAACCAAATTTCCCCGCTATTCAATATTAACAATTCGAATGTGTGAGGACTTTTCCATGATATCAACACTATGTTTGTAAGACTTAGGATGTATGAATTAAGCTTAGAACAGGTTATATGATGATTGGGGACTGAATTATGATGTTTAAGTGAGATTTAGACTGCTTATGCACCCGAATAGTGGCCATGTGCCCAATTCAAAATAACTACCTAAGTGTCTCATGCGCCCAAATGCTCATGCGCCCAAACAATACCCATGCGCCTAGAAATAGGCTGAATTCGACTAAGTGTTCATGCGCCCAGGATTCCCATGCACCATGGCACCCATGCGCCTGCATAGTGCCCATGGGCCTAGAATTGCCCAGAAATGACTAAGTGTTGCCCAAACGCCCCAATAGTGCCAATGCGCCTGAAAATTCCCATGCGCCTAAGTGTTCCCCTTGCGCGCAGAAGGCCATGCGCCTGAATAATGCCCATCCGCCTAGAGACTTAGAATTATTTTCTGAATTTGGGGAAAATGTAATGTAGGCTTTGACTTGAGAAGTTCCCGGGGGTTATTTAAGTTGAGTTTTTGAACTCATTGATGATGTGATGGGGATATATGATATGGCATGAATGATGATCTGATATGATTGATGCTTATGTATGATGGTATGTATGAATGATGGTGCCTTGTATGGTGATGTTTGTACGTTCTTGTTTATGTTCCTTATTATGTATGTTAATTTCCCGTGGCATTACGTTGAATGTCTATGAATGAAATGAAAAATATTATGTAACGTAAAGTGGAAGATAAGGAAAAGAGGAATGTAACAAAAGAATGTATGCATTAATGAATAAGTGAAAGTAACAAAGTATTCCAAGTAATTTATGGAGGTTCACACCAATGAAGGGTGTTAGCTCAATTGTGTGCGGGTTAGCTACCCCAGAAGGATACACACTAGGGTCTAATCCTTGTGATTGACCATATGTATAGGATCCTTTCCGCTTGACCTAGGTACTGGAGTCAACTTCGTGCATAATGTTCGAGGTCTATGAAAGACGTTAGGCATAGTAACCAGCTACGTGCATAACGTTCGGGGTGTAGCACATGGCATTGATCCAGAATGAAAGAGAAAGATAAGTGGTGAATGTACTTGCCCTAGGTACTGGAGTCAGATTTGTGCACAATGTTCGAGGTCTATGAAAGACCATAGGCCGAATAACCAGCTTCGTGCAGAATGTTTGGGGTATTGTACATGTCATTGAAAGTAATGAACATACGAATTAAAGTAAGAAAGTTATATATGAAAGTGAATGAAACTCAACAAAAGCGAATGGTAATGATGTACGATGAATGAACGGAAGTTAACGAACGAATGGTGAAGATAATAATGATATTATCTGTGTGTACGTATGACGCTTGATCGCATATGACTATAAAGAATGGTTTTAAACGAAAGTAAAGTATGTTTAATTTTAAAACTAGAATTCCGTCAGCAACGTTGACTTTTATGTGTTTCCAGTTGGCAGGTAATGGTTGCTGAGGATGGCACGGGGCGGCTACTTGGCTCTTTTTGGATGGCATTGTTTTGTTTAATGTTTTTGCATTGTACTTCAAACAAATGATGTTTTGTAACGAATGTTGTATTAACTTGCAAAAGCATTTATAATGAAATGGAATGTTTGATTTAATGTTTCCGCAACAATGTTTTTTTAAGTTAGTGAAAATATATGTTTTATGTGCGATGATAGACCAGCTGTGATTGTCCCGGGAATTGGGCCTACAAGTTGGTATCATAGCCAAAGTTTAAGTGAAACGGGTAAATTTTTTAAAAGAAGTCTAAACTTAAACTAAAAATGGGATGGAAAGGGAAGGGATGTCAGTCCAAGTAGTTGCGTGCCATGAGCTATTTTCTTATTGTTAACCGACATTACGTGCGCATGTTATATGGTTATGTGTTGTCAGTAGATTTAGATACTGATGTAGACAGGATAGAAAATGCTTGGGGTATGAAGAATAAAATGAGTGGCTAATCATAACTGGCCATTGTAATTAGGGACTTACTATACTTGACATAAACTGAGCTCTTCCCTTGAATGACCGTATTAGTATTTGAATCTTATAGTGTCTTTTAAGGATGGCTAGAGGTAAATCATCAAAGGCTTCACCTGGTGGAGGTCGTGGTGGATGTGGTGCTAAAGCACAGGTCACGAGAGGAAGGCATAGAGCTGAATAAGTGATTCATGAAGAACCGAGAGCCCTTGTCAGGAGGCTGGGGACAAGAGTGCTAACCTAAGAGCCTTAGTGAAGGAGGCTGTTAGGATCTCAGCCTCTTGGTTTAATCGATTGAACAGATATAGCAGCGGAATAGCTCAGAATTAGACAAATTCAAGCAAGAACATTCGATATAAAGCGATAAAAGAATTTTGTTATAGAGAGAGAATATCAGACAAAAGGAATATTGCATTAAGATTGTCGGCCTCAATGGCACGATTACAGGTGAATCATCTTTCCTTATAAAGGAAAGAATGACGTAGGCTGATGTCACTTGAAAGTGACATGTAACCGTTTTATAACTACTGATGTTTAACAACTACTGAAGATGTCAACAACTGACATCTCCTTACAAATGTTCCTAAGTGTTAAACATCTTATTTACAACTACTGAAAAACATAAAACTACTGATACTACAACAACTGAAGAACAACCTCTTCAGTTGTTTACAAGTACTGAAAAGGAAACAAAACTACAGAAAAGTAAACAAACTACTGAAAGGAAAAGAAAACTACTGATGAAGAAAAACCATCACAACAACTGAAGAAGCCCTCTTCAGCTGTTGTCATCAGCTGTTAGCATCAGCTGATGTCTTCAGTACTTGAACATCAGACTTTGTCTTTCAGCTGTTGATCTTCAGTCTTTGTCTTCAGTACTTGTTGAAGTCTTCAGACTTTAGATCTTCAGCTGTTGTCTCAGTCTTTGTCTTCAGTACTTCAGAAATACTTCAGCAGTTGTATTCTTCAGACTTTGTAGAACAGCTGATCAGGTCTTCTTCAGCTGTTGTGATGTCCTGTGGGACTTAGAGGTTTCTCTGATCAGGCTCATTGGTTCTTTTGGTCCAACAGAGGCTGTGGTTGAGGAAGTGCATCTGGTCATGCACAAGATCCTACCGTCTATGGTGATCGAAGTGATAAAAGCTATACGGGAAAGAGAACGAAGAGAGAGGACCAGGTCATCGGAAGGACGGGAGTGACCGAAGACTGAGACGGTTCTATCTGATGATGAGGAGGAGGAAGAAGAGCCAGTGTAGGAGGTGGCACGATGCTGTAACTACGGGGCATTTCAAAGGTGCAAGGCCCCTACCTTTGATGGTACCGGTACTGCTGCTGCTGCTCACCGATGGGTAGAGAGATGGAGGCGGTACTCGACATTAGCGAGAGCTGGGAAGACCAAAAGGTGAAGTTCGCTACCCACTCATTAGTGGACTCAACTCTGTTCTGGTGGGACAATATTGTCCAAGCTGAGGGTAGTCGGTTATCAAAAGAATGAGGTGGCTGGAGCTGAAGAAGTTGGTGATTGAGGAGTTCTGTCCCCATAAGGAAATGGATAAGGTGGAGAGGGAGTTCCTGTAGCTAGAGGCGGGAACTATGACACATCAGCAGTATACCACCATTTTCAACGAGATGGTACGGCTGGTGCCAGACCAAGTGACACCTTTGTCACGAAAGATCAAGAGGTACATCCAGTGCTTGCCGGCGGATGTCCGTAGGCACATGATCGCTGCCCGGCCAAGCACGTTTAGGTCGAAGGTTGACTTGGTAGGGAGGTTGTATGATGAAAGGACCGTGGTGGTGGCTAAAGTTAGCAAAAAGAGTGGTGGTGACCGGAATTGGAATGGGAAGCGGGTTGGACGTGGCAGCCCCACTCCAAGCAACGAAGGTGCACGAGTGGATGACCGACGTGTGGTCACATCCGATGCGGGGATGAAAGATGTGGCAAGTGTGGGAAGGAGCACACCAGAGAGTGTAGGTGGGGATTGAATATGTGCTTCAAGTGTAGGAAGCCAGGTCATATGGCAAGAGTGTGCAAAGCGGGGAGATGTTTTAACTGTGGCGGGGAGGGCCATATGAGTAGGGACCGCAAGAAGCTGAGGGCTGAAGGTTGAGGAGTGAAGAAGGCTGGAGAAGAAGGGCAGAGGGCGAGTGCCATACCGTTCACGATGACACACGAGGAGGGCAAGACGGACCCCGATGTTATGTTAGGTACGTTTCTAGTAAACCAAACTCTAGCTTCGTGTTATTTGATTCTGGTGCTAGTAAACGTTTTATTTGTGCTGCTTTCTATGCTAAATTTCTTATTAGTAGTAGGAGTATAGATGCACCCTTCGATGTAGAAACTGCCATAGGTAAGTCTACCAGGATTTCTGAGATGATAGAGGGTTGTGACGTAGAACTAGAAGGTCACAGTTTCCTGTTAGACCCTTCATGATCACCTTAAGTGGGTTTGATGTAGTCCTAGGAATGGATTTTTTGGCAGACTAGGAGGGAAATATTGTGTGTCGCAAGAAGATAAGCCAGTTGATAGCGCCTGACGGGAGTTTGGTGACGGTTTATGGTGATCGAGTCACTACGATTCCGAAAGTGATTTCAATGGTGGTGGCGGGAAAGTGCATGAGGCGTGGATGTAGTACCTACTTGGCCTACGTAAAGGATGTGGATACGCCAAGACCACAATTGACCGACGTGCCAGTGGCGTGTGACTTTTCAGATGTGTTTCCTGAAGACTTACCAGGAGTGCCACAGAACCGCGAGCTTGAGTTCCAGATGGTGCTATATCAGCTGGCTCCGACTGAGATGAAGGAACTGATGGAGCAACTATAGGAGTTCCTTGATAAGGGGTTCATTAGACAAAGTATCTCTCCTTGGGGTTCTCCAGTCTTTTTTGTGAAGAACAAAGATGGTAGCATGAGAATGTGCATAGACTACCGGGAGCTGAATAAAATGACAGTGAAGAATCGGTTCCCCTTACCAAAAAATGATGACCTATTTGATCATGTCCAGGGTGCTAGTTAATTCTCGAGGATAGACCTTCGATCTGGCTACCACCAGTTCAAGGTGAAGGAGCAGGATATTTCTAAAACAGCTTTTTGCACGTGATATGGACACTACGAGTTTCTCGTTGTGTCTTTTGGTTTGACCAACATGCCAGCTGCTTTTATGGATTTGATTAATCGAGTGTGTCAGCCGATGTTAGATAAATCAGTGATTGTGTTTATTGATGATATCCTGATTTATTCGAGGAGCGAAGAAAAGCATGTTAGTCACATTCGAGAAGTGTTAGAAACGTTGAGAAAGGAGAAGTTGTAGGCTAAGTTCTCCAAGTGTGCATTCTGGTTGGGCAAAGTTTAGTTTTTGGTCATGTAGTAAATTCCGAGGGGATTATGGTGGACCCAGCAAAGGTGGAGGCGGTGATGCAATGGAAGTCATGAAAGACGCCATTCGAGATTCGTAGTTTCTTGGGTTTGGCGGGCTATGACAGAAGATTTATTCAACACTTTTCTAAGATCGCTTCTCTACTAACCAAGCTGACCCGAAAAGATGTGAAATTTGTATGGGGTCAGGATCAAGAGAAGGCATTTGCGGAGTTAAAGGCAAGATTGACTCAAGCTCCTATCTTGTGTTTACCTGATGGAAGCGAAAATTTGGTGGTATATTCAGATGCTTCTTACTAGGGGTTGGGATGTGTCTTGATGCAACGAGGAAAGGTTATAGCCTATGCATTCTGATAGTTGAAGGTTCATGTGGTTAATTATCCTACCCATGACTTGGAGCTAGTTGCTATGGTCATTGCGTTAAAGATTTGGAGGCACTACTTGTATGGGATGAAGTGAACCATATTCACTGACCATAAGACCTTGAAGTACTTATTTGAGCAGAAGGATTTGAACATGAAGCAGAGGAGATGGTTGGAACTCATAAAGGATTATGATTACGAGATCCATTACCATCCGGGCAAAGTTAACAAGGTGGTGGACGCCCTTAGCCGAAAGAGGAGACCCGAGCCGATTCGGGTGAAGGCATATCAGTTGGTTATTACCTCTGATGTGATGAAGCAGGCCAAGGAGTTTCAAGATAAGGCATTGAAGGAAGATCATCTTAACTCTAAAAGAATGAGAGGTCTGGTTGCGGAGTTGGGTGAAAACAAAGTTGGTGTTAGAACCCGATTCGGACAAATGTAGATTCCTCGTTTTGGGGATCTATGTGGAAAGATTATGGACGAAGCTCATAAAACTCGATACTCTATACATCCTGGTGCTACGAATATGTATCAAGACATCAAGAAAGATTATCGGTTGCCGGGTATGAAGCGTGATGTAGCGGAGTATGTGAGTAAGTGCCTTACTTGCTTGCAAGTGAAGGCAGAGCACCAGAACCCGTACGGAAAGATCCAACTGTTGGATATACTGGAGTGGAAGTTGGAGCACATCACCATGGACTTTATTACAAAGCTACCGCATACCACGCGAGGGTATGATGCTATATGGGTGATTGTTGATCGTTTGACGAAGAGTGCTCACATCCTACCGATCCGCGAGACATATTCATCGGAGAGGTTGGTGGATCTGTTCATCAAATAGATTATAACTTGTCATGGTGTGCTGGTGTCTATTGTCTCTGATCTTGACACCCAGTATACATCTAAATTTTGGAAGAAATTCCACGATGCGATGCGGACGAGGTTACATATTAGCACGAGTTATCATCCTCAGAAGGATGGTCAATCGGAGAGGACGATTCAGACACTAGATGATATGCTTTGGGCATGCGTCATTGATTTTGGAGGCTGTTGGGATGATCACTTACCATTAGCTGAGTTCTCATATAACAACAGTTATCATGCCAACATTGGTATGCCACCTTATGAGATGCTATACGGTAGGAGTTGTAGAATACCTATTTGTTGGGGTGATATTGGCCATAGAGAGTTAGGGACCATCGAGGTGGTAGAGGCTACGACTAAGAAGCTGGAAAGGATCAAGGCCTTTATGTAGGCAGCTAAAGATAGGCAAAAGTTGTATGCTAATAAACAACGTAGACAGATAGAGTTCTAGGTGGGTATAGAGTTATGTTGATAGTCTCACCTTGGACAGGTATCATTCGGTTCAGAAAGCAATGCAAGTTGAGCCCGAGGTACATATGGCCTTTCCGAATAATTGCTCGAGTAGGATAGGTGGCCTACAAACTAGAGTTACCAGTTGAGTTAAGTGGAATTCACCTGACATTCCATGTATCTCATATGAGAAAGTGTCTGGAAGACGAGGACATGATTGTACCACTGAAAGATATCGAGGTAGATGAACGACACAATTATGTGGAGTAACCAGTGGCGATCATTGATCGTAAAGGGAGGACGTTAAGGAATAAAGTGGTTCCTCTTGCTCGAGTAGGAGAGGTGGCCTACAGACTAGAGTTTCCAGTTGAGTTAAGTGGAATTCACCCGACATTCCATGTATCTCATCTAAGAAAGTGTCTGGCAGACGAGGACATGATTATACCACTGGAAGATATCGAGGTAGATGAACGACTCAATTATGTGAAGTAACCAGTGGCGATCATTGATCGTAAAGGGAGGACGTTAAGGAATAAAGTGGTTCCTCTTGTGCGTGTACAGTGGAAGCACATGAAGGGATCCGAGTCTATGTGGGAGACAGGGGAGGAAATGAGATAGCATTACCCACGATTGTTTGAGGAATAACAGGTTTTGAGGATGAAACCTATATAAGGGGGTAAACTTGTAAAACCCGGTTATTCTTTTAAAGATATGAAAGAAAAGAAAGAATAAAGGTGAAGAAAAAGAAAGAAACACAATAAAACCCAAGTATAGGGACTAAAAGTGTCCAAAAGGACAAAATGTTTGAAAAGTGGGTGTAAAAGGTGGCATGGCCGCCCATGTTGTCCACACACCCACATCATTTGGATTTTTAGAGAGAGAAAGAAAGAAGAGCAGAAACTCTCAGGTTTTTGAAGAACAAAAGCAGGAAGTCGAATTCTAGGTAAGAATTCATGAGTTCGATGATGTTTTCAATTGGCCTTAGCCACAGTTATATGCATATGTGTGTTTATATGTGTTCGGGTGTGTTTTTGGTGGGTTTCTAGGCGGTTGAACTTAATTGCAAACGGGTTTTGAAGAAGTCATAACCAAAGGTTGTTAAGGTGAGCTCTAAAACTCCCTTTTTACTGATTCTAAATGATTTTGGGACTGGAAATACATATGTGAATGTTTTTATAAAAATGGGTATTGCACCCATATGTTGTGTGCGTGTGTTTGCGGGTGAGTTTTGAACTTGAGGCAATGTATATGTTTGATCACGTTATGATTATTTTTCTCAGGCTTAGGATGTATGAATTACGCTTGGAACAGGTTATATGATGGTTGGGGTGTGAATTATGATGTTTAAGTGAGATTTAGACCGCCTATGCGCCCGAAAAGTGGCCCATGCGCCCAACTAAGAATAACTGCCTAAGTGTCCCATGCGCCCAAAACCTCATGTGCCCAAATAATACCCATGCACCTAGAAATAGGCTGAATTTGACTAAGTGTTCAATTGCCCAGGATTCCTATGCGCCTATGCACTCATGCGCCTGCATAGTGCCTATGCGCCTAGAATTGCCCAGAAGGCTATGCGCCTGAATAGTTCCCATGTGCCTTAAGCCTTAGAATTATTTTCTGAATTTGGGGAAAATGTAAATCTAGGCTTTGACTTGGGAGGTTCAAGGGGTTTATGTAAGTAGACTTTTTGAAGTCATTGATGATGTGATGGGTGCTGTATGATGTGGCATGAATGATGATGTGATATGGTTGATGTTTATGTATGATCGTATGTATGAATGATGGTGCCTTGTATGGTGATGTTTGTATGTTCATGTTTATGTTCCTTATTATGTATGTTATTTTCTTGTCGCTTTACGTTGAATATGTATGAATGAAATGAAAAGTATTATGTAACGTAAAGTGGAAGATAATGAGAAGGGGAACATAACAAAAGAATGCGTGCATTAATGAACGAATGAAAGTAAGAAAGTCTTCCATGCAATGTATGGAGGTTCACACCCAATGAAGGGTGTTAGCTCAACTGTGTGCGGGTTAGTGTTGGGTATTCTACCTTGGAAGAAATTGAAGATTTCAATATTATTGAAGTTGAAGACTTGAAACACGAAATCAACAAAAATATTAGTCTAGGGTTTATATTGTAATTATTTGTATTGCTAGACTAGTATATGTATTAGAACAAAATATCAATGTAAGGTGTGACTAATTCACCACTTGTTAGGGTGAATTAAGTTCATCATCCACAACAATATATCATCATCCTTCAAGGATGATGATTTCAACAATATATCAATAAACATCAACATTAAACCAGTTGTGTTCATCATGTTCATCATCATTATTATATTTTAGCATCTAATCATTCAAGTTCTTGTCTTTATCAATATGAATCCTAAGATCCATGCTCATTGTTCCCGTTCATATTGGTAACACACAATTGGTATCAGAGCCAGAGTTGATGAATTCATATATATTTTAATGAGATTTTATGTTTAGATTGCTCAAATTATTGAAGATTTGAAGCAAACAATTCAACAATCAATTCAACATTCATGTTTGCGGACGCCTCAAGCATCAAACAAATTAGGGTTTGCGGCTGCCTCAAGTATCAAACAAATGAGGGTTGCAAAAGAAGATGTCGTAGGCAGATTGTGTCAAAAGTTTGTAGGCTACAATGGCAGCTACCAAAGATGTCCTTGGTCAATCAAGGGAGCTGTCGAATGCAGCTTTTGCGAACCAACTATGGTTGTCGATTAGGGTTTTATCACAATTAGGGTTGCGATTTATTTTCTTTTGTAATCGAAAGAGGGCTGCACATTAGGGTTTCAAAATTAGGGTTTGGAACCTAGGGTTGCAAATGGGCTCGTGAACACCATTGGGTTTTCTTTCTTGGGCTCCATCATTAAACAAAATCATTAGTTGGAATTGGCTCAAGGATTGAAGATTAGGCTTATGATCAACAAAACGAATTTGGACTTTGTATTTGGGCTCTCATGAACAAAAACAAGTGACTTAATATAGTGATACCAAGTTTTGAAGACCTCGCTTACGCATCAACAACAAATTTCTTGACCTTGGACAACTATTCAACAAAAACAAGATCAAGCTTCAATTTACATTGGAAATCTACAATTTAGGTGGAGTATTGTTCGGTATTCTACCTAAGAAGAAATTGAAGATTTCCAACATTATTGAAATTGAAGATTTGAAGAACAATAGCAATAAAATATTAGTCTAGGGTTTGTTTTGTAATTATTGTAAATGCTAGACTAGTATATATATATTAGAACATATTATCATTGTATGGGTGACTAATTCACCACTTGTTAGGGTGAATTAAGTTCATCATCAACAACAATATATCATCATCCTTCAAGGACGATGATCTCAACAATATATCAATAAACATCAAACATTAAACAGG
Source organism: Flaveria trinervia (assembly GCA_025506515.1). Lineage (NCBI taxonomy): Eukaryota > Viridiplantae > Streptophyta > Magnoliopsida > Asterales > Asteraceae > Flaveria > Flaveria trinervia. The sequence continues at coordinate 22,523,371 of CM046453.1, read as the reverse complement.
TTGGTGTTCTTCATCGTGTTCATCATTATTATATTATTCATCATGTTCATCATTATTATATTTTGGCATCTAATCATTCAAGTTCTTGTCTTTATCAATATGAATCCTAAGATCCATGCTCATTGTTCCATTTCATATCGGGAACACACAATTGTGCGTTCCCAATATGAACGGGAACAATGAGCATGGATCTTAGGATTCATATTCATGATAACAAAACTTGAATGATTAGATGCTAAAATATAATAATGATGATGAACATGATGAACGGAAATGTGTTTAATGTTTGATGCTTATTGGTATATTGTTGAAATCATCATCCTTGAGAGATGATGATATATTGCTATGGATGATGAACTTAATTCACCCTAACAAGTGGTGAATTAGCCATACCTTACAATGATATTATGTTCTAATATATATTCTAGTCTAGCAATACAAATAATTACAATATAAACCCTAGACTAATATTTTTGTTGATTTCATGCTTCAAGTCTTCAACTTCAATAATATTGAAATCTTCAATTTCTTCCAAAGTAGGATACCCAACAATACTCCCCCTAAATTGTAGATTTTTAATGTGAATTGAAGCTTGATGTTGATTTTGTTGAATAGTTGTTCAAAGCTAAGAACTTTGTTGTTGATGCGGAAGCGAGGTCTTCAAAACTTTGGAACAACCATTTTTTTTGTTTTTGTTTTTGATGTTGGCGGCCCAAACAATTAAGTCCAAGTTCACCTTTTCTTTTGATGTTGGCGGCCCAAACAGTTAAGTCCAAGTCCACCTTTTCTTTTGATGTTGGCGGTCCAAACAAGTAAGTCCAAGTCCACCTTTTCTTTTTGTTTTAATGATGTAGCCCAAGAAACAAAACCCAATCGTGTTCACGAGCCCATTTACAACCCTAGGTTGCAAACCCTAATTTTGTCTCCCTAAGGTGGCCGCAAAGGAACTTTGGTTTGGCAACCCTAATTAGGGCAGCCCTAAGTCGCATGAGGCTCTACTTGGCAGCCGTATTTGGCAGCCATGTTCGGCCTCATCACTTGGTTCGCAAGGCATCCTCATTCGGCAGCCCTAATGTGGTTCGGGAGCAGCCTTATTTGCAACAAACCCTAATCCACAAGAGCATTCATTCAGCAGCCCCATTTTGGCAGCCGCAAATGGCATTTGGCAGCCCTATTTGCAGCTTCTTTTGGTTTGCAAGGTGACCAATGCAGCCTACATACGGCACCCATATTCTGGCAGCTTCATTCGGCCGCAAGAATCCCACAAGGCAGCTTCTATTTGGCTCGCAAGAGAAACCCTAATTACCATGATTGAGGCAGCCGAAAACCCTAGTTGATTGAAACTTGAGGCAGCCGCAAACCATAATATTGATTGATTGTTGAATTGTTTTCATCAAATCTTCAATAATTTCAGCAAACTAAACATAAAATCTCATCAAAATCAATATAAATCCATCAACTCCAGCTCTGATACCAATTGTGTGTTCCCGATATGAACGGGAACAATGAGCATAGAGCACTTGCTTTGTGCAATCTCGTTGATGATGAAGTGAAAGATAATGAACATGCTTATTAAGACACAAATTTTATGTATTGTGATGTATGCATGGTCATTATATAATGGATAAACTTTATATTTTCTTTTAGTAACTAAAACTAGAACCCACTCAGCAAAGCTAACTTTTATACATAATAGTTGTTAGGTAAATATTGATGCTGAGGATGGCACTAAGGAGCTACTTGGAGAGCTATGGATAGCATTCCTATTTGTGAAATCTTTTATTGTAATTCAATAAAAAGTGCCATGTTTTATTTACAAACGAAGGACAAATGTACGAGTACAATATGATTTCCAAGTTTTAAATGAATGTCTAATTATTTCCGCTTTGTTCTTTTGTTATTAAAATATTTTATGCTATGATTAACCAACTTTGAGGCTTCCCAGGAACAGGGCCTTACATATATCAACCTGTCATACCCTTAAAATCCACTTGCGGGGTTTTACCGCTAGGCGAGTGAACAAACCAGAATTATAGTCACTAGTTACTCAAAACGACACTATATGCCACAATTAAAATTAAATCAACCCAAAATCAAAATTTTAAAACAATGCAAAAGCGTTTTGTAATTAAGACAAACCCAAAGTATATAAAATTCAATTTGGAAAAACATGCGCCAACCCAATAATTAAACTCAAAAGTAAAAACCAAGCGTCATGTCATAAATATGGAGTCATAAAATGCATGCTTTACTTGTGATGTGCTCCTACGGGCAACTCGAGTTAACGACTTGAGAATAGCATACTAAAAGCATCAACACAATGGGTGGTGAGTTCAAGAGTTTGCCTTAAACATAATTCGTAACATTTGTAAAACATAAGAACTGCATTGAAATAGATTGCTAGTCTATATTCATAAGTAATAACCATAATGATTTCATGATTGAAGCTGACAATGTTGCATTTGTTTCCTTCTGTCATGACTTACGGAGTCATGACAATGTTTGTGTTTAGGACAATATTGCACCCGTTTGACCTTGAGTCACACAGGTGGGGCATGCCAAACCCAGTAGTACTACCAAGATTTACAACTAGTTACCATTATTAATGATCAGAAAGTGTGAGGACTTTCAAGGTATGATACACTATGTTAAATTATACACAACTTATAATAATAGTAAAGCATTTATAAACAAGTATGTTATCTCCCCCAAAAGAGAGTGCATAAAAGTGTGGGGCATGAACTCACCTGATGTGCAAACGAACGATAATAAAAGCTAACAACGGATGGAAAGAGAACCCTTCAAAGGTTACCTAAAACACGCAAGTACATAAGTATGTGTACACAAAAACCTTAACAACCCTAGGTGCTCAATAAACACATTGACCCAAGGCTTTGGAAAGCAAGACTCATTTAAACTAGTTGACCCGTTGATGACATATTAATTGAAATCTCGTTTAATCAAGCATTTCAACTTGTCATACAAGATTATCATACAAGTTATTCACATATAGCATAATACCAACCTCTTGTTCTATAAAGATCATCATATATGAAGTCTAGTCATACACTACATGCCATGTGAAGCCACTCACAAATTCATATCCTAAACTCTTCTAATACTACTAAGTAGGTGCCTCAGGTTCATAGGTGTGTATACAATCATAATCACATTAATCAACAACATGTACAACAATCAACATATAGCACAATGATCAATTATAATCTTAAAGATGATTCCCTAATCACTTATCATAATCCATCATCATGTATAGTCATCAAGAACCTAATTCCTCTAAATGATCATTCAAGCATCTATACAACTCAATTAACACATTCTCCCACATTAGACATCATCAATAAACATTCTAACATGTTCCTAACATCATGAACATTCCCAATTCATAATATTGACTGATCTACAAAAAAAATGTTTCCCATTTCGGAAAGTAACACCCAAAAATCAATCTAATCTCCAATTCATTCACGAATTCATTAACTTCATGCCTAATCAAGTTTATATCATTCATCTAAACATGATAATCTTCACCAATTCATCATAATTCCCAAACCTCATAAATAAAAGTTTCTACTAATAGTAAGGTATGAACAATCACTAGATTTCATGATTTTTCTTGCACAATCCATGTAAACCAACATCCAAAAACTGTATCTAACATCATCAAATAATCAAGTAATGAATTCTAAGAAGAAAAACTTTTCCTCGTAAGGCGATGTGTGAAATTCATGATCAAATCATGAATTTCTTGCATAATCTAATGTTCATACAACATAGCTAACATCATATTATCATCTAACAATCATTAATGTCATCTTTTCATCACCAATTTACAGATTAGGGTTCATCAAGAATAAAACCCATGAAAAACTAATCAAAACTAACCTTTAGGTGTGCTTAGATGATGATTAGCAAATGAAAACAACTTGTAACACTTGAAACCAATTCAAATTCGACTTGTATGCTTGTTCTTGGATCAATTTCGCAAGGTGAGGGTGTGTGGTGATTGTTCACGGACACAATGGGGGTTTGGGGGCTAGGGTTGGGTTTTGTGATACTTTACATAATTAAGAATTTATACTCTAATCCCTCTTAATTATATATTATAAAAATTAGCCTTTTTTGCACTTTTTAAATAATTTTAACGATAAGTTACAAGTATTATTAGTCAATAATAATAATCATAAACATTTTTCAACTAACAAAAAATTCACGAAACATGTATATATATATATATATACATTTATGGCATAGATGTCTCGGTCATTCAAACTTCAAGAACATGAACAAGCTTGCAGCAGGAAACATGTTATTGGAATTCCTTCAAAGAAGTTCGTAACATCAGATCACCGCAAAGCATGTTTGAAGGGAAAACAACATAGAGCATCTTATAAGACCAAACAAATAAACTCAAACTCAAAACCTTTACAAATGTAACACATGGATCTATTTGGTCGTGTAAACATACATAGTATCGGGAAGAAATCGTATTGTTTAGTCATTATTGATGATTATACATGATTTTCTTGGGTTTTCTTTCTTCATGCGACATCTGAAACAACTGAACTTTTAAAAGAATTTATCATTAAAGTATAAAATCAATTATATCAAAAGGTTAAAATAATGAGAAGTGATAATGGAACCAAATTTAAAAATGCTAATATTGATAGTTTTTATGCAAACAAAGGAATAATTCATCAGTTTAGTGCCCCTAGAACTCCACAACAAAACAGAGTTACAGAAAGGAAGAACATAACTTTGATTGAAGCAGCTTGTGCAATGTTAGCTCATGCAATGATTCCTATCACATTCTAGGGTGAACCAATATCAACTGCCTGTGTTATTCAAAATCATACTCTATTGGTTAAGGACAACCAGAAAACTCCTTATGAGTCAATGTTTGGCAGGAAACCCAATATTTATTTTCTTAAATCTTTTGGATGTCCTGTTTTGATTTTAAATTCAATTGACCATCTAGGCAAATTTTATTCAAAGTCTGATGATGGATTCTTTCTTGAATATTCGTCCACTTCGAAAGCGTATATAGTTTATAACTCTAAGACGAATGTTATCATTGAAACGTTAAATGTTAAATTCCTGGAAAACTCTTTTCCATCAGTTGCAAATGGTCCAAAGTGGTTATTTGATTTAGATTCATTAACAAACTCATTTAATTCTAATCTGTTCGAATCCTCATGTGTCATCAGGAAACAAGCAGGAGATCGTGCAATCTTCAGTAAGGATTTTGATTTTGATTATATGGATGATACAAGTCCAGATTATCCATTTTTCTCTTTTACAAGAGATCCTCTATTCTCTACAGAGAATCTTGAGCAACAAAATCATGAGTATTGAGAAGTTCCTGAAGATTCTGATGTTTCTCAACCTATTCCTAATGATGGACTAGAAATTCACCATCCTAAGTCTGGAAATTCATCTGTATCTAGAGATATAGATGTGAATGACAAGTTTGATTACTTTGTCAATTTTCCAACTCAAGTTCCGAATTTCATTCCACATTCCTCAACTTGATTGCACCAGCTCTCTGAACTGAACCAAACTAATTTGGATGTGAATGTTCAACAAGACGACATTCCAACTACTCGTATTCACAAGAAACATCTCTCAGATTATTGGTCCTTTGAATGAAAGAACAACGCGAAGTCACTTTGAACGAGCAAATATTCACTTGTACTCATGATTTATTTCTCAAATTGTCCCTAAAAACATTTGTAAAGATTAATGAAGAGGCTGATGCAACCTAAACATCTTTAGTCTTTCTTGCGTGCTGCATAAGTGCATTAAAGTGGAATGCTTCGGAAGTTTCACATGTGCAACAGAAATACTCTAAGTGTGAAATCTTCCGAAGCCAAGACCACATCTTCCAAAGCCAAAGATGAAGTCCTCCGAAGCATCAGAGACAAAGTCTTCCGAAGCTTCAAATTCATGAAGACAGATTTAATCCGAAGACTTTTAGTAACATGCTTTATCTGATGTACTGTTCCATAAAGCTGGACACCTTTCCGTTGCAACTCTGCAAGTCACCAACTAACATGGTTTGGTGAAAATGTCCATGCTTTTGGTAACTGTGCATTGAGGTCATGAGTCTGTAACTTTCTACTTTATGTACTTTATCCTTTTTGTAATAGACAAGGTTGTGAGATATGGCATGTCATAGTCACTAGTCAAAAGACAATCTGCCTTTTGACTCTACAATTGATTTTGTGTGTGTCTAGTCAATTGTATCTAGCTGGCTTTCAAAGTATAAGTATCTCATGTTCTTGTATCTTTCCATTATGCTTTTGTAACACTTGTAATAGAACATAAGAAAGCAATATACTACATTCTTGAAAACCAAACACTTGTGTTCTTTGTGTTCTGTCTTATATATTACTTGTGTTTTTAGTATCACCACTTGGTTAATCTAGTTTACTGTTTGATCTAAGTTTAGTTTATCTCCTCTTTGTGTTATTGGGTTGTAACTCTACACCCTTCAACGATCCTGCATTTGGTATCAGAGCATTCCAGGCTCTTGATATAAGATCTCACCATCTTTAGATCCCTCACACATACAAATACTAAACTTTTCAAATGGCAACCATTTCCAAAACTGATATGGAAACTAGAACCATGAACAAGACCCCACTGATCACTCTTGATGAGTTCGACACCTGGTGTTTAAGAATGGAAGGTTTCATCAGGTCTCTTGATTCAAGAATGTGGGAGTCTATTGAGAATGGACCTTTCATACCAAACACACCTTCTGCTACTGGTGTTGGTATGATTCCCAAAGATGTGGCTAACTACTCTAATGAAGATAGGAAGAGAGTAGAGATAGACAAAAAAGCCATGGTAGCTCTTCAAACTGCCCTCCCAAAGTCTGTATAAAGAGGTTTCAAGAAGTGCAAAACAGCCAAGCAGTTATGGGATGCATTAAAACTAGTGTATAAGGGTTCTTCTGAAGCCAAGGAGAACAAGAAGGATCTCCTAAAGTAGCATTTTGAAAACTTCACCTTCAAAACAGGTGATACCATGACTCAGCAGTACTTCAGGTATGTGAAGATAGTGGATACCCTAGTGGATGGAGGAGTTACTCTTGAAAACAGAGACATTATAAGGAAGTTCATGTCCTCACTTCCTAGGCAATGGACACACTACTGTGTGGTGATCAAGAGAACTGAAAATCTTAAAACTCTTACTCTGACAGAGTTATACGGGATTCTCAGTGGCTACGAGATGGAGATGAACATGCATGGTTCATCTGGCAACTCCAACAATGAAATGGGTTCAGCCCTACATGTGGTTGAAAGGGACAGCATAGAACCCAAACATCATCTCTTATGCTACCCTGACAACTCACCGAAGGGTCCTTTCATCACCTTCCCAGAGAGACCAAAGGAGAACTACACTCAAGAAAGCCCATTCCAAGAGACAAGCTCTTCTCAAGCTTTTGTGTCTTCTGATGAAAGCTATGGCAACTCTCTTTTCACTCTTGAAGACCTGGACTGTATCCATCCAGATGATCTGGAATACATGGAAATAGTCCAGCAGATGGCTCTTCTCACTCACAGAGCCCAGAAGTTCTACAAGAGGATTGGAAGGAAGTTTCCAAGCAATGCAACCAGTGGAAAGTTTGGACTGGACAAAGGCAAAGTCAAGTGTTACAACTATAACCTGATGGGCCACTTTGCCAGAGACTGTAAGGCACCTAGAACAAATGATGGCCAAACACAATCCAGACCAAACTACACTGATAGAGCTCTCCATAATGAGAAGCCAAAGCAGCAAGCTGCTGTTGCTGTTGAAGAAGGATGCTTTGACTGGAGCTTTCAGGTGGAAGATGCCTCTCCAAACCAAGCACTGATGGCAGATCGTGATGATGCCAAGGTATTGGAACATCTCTGTACTCCTGAATGCATTGCTAAAGTTAACAGGTACAGGTCCTATAACTTGGAACTGAGATCTGATGTTAAGTCCTTAAACATTTTAAAATCTGATTTTAGAAAGACTGAAAATGCTTATAAGCTGAAAATAGAGGACTTGAGAAAACCATTTCAGTTCTAAAACATGAACACCCAGATTTTAGGACTCAAATTAAAGATCTCATAACCAAGTTAATTGAGTGCCAGGCTGAGCTTGTGATCAGCAAAGCCAGGGCAAAAAAGAGTGTTCTTGAAGAGGAGATATTCAAGAACATGATATCCTCATCCCTGCCCAACAAAGTGTGCTATCAAAACAGACAGGGACTGGGATCCAATGAGATAGCTCCTCCACACACAATCTTGTCATAAGATATCCTAGGTGTGGAACTTGTGAAAATGATCTTCCTCTCATAGATCCTATGAGTGAGGAGGATGAAGAAGAGATAGTGAAGAATCCCTCTACAAAGAGTGAAGATGAGGATTCCAAGAAGGACCATTATCCTTCTCAGGAGAAAGTGAAGACTGTGATGACCAAGTCCATGAGAAAGAACATGATCAGAAAGAGCAAAAGAAAGGCAAGAAAGGCTCAAGAAATCAAGGCCACTTTTGATTCTAAGCACAAACAAGTTTTTAGTTCTGCATGGTTTAAAGTGGTAGGGACTGAAGACATCAACCAAAACTCCTCTGCTAAGAGTTCTGGTTCTTGTTCAACTCATCTCAGCAGCAATAAGAAGACTGATCTGCTGTGTATCACTGCTACACAGCCTGGACCATCAATCTCCAAGCACAGTCCTCAGCCCAAGAGGACTGTCTCAGCATCTGCAAAGATGAAGGTGGAGAAGGGAAGTGACCAAAGACAGTCTTACTCTCAAGACAAGGCTCTTGTGAAGAAGAAGATGAATTGTGTTATATGTGACAGCACCACTCACATTGCAAAGGATTTCCCTTCAATCCTAAAGGTACTGTCCATATGGCCAAAACAAAGGCTTCAAAGAGTTCTAAGAAGATTCAAGCTTCGGAAGGAAAACCAGTTTCCTTTGGAAGTTTCAAATCTAACAAGAAGGGAAGTGGAACATTCTCTTCGGAAGAATATTTGGTCTCGGAAGAAAGGAGTTCTTTCGAAGCACTGATTTCTACTGTAGTGTTTGCAGAATCTTCCAAAGGTTTAGTCATCAAAACTTCTGAAGCTCCAAAAGCTTCTAAAGTTTTGAAGGTCAAGTCCAAGACTCCAAAGGTGGTGTGGATATCTAAGAAAGACCAAGTGACTGAGATTTCTCCATCAAAAACAGCTCAAGATCCTCTTAGTACAACCATAGGATCTATTACTGTTAAATTACCTTCTGCAAATGAGCCTAATACAAGCAAGGCTTGGGTTTTCAGATGTAACTAATCATTCTCTTTTGTGCAGGGACAACTGAAGACAGACAGAAATGTCTAGATCATAGACAGTGGCTGCTCCAGGCACATGACTGGCAATAGATCACTACTCTAGAACTTTGAAATGGTTGATGGAGGACCTGTTGCTTTTGGAGGTGATGAAGGTGGTTACATTTCTAGAAGGGGCAATGTCACAAATGGTAAGCTCAGCATAGAAAAGGTAAACTTTGTAAAGGAGCTTCGATACAATCTTCTGACTATATCTTAATTTTGTGATCAGAGTCATAACATGCTATTTACTGAGCATGAGCGCATTGTTCTTAAGCCTGGTGTGGTCATTCCTCATGAGCATATCCTGCTTAGAGCCCCTAGGAAAGGAAACATGTACAAGATGGATTTTCAAGAAACCTCTCCCTCTAGAGAAGTTTCATGCTTTCTGTCTAAAGCCAATAGTGATGAGTCTTTCCTATGGCATAAAAGAATGTACCATGTAAACTTTAAGAACATGAATAAGTTAATTAAGCATGACTTGGTAACTAGAATGCCAAAGAAAGAGTTTACAAGTGATGACCACTGTGTTGCATGCCTGAAAGGGAAGCAACATAAGGTACCTCACAAGCCTAAAGAAAAGAAAACTCAATCACTATCCCCTACACTTGTTACATATGGATCTTTTTGGCCTCACCAGTGTAATGAGTTTAGGAAGGACCTTATACTGTCTAGTGATCACAGATGACTTTACAATATTCACTTGGTTTTCTTCCTTAGAACTAAGGATGGGACTCCTGAGATTCTGAAAATTTTCATCTTGAAGATTGAGAATCAATTTGATCACAAGGTCAAGATCATAAGATGTGATCAAGGAACTAAATTTAAGAACCATATCGTTGACACATTCTGTGATGAAAAGGGTATTACAAGATGTTAGGATCACAGTATCTAGTTTGATCAATTAGATTGGATTTGCAGCGGAATGATCACACAAATTAACAAATTTAAACAAGAACACATGAAATATATCAATGAAACAGTATTTGTTATAGAGAGAGAAAATCTGCCAAAAGGAATATATTTGTTCAATCCACGCTTTGGCTCGGCTTATCGCCCGGTTACAATTAGGTGATCTTTCCTTTTAAAAGGAAAGCTGACGTCAGCTTATGTCACTTGACAGTGACATCTAACTATTATTTAACTACTGAAAGTTAACACAACTACTGAAGATGTCAAACAGCTGACATCTTCTAACAAAAATACTAAGTGTTAACTGTCACTATAACTACTGAAAATAAACTACTGATACTACAACGACTAAAGAACATGCTCTTCAGTCGTTTTACAAGTACTGAAACAAAAAATAAAACTACTGAAAGGAAACCATCACAACAACTGAAGAATGCTTCTTTAGTTGTGGTGACAAACTCTGAAAGCTTTAGTACTTGGACTTTTTGAACTTCAGTTGTTGTCATCAGCTGATGTCTTCAGCTTATGTCTTCAGTCTTTGTATTTCAGCTGTTGATCTTCAGCACTTTAGTCTTCAGCTATTGAAGTCTTCAGTACTTTAGTCTTCGGCTATTGATCTTCAGACTTTGTCAAACAGCTGATCAAGTCTTCTTCAGTTGTAGTGATGTCTTGTAGGACTTAAAGGTTTTTCCTATCTGGCTCATTGGTTCTTTTGGTCCAACAAACTCCCCCTAAACCAATGTAACCTAAACTTTTAAGCTTATTAAAGATGTCCCACTTATTATGGTAGAAAGATTGGTCTTTTGTCTTCTACATCAGCTCAGAAGTGACCCTTGTAAGCACCGGCCTGGGAAGAAGTCTCAAAGATCTGTTTGGCAAAGGATGGATGGGAACTTTGTCTTGGGGAGCTGGACACAAAGCTGTTACCCCATCCATGAGATCTACTTCCCAAATATGAGTCTGTAAGACTCCTTGTATAGGCCTCAATGAAGGTTACTTGTTCCTCCATGGTAAGCTCTTCTGCTTCTCCTTCAAAGAGTGATTCAGGCCCATAGTACTAAGATAGGTATTTGACCTGCTTCCCATTTTTTAGCTCCACGGTTGTTATGATTCTATATGCAAATTCATCTGGGTGAATACCCTCTAAAAACAACTGGAGCTCATTCTTTCTAACTTCCTCAAGCCTCCTATATACTAACCCCTTTTTCACCACTTTATTCTCTAACATCTTTTGTGGTGGCAGTTTAGCTTTATAAGCTTTCTTAAAGTCATCTAGGATCTCCCAAGGTGATACTACAAAGGCCAGAGAGCTCACTTCATCTACAATCTTCTTTACTTGGCCAATGTATCTTGTGGAATATTTTTCTTTTGAATCCTATGAGACACCCTGGGATCAGGCCAAATCCTCACTCTCTCTTTTTGATATTGAAATATGTGTCTTAGAGTGTATAACCTCTGAGCATGTTTCTTCATGTTGATGATTGAAGATGTGGCAGCATATGCTTTGTCAACTCTTCTCAACAATTCCTCATCATGTTGTTTGTGAAGCTCTTCTTCTTCTAGCTTCACTTTCACAAATTGTCTTTGAGATTCAGGAGTAATTGTTGGAGAGTGACGTACGGCCTTAGGCAACTGTATAACAGCTGAGATTGGCAGCCTATCTTCATTTTCATCATTATCTTCTTCTTCCTCTTCTAGCCTTAGTAACCTTCTCGTCCTCTTCTGGGGTACATCATCGACTATTGGTTTTGTGGGTAAGGGAGTTGGTTTAGTGGGTTGTGGTTATGATGGTTTTGGTGTGGGAATGTTGACAGGCTGTTCTAGCATTTTAGATGTAAGTGAGGCTTTGGATTGTTTGACCAGTTCAGTCCTGCTCCTAGCACCAGCTTCATTCAAAGCTTCAATGACCAACCCTTCGTGTATACTTCAGATGAATAGATCTTGGTGGTTACTGCCAAGATGCTGTCCCTGGACCATGACTTGATTTCAATCAATGATCTTCCAAGATATTTAGCTATAAACCTGATCATGATTTCTAATCTCTCCCTTTCCATCACACTATAACTGGCCCATCTTGATTGTATCTATTCTAGTTCCAGCCTTCTGATCTCAGAATCTTATGTGGCCGCGTCATGACCATGTCTAAATAGATGATCTATAATTGTATCCATTGATCTGCTATGAGCTTCATTAGCATCTTTAACAAGGTCTTATAATGATTTCTCTTCATCAGCTCCTGACTCAGCACTTTTCTTTCTTTTATATGTAATTAACTGCTCTGAGATTAGTTCTTTCTCAACCTCCTTTTCTTTCTCAGTCTGTTTCTCTGTTTCAGCCTCTTTCTCAGCATCAACTCTCTTTCTTTTCTTGTCTTTCACTGCCTTTGACTGTGCAGTCTCCCCCTTTTTGGTTGCATTGGAATCAGGGGTTTGGAAGGCAGAAAGAGATTTATGAACAGCATCATCAATAAGGGTTTGTAGATTTGAGGGAATCCTCTCATCAATGGCTTTATGCACTATATCAGTGATGATGGGAGTGATGTGAGGTAAGGAGTTTTGAAAGATAGCAACCATCTGCTCAGAGGGGTTCTGTCCTTGAGAGATGGTGCCGAAAGCAGAGGCTGGTGGCTTAGTTATGTGGGTAGGCTCAGTGTTTGGTAAGCCTTCAATTGAAGGTGCCATCTGTTGGGTTTGTGTGGTAGATGGTCTTTGATCCTGAGACATGTTGGCAAGCAGCTCTTTGAGTCTGCTCACCTCATTCTCGAGGATGGTATTGTGGGCTAGAACGTCGTAGAAAAAGCCCAGGTCATCATCATTCTGAGATGAATCACCTGACCTCCTAATTGAATCAGGATATACATGCTCTGAGTGTAGATCAGTAGTAGCATGTGCCCCTTGTTCGTGGTACTGGGGACTTCCTGCCTCAGGACTATGTCCTTCATCGGCAGTTGCCTCTGGTGAGGTCTTATGGATAGTAACAACTTCATCCTGATCATTTGCTGAAGCAGGAGAAGTGGCAGCCTCACCAGAAGTTCGAATCTCCTTTTCTACACTTGGAGATGGAACATGGTAACCCTTGTGCTGTGGGTTATCAGAAGCACTTTGTTCCTCCCCCTCAATGGCTAAGGCTATCCCAGTTTTGATTGGTATCTGGGGAGGGGGTGAGGAATGCAACTGAGTCAGCACCTTTGCAACTATTATGGTAGGACTTTGGGGGGCGGTTGCAGTGGGAGATGGTGTGAAGGCAGTATGCACCCGGGGAGAGTGGTGCATTTCAATGGCACCCTCCTCAAGTGAGGAAGGTTCCAGATGTATAGGTGCCCCATAGGTGGTTGCTACAGGCTCTGTTGAGAGGAAAGCTGAGCGGTTGAGGGTGGGTGAGTACGTGTATCTACTGGGGGGTTCTGACCAGTAGATATATCCTGCGTTTGTGTTGCAGGGGCATCCTAAGGGGACTTATTTCCCTGAGTAGCCTTTTTGGCTTTCTTGTGTTTGGGTTTGGTGGGGACTTTGGATTAGGAGGTGGTGGCTATGGGTTCCAGCTGCGTGGGTTTTCGCAGTTTGGCAGCCTGTTTGAGTGACTGGTCTGAGTTGTGCCTGGAGTATACTTCAGGCAATATAGCTATGGCAGGGACTCCAAGGCCAACAAGTCCCTCAGCTTTCAGTTGGTTCTCTATTATGGCCATTATGAACCGTGGATATAATATCCATCGGTTAGCGATAGGTTTGGAGGCCATATCCTTAAGTTCAAGAAATAATATTTTAGAAAAATTTTAGTTTTGTTGCTCAAGGATAGAGAAAAATACCTGCTGCCATCTGGTAGACATTTGATCCCACGACGAAGTCTTAGGGGCTAGGCAGACATTTACCATATGAAAAATAAGGCGTTCGGCGTCATGGAAATGCCTCTTTAAGATTGGTAGAAGCGTTGAGGTTACCCTGATATCCATATTGGGCAAAGGATAGATCAGTGATGCCCTTTGAATATCTAGCGGGGAAGGTGGCATCATCCGGGTGTAGTATTTGGCGAAGGATTACCGGAGTGATGACCACCTTCCGGGAGTTGACGAACGACTGGAGAGACTCGGTGGCATTCTCCCTAGTGGTATGGGTGACGTTCGTCCAGAACTGTGTCAGGGATTCGGCATTAATGGTAGGATTGATAAGGAAGGCCGTTTTGTATGAAGAATGGACCATGAGATCAATAGCAGTATCAAACTTCGTCCAGAAAGGTGATTTCGTAAGGTAGGCAACACAGTTGCGTCGTGGTTTAAGCTGCATGTTTGCCATTGATGTGAGAGAAGGTTTGGAGTTTTTGAACGTTAGGTTTGAGATGATGAAGCTCTGTAGGATTAGATATCTATAGGATAAGGGTTATGAAGCAACTGAAGGTTTTGGTGTTAGTCATCAGTAGTTTTAAACGATTGATGACGTGATGTTAACGTTCAGAGGTTGAAATAACTGAAGTCTTGGTTTTAGGCATCAGTAGTTATAAAACTATTGAAAAACCATTGTTTTGGCTTCAGATGTTGGAAACAACTGAGAACTTGGTGTTAGTCATCAGTAGTTATGAAACTACTGAAGACATGGTTTTGTCATCAGTTGTTGTAAACAGCTGACGACCTGGTGTTAGTCATCAGTAGTTGTCAAACTACTGAAGACATGGTTTTGTCATTAGTTGTTTAAGATGAAAAAGCAGTTTTAGAAACAACTGAAGAGAAAATTCCCGTCAGTAGGTTTCGTCAATTCTTAGCTTTTTAGCTGTTTCATACTGTCCTCAATACTTACTCATCAGACCTTTTGGCTGTTTTTCAATTGTTTCATAGGACAACAGTACTTATCTGTGTTTACTAACATCAGTAGTTAGAACTGCATCAGTAGTTTGTAACATAATTAGTACTATTTGTGATGTTTACTAATGATCATCAGTACTTGTTTACTGAGATCATCAGTAGTTGTCACTTATTCTAGCTGCAGCATACCAAGCCGTAACACAAGGTTTTGGAAAGTTGAACTATCCAAAGGCTTAGTAAAAATGTCTGCAAGCTCAGCAGCACTAGGCACAAACTTTGGATCAATCAGACCTTTTTCAAAACAGTCCCTAATAAAATGATGTCTGATCTCTATATGTTTGGTCCTAGAGTGCTCGATAGGATTCTTGACAATGCAAAGAGCTGAAGCACTGTCCATTAATAATGGAGTCTTAGTCTCTGTAATGCCATAATCCAAAAGTTGGTTCTGAAGCCAGAGTACCTGAGAAGTACAGCTTGCAGCAGCAATGTACTCTGCTTCAGCAGTGGATGTAGCAACAGATGTTTGTTTCTTACTCTGCCAAGAAATCAAACAGTTGCCTAGGAATTGACAGCCACCAGAATTGACTTTCTAGTTAACTTACACCCTGCATAGTCACTATCAGAAAAAGCAACCAATTTGCAAGAGTGTCCAGTGGAATACCATAAACCTAGAGATTATGTACCTTGCACATATCTAAAGATCCTCTTGACTGCAATCAAATGAGACTCTTTAGGAGTAGCCTGAAATCTAGCACAAACACAAGTTGCAAACATGATATCTGGTCTAGAAGCTGTTAAATACATCAAGGACCCAATCATACATCTGTAAAGTGTTTCATCAACAGCTTTACCTTTTTGATCTGCATCCACTTGTGTGGTGTTGCACATTGGAGTAGAACAGGGCTTACAATTTTGTAAATCAAACTTATTCAAAAGATCTTTTGTATATTTAGACTGATGAATGAAAGTCCCATCAGCCTGTTGTTTGATTTGCAACCCTAGAAAGAACTGTAATTCTCCCATTGCACTCATTTCAAACTTCGTTTTCATTAAATTGGTAAAGTCATCACACAACTGGGGATCAGAGGATGCGAAAATAATATCATCAACATAAATTTGAACAAGTAGCTTATGCTGATCCACCTTCTTAATGAACAAAGTTTTATCTATGGAACCTCTAGTGAAATTATTTTGAAGAAGGAAATTTGATAATGTCTCATACCAGGCTCTAGGAGCTTGTTTCAACCCATAAAGAGCCTTATCAAGCTTGTATACCCAATCTGGATGTTTATTATCCTCAAAACCTGGTGGTTGACACACATAAACCTCTTCTTTTATTTTACCATATACAAATGTGTTTTTAACATCCATTTGAAAAACTTTAAGATTGTGGAATGCAACATAGGCTAAGAACAATCTAATTGCCTCCAGTCTGGCGACAGGAGCAAAGGTTTCATCATAATCAATACCTTCTTCCTTTGCAAACCCCTGAACAACCAGTCTGGCCTTGTTCTTAACAATAAGCCCATTTTCATCTGTTTTATTCCTAAACACCCATTTAGTGCCTATTGCACACTTACCCGGGGGTAGAGGAACCAGTTCCCACACCTGCTGTTTGTTGAACTGAAGTAGCTCAAGCTGCATGGCTTCAACCCATCCATTATCTCTCAAAGGAACATGATAGTTCTTTGGTTCTACCTGACTGATGAAGAGAGCATAGAAGCAGAAGTTAGACAATTGACTTCTGGTTGAGACACCAACATTGATATCACCAATGATTTGAGACATGGGGTGATTCTTCAGCTCTTGGTACACTATGAGATCAGTGCAAGTGTTTGTAGCAGGCTCAACAGCAGCAGATGTTGATCCAGATTCTTGAAACCAAGTATTAGATGGCAAGTCAAATGAAGTAGAGGAATCAGAAATCTCATCAGCATTTGTTGTGGATGGAGCTACTGAAGCTATAGAAACATCAAGTTTAGTAGACATAGGCAGTTTGTCACTAAACAGGAAAAGGTGAGTACTGATATCATCATCATCTTCAGTACCACCAGGTGGAAGACTATTGACAGGAGCAACAGTTGGAGCCTGATAAGGAACGTATTGCAGTATATCCAAATCAAATAACTCCACAGGATTTTGTGGAATCTTGTCCTTTGGAGATTCATTAAACTTCACATGTAGAGCCTCTTCAACTAGCTTTGTTCTGCAGTTGAAGACTCTGTATGCCTTGCAAGTAGATGAATAACCAACAAAATACCCTGCATCCACCTTAGGATCAAATTTGTGGAGTTGATCCTTTGTGTTGAGAATAAAACAAGGACACCCAAAGGCTCTGAAAAATGAAATCTAAGGAGCCAAATGATGTAGAACTTCATATGGAGTCTTCATCAACATCTGATTTACTAAGGCTCTATTCTGCACATAGCACGCTGTGTTAACAGCTTCAGCCCAAAAGGTCAGTGGCAAACCAGAGTCAGCAAACATGGACCTTGCAGCTTCAATTAAGGTCCTGTTCTTTCTCTCAACTAATCCATTTTGCTCTGGAGTCCTTGGGATGCTAAACTGCCTCTTGATTCCCTTTGAGAGATAAATATCATCAAGTGTATGGTTTCTGAATTCTGTTCCATTATCACTTCTGATACACTTGACAGATAGGGAATACTGCTTCTCAACATACAACACAAAGTTTATAATCGTCTGAGCAGCGATATCCTTTGAATGCAAGAAGAAAGTCCATACAAATCTGGAGTAATCATCCACAATTACCAGACAGTATTTCTTCTTTGCCATACTGATTACTCTCACAGGACCAAAGATATCCATGTGTAGTAATTGCAAGCAGGCAATGGACATAGGTTCTTCAATAGGAGGGAAAGAAACTTTGTGCTGTTTTCCTTTCAAACAAGCAGTGCAGTTGTCTACACATCTGAACTCCTTCATAGGCAATCCCCTTACTAAACCATGATGTATCAGCTGATTCAAGTTTTTAAGATTCACATGACCCAGCCTTCTATGACATAGAATAGATTCTTGAGGAGAAGCCTTAGAAAATAGGCAAGGATGGCCTTTGAGATCTATTTTCTTGGAAAGATCTAAGGCGTACATTCTTCCTGTCCTGTTGGCCCTCAGGAGAGTGTGATCATCCAACATCTTATCAATCAAACTCAGAACTTGGATGACAGAATATTGTTCCTTCTTCTTCGGAACCATTTGGTTGGTTTCGGATTGTTCACCATAGGCTTATGTTGACCATGAACCACAGATGTCCAGCAACCTGAACTGTTAACAGATAGGTGATGGAGCATTCTTCGTTGCCATATGTTATACTCAGTCCTAACCAGCATCGGAGGCTTGGTTGAGGAACCGGTATTGTGAGGGTCATTAGAAGGAGTAGTCATAATCAGAATTCAGACAAATTCAAGGTAAACAAAGTAAATCTAGCTCAAAACCACTTCGAACCTTAAACAAAATAGCCAGAAGAAGCAGAGACTCAATCTCTATAACCGATTCTTGCAAATTTGCTAATTCGCTCAAACGTAGATAGAAAAAGAATAGTTTCAATGATCAATTGTTAAGTCGATCAATGATTAATCAGCTCTGATACCATTTGTTAGGATCACGGTATCTAGTTTGATCAATTAGATTGGATTTGCAGCAGAATGAGCACAGAAATTAACAAATTTAAACAAGAACACATGAAATTTATCAATGAAACAGTGTTTGTTATAGAGAGAGAAACTCTGCCAAAAGGAATATATTTGTTCAACCCACGCTTTGGCTCGGCTTATCGCCCGGTTACAATTAGGTAATCTTTCCTTTTAAAAGGAAAGCCGACGTCAGCTGATGTCACTTGACAGTGACATCTAACTGTTATTTAACTACTGAAAGTTAACACAACTACTGAAGATGTCAAACAGCTAACATCTTCTAACAAAAATACTAAGTGTTAACTGTCACTATAACTACTGAAAATAAAACTACTGTACTATAACGACTGAAGAACATGCTCTTCAGTCGTTTTACAAGTACTAAAACAAAAAATAAAACTACTGAAAGGAAACCATCACAACAACTGAAGAATGCTTCTTCAGCTGTTGTGACAAACTCTGAAAGCTTCGGTACTTGGACTTCTTGAACTTCAGTTGTTGTCTTCAGCTTATGTCTTCAGTCTTTGTATTTCAGCTGTTGATCTTCAGTACTTTAGTCTTCAACTGTTGAAGTCTTCAGTACTTTAGTCTTCGGCTGTTCATCTTCAGACTTTGTCAAACAGCTGATCAAGTCTTCTTCAGTTGTAGTGATGTCTTGTGGGACTTAAAGGTTTTTCTGATCTGGCTCATTGGTTCTTTTGGTCCAACACAAGACAATTTAGTGCTCCCCGGACTCCTCAGCAAAACGGTGTTACTGAGAGGAGAAACAGGACAATGATTGAAGTTGCAAGAACCATGTTGTCTGATTCTAAATTGCCTATCACCTTCTGGGTAGAGGTAGTCAACACTGCCTGCTATGTGCAGAACAGAGTTTTAGTAGTTAAGACTCATGGCAAAACTCCTTATGAACTTTGGCACAAGAGGAGACCTTTTATTGGTTTTCTCAGGTCATTTGGATGTCCTTGCACCATCTTGAATACCAAAGATCAAATTGCCAAGTTTGCTGAGAAATCAGATGATGGACACTTTATTGGATACTCTTCCTAAGCTAAGGCTTATAGAGTGTACAATCTCAGAACTAGAATTGTTGAGGAGTCAGCCAATGTAACTTTCAATGAACACACACCTTGTGTTAGTAGTTCTGGTCCGGCTTGGTTGTTTGATCTTGATTTGGTTACCAATTGTTTTAACAAATCCTGTGAGAATGTTTCAGGATCTGCAGAAAATTGAATACAAATGATCCTGATCCAAGATTTGAGCTAGGAAGATCATCAAGACATATATCTTCAGCTCCAGTTGGAACCACTTCTGCAAATGAAGTTTCTATTAGCCCAACAATAACAAATTCAACTGATACATCTGTTATGCCTTCAAATTCCAGCTCAGAGGCTCTATAACCGGATAAGAACACCTCAACTGTGGAAGACCACAATGGTGATGGTGACAGTGACCAAGAATTTCTTGATGCCACTAACCAAAGCATAGATGAGAACATCAATGATGTCACACACTTCTTGGATCAAGTTTCACTTGAAAAGTGTGCTGATGTGGTAGGAGAAACATCTATGCCAGATCAAAAAATTTTAATTTAGATCTTTCTCAACAACTTGCTGTGATCCCTCAGCTTAGGATCCACAAGTCTCACCCTACCACAAACATCATTGGAGATGTTGTCTCTGGGGTAAAGACAAGAGGACAAACCCATGAAACAAATGTTTGTCTTCACTCTTGTTTTTTATCCTAGATAGAGCCAAAGAAAGTTGATGAAGCTCTAAAGGATGGAAGTTGGGTTGAAGCTATGCAACAAGAGCTGCTTCAATTCAAAAGGCAGAGAGTTTGGAACCTTTGTCCTCTTCCTTCTGGGAAGACTACCATTGGATCCAAATGGGTGTTTAGGAACAAGAAAGATGATAGAGGCATCATCATCAAGAACAAAGCTAGACTGGTTGTTCAAGGATACACACAAGAAGAAGAGATTGACTACACTGATGTCTTTGCTCCAGTGGCAAGATTAGAAGCGGTTAGGATATTCCTGGCATTTGCTGCATCCAAGAACATCAAGGTTTTTCAACTTGATGTAAATTGTGCCTTTTTGTATGGAGTGATAGATGAAGAGGTTTATGTCAAACAGCCACCTGGTTTTGTAGATCCTAATCACCCTTATTATGTCTGCAAGCTTGACAAAGCTCTCTATGGGCTACATCAGGCACCCAGAAAGTGGTATGAGACACTGTCTGAGTATCTCTTTAAACATGGATACATGAGGGGTACTATAGATGGAACTCTTTTCATCAAAGGACAAGGAAAAGACATATTTCTAGTTCAAGTATATGTGGATGACATCATCTTTGGTTCAACTAATCCAAAGCTCTGCAAAGTCTTTGAGAAGCTGATGAAAGACAGATTTGAAATGAGTGCCATGGGGGAACTCAATTTCCTTTTGGGAATTCAAGTGAAGCAAGTTGAAGATGGCATCTTCATAAGTCAGTCAAAGTATGTTCATGACATACTCAAGAGGTTTAATATGACTAACTATAAGATTGCTAAGACACCCATAGCCAGAAACCACTCTCTTAGTCCTGATCTTGAGGGGGAGTGTGTTGATGAGCATTTATACAGGGCTATGATTGGGTCTCTTATGTATCTTACTGCTAGCAGGCCTGATATCATGTTTGCTACATGTATTTGTGCAAGATATCAAGCCAACCCTAAGATGTCTTACCTTATCATTGTCAAGAGGATTCTAAGATACCTCAAGGGTGCATCAACACTTCGCCTATGGTATCCCAAGAATTCTGACTTCAATCTGTATGCCTATACAGATAGTGATTATGGTGGTTGCAACATGACTGCAACATGTCAATTTCTTGTTGGAAGGGTTATCTCATGGCAATGCAAGAAACAATCATGTGTCTCTGCATCAACTGCTAAAGCTGAATACATTGTTGCTGTAAGCTGCTGTGCTCAAGTACTTTGGATTCAAAATCAGATGCTAGACTATGGATTAAACTTCAAGGAGACTCCCATTCACATAGACAACAACAGTGCTATCTCAATCGCAGAGAACCCTGTAAAGCACTCAAGGACAAAGCACATCAATATCAGGTATCACTTAATAAGAGATAACTATGAAAAGGGATTAATTAAACTAGTCAAGGTTCACACAGATGAACAATATGCTGATCTGTTTACAAAGGCTTTTGATGAACAGAGATTTAAATATCTTATATCAGCTATTGGGATGATCAACCTTGAGTAGATCTTTGTTAAATCTATTTCTTAATATTTCTTTAAAATTCATATGTGTCCTAAGTTGTCTAGTTCATTACTTTCATAAGCTCATCTTCTTTGGATGAAAATTCTTTTGAAGACTTTTCTTAGATTTTTGAAAAATTTCTGATACTTCGAAAGTTATGTTTTTTTAACTTTGGAAGTAAATTATGCCTTCAAAATAAATAACTGTCTAAGAAGTTTACCTTCGGAAAAGTTTTCAAATTTATCTTCCGAAGCTTAAATATTTGTCTCAGACACTTACTCATTTTTAGGAGCGTTTACTTCCGAAGCAAAATTAACTCTCGGAAGCTTTGTTAGTTTATAGACAAAGCACTCAAGTTTTTTTTTCTTCCGAAGCAAAATTTTCAAATCTCTCAGGAAATTCTTCCGAAGTCATTTTAGCGACCGACATCCGGATTTCAAATTTATCCTCTTTCATTAAACTTTATCTGAAATCCTTCTCACATATACACCCAATGGTTTCCCCCCTCTTTCTATCATCTGTTCTTCCTCCAACCTAAAACCCCAAATTTCTCTCTGAAATTTCTTTCTTTCTTCTTCCTTCGTCCTTAAGCTACTTCAAAATGGCCGACCTTGCTCATAGAAATGATCCCAACTTTACCATGCAGCTACACAGACAATACAATCAAGTTGCTCTGTTATGCTCTGAGAAAGATCATCATTTCTCAAAGGTTTGTCGTTTCTTGTCTCTATCAAACTACTTCACCACCCTCACCATTGATCCTCCACTCTATGAGGATCAGTTGCTTGAATTCTGGAAGACCTACTAAGAGGTCATTATGGATGGGGAGAAGGCACTGTCTGCCACAGTGCAGGGGAGAACAAACTTTATCACTCCGGCCATCATCAACTGACATCTTTAGCTGGATGATGAAGAAGGTGAGATGTTCTTCCCAAAGCAAGCTATTAATCATTCCTTTAAGCAGATGGGGTATGAGGGAGATTTCTCTGTAAAGACCTTTAGGAAAGGGAAGGTCTCATCCCAATAGAGATTCCTACTCCATGTGGTCATACACAGCTTATCAAACAAGCATGGTGGATGGGACCAGATTCCTGAAGATCTCTCCTTCATAGTCTATGGCATAGTTCAAGGGGTCAAATTCAGGTACTCTCAGTTTGTTTATACAAATTTGCTTGCTAATTTAGACCCCTTAGAATATTACATGTTTCCTAGATATGTCCAGTACATTCTTAACTGTGAACTGGGCTCATAGTTAAGGGAAAGAGGTAACATTCTTAAATTGGGACAGATGAAGCCTAACATCTTTAAAATATTGAGAAAGTCCACTATTGGATTCTCTGTGGTAGAAACAGCCCTAGTCCTAAAAATGTTAGAGCTCATTGCTCAAGGTGACAACCTAGCAGCACAAGCTAGTGTTGAATCCACACCTGCTACTTCCCAACCACCCACACAGCCTCAAATCTCCATCACCTACCAAAGAAAATACAAATAAACCCCTGCTCAGACTATTCAGTCTGTGGAGGTCCCTATATACTCACCCATACATGAAGAAGTGGACACTGGAGCTCCCATTTCTCCTAAGGAGCAGACGACTCCCATCTCTTCAAGAATCAGTGCTGAGGTTCCTCATGCTCAGCCTGATGAGCTCATTAGCCCTAATGCCTTAAGCCATCACTCTGAGTCTCAACACTCAAGTGATCAACCTTCAGGGGACAGTTACCATCCCTAGCCTATAGATCTCAACCAACCCATTCCTAACCTTGAATTCTATACTAATGAAGATATAGGTTTCAGTGAGCATAATGAATCTCTCTTCTTTCCCTCTACTCAAAGAGAGATGAGTACTACTGAGTCTCCTACATCTATCCCACATCAGTCACCTACAACTGAGGTGGACACTACTGAACCTGTTCAGGATGTCCATATGGAAAAGGCTCTCACTTCTGAAAGTGATTACATCATTGAGGCCTCAACCATGGCAACTCAGCCCACTGGCATCTCAACTGAGACTGGCAGTGAGCAGAGGAAATCCAATAGCCAAGAACTTAGAACTGGTCATGAGAGAAAGGACTCTAGTTCAATCTTCTCCAACCCCAGTGATTCTTCTAATGAAGATGAGGGGGATCTGAGACTAAAAGTGCAAAAACTGTCTAAAACATGCACTTACCTAGT
Organism: Flaveria trinervia; assembly: GCA_025506515.1. Classification (NCBI taxonomy): domain Eukaryota; kingdom Viridiplantae; phylum Streptophyta; class Magnoliopsida; order Asterales; family Asteraceae; genus Flaveria; species Flaveria trinervia. The sequence continues at coordinate 22,499,224 of CM046453.1, read as the reverse complement.
CTTAAAGGTCAGTCACCTTGAATCTCAGGTGACTACCTTACAACACAGGATCAATGATCAGTAACTTGAGATTTCATATCTTAAGAAAAAGCTAGCTGGGAGACCCTTAAGGAGAGCTCAACCAGGAACACAAGAACCTGTGCATGTGATTAACCTATCCTCCAGCTCACCTATGCAAGTGGGTGATGTTACCAAAAAGTGGGAGAAAGTCATTACAGCCACAGAACCTGGGAGTTCCTCCGAGAGATGGACATTGAGGACTCACCATCCTCACTTGCAACTGTGCATTCTCAGCAACCTCCTCTAGTTCACATTGATGTGGACTACACAAACTCCTTCATACAGAGTCTGTTTGAGGATGGGATACCAAGGGCTATGTCACCTTCATCATTCTACAATCACATTATGGGTGGAGGTATGACAATAACAGGAAGGCCCTCATCATCATAAGAGTTCAAGGACAGCAAGAAGTCTTCAATTTTTAGAACTTGGACTATTATGAAGGTCTGGATCTAGTCAACATGCCACTTGTCAACCCAAGCCAATCAAGACAAGCTGACAGACTGGCTAAAAGAATCCAAGACAGGATCATTGCAGATTTCAGCCTAAGAAGGAGACTAAGGCAATCAGGCAATGTCATCGTTCAACTGGATGTTGAGGTAGACCGTAACATTAGCTTCATAGGAGAAACCTTGACTAAAGACCCATTGATAGAATCTGAGAGCCCTGTCTCATCATCTCCAACTGCTGCAGAGATCCATACTCCTTCTGAGACACCTGCTGGTGAAGGTGCTTCTCAACCTCTCTCTAGCTTGAGCTCAGATGCTGCAACAAGGAATGATGGTCAAAGCTCTCTCCACCCTGAGTCACAAAGGTCTGAGAGTGATAAATGGAAAATAAAGATGTCATTTGAGGAGATTGAGGAGGAGGAGAGAGAGGAAAAGGAGGCTAAGGGAAGAAAGTTCCTTACTGAGCCTCCAAGACTAATGGAGTCTACAATCAGGGCTGCCCCCACACCAGATACTCAGAATGATGAGTTAAGTGCAGTCAGGATCAACTATCTGCAGACAAGGAACTATGACATAGATAATGTCATTTCTCTCCCCTTGGATGAACTGAATGAGTTGATTGATCTGGAAAGGTCAAGAGAGAAGAAGGAGGCAGAAGATGCAGAACTCCTAGTACAAGTCAAAAAAGAGAGAAGAAGAAAAAGATTGTACAAAGGTATCCTACCTTCTCACCAGTTCAAGAAAGTCCTGAACAAGAGGATGTGGTTCAATAAGAACCTCAGGTAGATAAGGAAGAAGACAGAATCAAGATGATTAACTACCTGAGTGCCACAGGCCTTTATCAGGAAGATGCACTCCTTCCCTTACCTTATGACTATATTGAGTTTGAGTATTTAAATCAATTTGAGCTTGAGTTAGTCAAGGAAAGAAAGACAACAAAGAAGAACTGAGGGAAGAAGCCGCAAAGTCAAGAGCCATCATCCAAAAGAGCGTGAAGATGTCTGCTGATAGGTAGAGGATGATGAGCTTCTTGAAGCTGTATGGATTCTCCGGAAGGAGACTTGGACCCATGTCTCTATCCACTATGGATGAGCATATCAGGGTAATCAAGCAGAAGATTAAGAGTGGAGAGCTCACTGACTTACACTCCACTCCAAGTCAGGCCCCACCTGAAGTGGAGGTTAAGGTTGAACAAATAGACATAACACAACCTGGACCTCCTGCTAATGCTTAGCAAGCTTCATCTTTTGATCCACAGCAGGGTCAACCTCCCTCTCCATCTGAACTTGAGGGAGAGGAAGTCCAAACTGAGAAAGACAGTGAAGATCAATCTCGTGCTGCAGCTAGTCTTCTCAATTAAAATTTGGAAAGAGCAGGAAAAGGATGGATTCTAAACCAAAGTCTAAGAAGAAGAAGAAGCGTGCAACCTGTTCTGAACCTCAGGATGAATCAGAACAGCTTGAGGATGTGCAGCCAGAGGAAGCTCAATCAACTCCAACTTCAGTAGCTCCTCGAGCATTAGGAAGACCCATCTTGTCTTGGACATACACCATAAATCAAGAAAGGTGGGATGTTATTAGAGATCAAGGCATTTAAGACATCTATACATGGCAAGATATGTTCAGTTGCCTCTGCATGACCTCTTTGACATGAGAAGACACTTTGATAGCCTGAAGGATCCTGATCATCTTAGGAAGAAAGGAATGGTGATCATCCTAATAAGGACTGTTAATATCTGAAGTTTTCTAAATGTTTTTGTAGCATCATCCTAGGGGGAGTTTGTAGAGATTAATGAAGAGGCTGATGCAACCTAAACATCTTTAGTCTTTCCTGCATGCTGCACAAGTGCATTAAAGTGGAATGCTTCGGAAGTTTCACATGTGCAACAGAAATACTCTAAGTGTGAAATCTTCCGAAGCCAAGACCAACATCTTCTGAAGCCAAAGATGAAGTCTTCCGAAGCCTCAAAGACAAAGTCTTTCGAAGCTTCATGTTCATGAAGACAGATTTCTTCCGAAGACTTTTAGTAACATGCTTTATCTGACGTACTGTTCCATAAAGCTGGACACCTTTCCGTTGCAACTCAGCAAGTCACCAACTAACATGTTTTGGTGAAAGGTCCATGCTTTTGGTAACTGTACATTGAGATCTTGAGTCTGTAACTTTCTACTTTATGTACTTTATCGTTTTTGTAGTAGATAAGGATGTGAGCTATGGCATGTCATAGTCACTAGTCAAAAGGCAATCTGCCTATTGACTCTACAATTGATTTTATGTTGTATTATTAAAAGCAAGGCTTGCGTGCATAATATATGCATTCTAAGGTTTTAAATCAGTTTAGTTTTATAGTCTTGAATGTTAGCACTTCCACTATTAGTAGTTATGATGCAATATAATTGGCCCATGAGTTGGGGTGTGATAGAGTAGTTGTTGAGAGAGAAGTGTATGGGGTGGGTTGTTGGAGATAAATAAATAAGAGGACGAGAAGTAGTGAGGGAGAGAGAACTAGTGTCTTTTAAATTATATATAGAAAACATATCAAGTTATATCATGCAGGACCGGTGAAGGGTGGTCACTTACAACACAACAACACAATGAGGAGATTAACTTGACTAATCAAACAGTGAGACTAGATTAACCACAAGAGATGATACTTAGAACACAAGTAAATAAGAGACAGAACAAGATAGCAAGACACACAAGGAAATGGTTTTCAAGATTGCAGTATATTGCCTTCTCAAGTTCTATTACAAGTGTTACAAAGCATAAAGAAAAGTTACAAGTACTTGAGATACATATACTACATTCTACAGCTGGCCATATTTTGAAGGTGAGCGGGTTACAATTGACTAGACACAAAACCAAATCAATTATAGAGTCAAAAGGCAGATTTCCATTTGACTTGTGACTATGACATGCAATAGCTCATATCCTAATGTATTACAAAAAGGATAAAGTACATGAAGTAGAAAGTTACAAACTCAAGACCTCAATGTACAGTTACTAAAAGGATGGACCTTTTCACCAACTCATTTAAGTTGGTGACTTTATAGAGTTGCAACGGAAAGGGGACTAGCTTTATATAAAGTACATCAGATAAAACATGTATACTAAAAGTGTTCGGAAGAAATTTGTCTTTAAGTGTTAGCTTTGGAAGACTTTGTCTCTGAATCTTCGAAAGACTTCATCTTTGGCTTCGGAAGATATTGGTCTTGGCTTCGGAAGATTTCACACTTAGAATATTTATGTTGCTTGTGTGAAACTTCCGAAGCATTCTTCTTTAGTACCCATGTGCATGCATGCAGGAGAGACTTTGGATGTTTGGGTTGCATCAACCTCTTCATATAGTCTCTACAAACCTCCCTTAGGCTGATGCTACCAAAACACTTGAAGAATTTAGATATTGACAGTCCGCATTACGATGATCACCATCCTTTTCTTCATGAGATGATCAGGATCACTCAGACTCTTAAAATGTCTTCTCATATCAAAGAGATCATGCAGAGACAGATTGAACAGGTCCCGCCATGTGCAGACATCCTGAATGCCTTGATCTCTAATGACTTGCCACCTTTATGGATTTATGGTGTATGTCCAGGATAGGAGGGGTCTTCCTGATGCTTGAGGAGCTGCTTGATTTTGAGATGGCGGAGCATCCTCTATATGCACATCCTCAGGTTGTTCTGACTCATCCCAAGGTTCTAAAAGGATGTTTCTTTCTTCTTCTTTTTCTTTGGCTTTGAAGCCATCCTTTTCTTTCTCTTTGTTCCTTTTAACAGAGAAGACTTGCCTGCAGCACCTGATAGATCTTCTTTGTCTTTCTCATTTGGGTCTTCCTCTCTTGCAGATTCTGAAGGAGAGGGAGTCTGACCCTGCTTTGGATAAGAAGATGAAGCTTGCAAGTTTCAACAGAGGTTCAGGTTGTGTTGTCTCTGGTTGTTCAACCTTAACCTCCACTTTAGGTGGAGCTTCACTTGGAGTGAAGTGTAAGTCAATTAGCTCTCCACTCTTGGTCTTCTGCTTGACTACCCTGATATGCTCATCCATAGTGGATAGAGACATAGGGCCAAGTCTCCTTCCGGAGAATCCATACAGCTTCAAGAAGCTCATCATCCTCTGCCTATCTGCAGACTTCTTCATGCTTTTCTGGATGATGACTCTTGACTTAGCAACTTCTTCCCTTAGCTTCCTTTTAGTTGTCTTTCTTTCCTTTACTATCTCATGTTCAAGTTGTTTGAGATACTCAACTCAATATAGTCATAGGATAAGGGAAGAAGTGCATCTGCCTGATAGAGGCATGCGGCACTCAGGTAGTTGATCATTTTAATTGCAGGACCGGTGAAGGGTGGTCACTTACAAGACAACAACACAAAGAGGAGAGTAACTTAACTTAATCAAACAGTGAACTGGATTAACCACAAGTAAAGACCCTAAGAACACAACTAATTAAGAGACAGAACAAAAAAGCAAGATACACAAGGAGATGGTTTTCATGATTGCAGTATATTACTTTCTCAATGTTCTATTACAAGTGTTACAAAGCATAAAGGAAAGTTACTAGAATATGAGATACTTATACTACATCCTACAACCGGCCATACTTTGAAGGTCAGCTGGATACAATTGACTAGACACAACACAAACTCAATTGTAGGGTCAAAAAGGCAGATTTCCTTTTTGACTTTGTGACTATGACATGCCATAGCTCACATCCTTATCTATTACAAAAAGGATAAAGTACATGAAGTAGAAAGTTACAGACTCAAGACCTCAATGTACAGTTACCAAAAGCATGGACTTTTTCACCAACTCATTTAAGTTGGTGACTTTACAGAGTTGTAGCGGAAAGGGGTCCAGCTAACTTGGAAAAGTACATCAGATAAAGCATGTTGTTAAAAGTATTTGGAAGAAATCTGTATTCAAGAGTTGAGCTTCAAAAGACTTCGTCTCTGAAGCTTTGGAAGACTTCATCTTTGGCTTAGGAAGATATTGGTCTTGGCTACAGAAGATTTCACACTTAGAATATTTATGTTGCTTGTGTGAAGCTTCCGAAGCATTCTTCTTTAGTACTTGTGTGCATGCATGCAGAAAGACTTTGAGTATTTGATTGCTTCAGCTTCTTCATATAACCTCTACACTGGTCCTGTCTTCTTCTCTATCTACATGAGGTTCTTGTTGAACCACATCCTTATATGCAGGACTTTCTTGAACTGGGGAGAGAGCAGGGACATGCTTGTATCATATTTTCTTTCTTCTTTCTTCTTTCATTTGTACGAGTAACTCAGCATCTTCTGCCTCTTTCTTCTCCTTGACCTTTCCTTATCAACCAGTTCATTTAATTCCTCTAATGGGAGAGAAATGAAATTATCAATGTCAAAGTTCCTGGTCTACAAGTAATTGATCCTGACTACCCTAAACTCATCATCCTAAGTGTTTGGTTTGGGGGCAATACGAATAGCAGTTTCCATGAGTCTTGCAGACCCAGAAGAGGAACTTTCACCCCTCAGCTTCCTTTTCCTCAATCTCCTTAGATGTCATCTTTCATTTCCCTTTGTCACTCATAGATCATTGTGAATCAGGGTGGAGAGAGCTTTGGCCTTCATTGCTTGGTGTAGCTTTCAAGCTCTGGCCAAAGAGAGGTTGAGAAGAACCTTTACCAGTAGGTGTCTCAAAAAGGGTATGAATCACTACAGCAATTTGATAATGATGAGACATGGCTCTCAGGTTCTACCACTAGGCTTTCGGTCAAGGTTTCCCCTATGAAACTAATCTTAGGGTCTACCTCAACATCCAGTTGACCAATGACATTACGTGATTGCCTTAGTCTCCTTCTGAAGCTAAACTCTGCAGTGATCTTGTCTGGGATTCTTTGAGCCAGCCTGTCAGCTTTTCTTGATTGGCTTTGATTAACAAGTGGCATATTCACTAGATCTAGACCTTCAAATAAGTTCAAGTTCTGAAAGTTTAAGACCTCTTGCTATCCTTGAACTCTAAGAATGATGAGGGCTCTTCTGTTGCTGTCATACCTCCAACCAATTATGTGATTTTAAGTTGGTGGAGATGACATAGCCCTTGGTATTACTTCCTCAAACAGACTCTGTATGTAGGAGTCTATAGAGTCCACATCAATGTGAACTTGAGGAAGTTGCACGAGTGTCAACAATTGCAGGTGAGGATGGTGAGTCCTCAATGTCCACACTCTCTGAAGAACTCCCATGTTCTGTGATTGTAATAACTTTCTCCCCCTTTTTGGTAGCATCATTCACTTACATAGGTGAGCTAGGAGTCAGGTCAATCACATCCATAGGTTCTTGTGTTTAGAAGAATCATTAGGAGAGGAGATGATTGGAGCAGACTCCTCTCTCTTACCACCAGCTTTAGGTTCTTGGTTGGTGGATTTCCTCTGCTCACTAACAGCCTCAGTTGAAGTGTTAGTGGGCTGAGTTGCCATGGTTGAGGTCTTAATGATGGAATCACTTTCAAAAGTGAGAGCCTCCTCCATATGGACATCCTGAACAGGTTCAGAAGTGTCCACCTCAGTAGTGGGTGACTGATATGGACTAGATGTAGGAGACTCAAGAGCACTCATCTCTCTTTATGTAGGGGAAAAGAAGAGAGACTCATGGTACTCATTGAAACCTAAATCTTCAATAATATAGATGTTAAATTTGGGGATTGGTTGGTTTAAGTCCAAAGGCTAGGGATGGTAACTTTCCCCTAAAGGTTGATCACTTGAATGTTGAGACTCAAAGTGATGGCTTAAGGCATTTGGGCTTATGAGCTTATTAGGCTAAGCATGAGGAACCTCAACACTGATCATTGAAGGAATGGGAGTGGTCTGCTCCTCAGGAGAAGTGAGAGCTCCAGTGTCCACTTCTTCTTGTGTGGGTGAGTATATATGGGCCTGCACTGACTGAGTAGTCTGAGTAGGGGTTCGTTTATGTTTTCTTTGGTAGGTGAGGGTAATTTGTTGTTGTTGAGGTGGTTAGGAAGTAGAAGGTGTGGGTTCAACACTAGCTGGTGCTGCTAGGTTGTCACCTTGAGCAATGAGCTCTAACATTTTTAGGACAAGGGTTGTTTCTACCCTAGAGAAGCCAACAGTGGGCTTTGTCAGTATTTTAAAGATGTCGGGCTTTATCTGTCCCAATTTAAGAGTGTTACCTGTTCCCTATAACTGTGAGCCCACTTCACAGTTAAGAATGTATTGAACATATCTTGGGAACATATAGTACTCTAAGGACTCCAAGTTTGCAAGCAGATTAGTGGAAACAAACTAAGACTACCTGAACTTGACTCCCTGAACCATCTCATGAACAAAGAAGGAGAGATCTTTAGGAATCTGGTCCCATCCACCATGCTTGTTTCATAAGCTATGGATAACCACATGGAGCAAGAATTTTCATTGGGATGATACCTTCCCTTTCCTAAAGATCTTGACAGAGAAGTCTCCTTCATAGCCTATCTGCACGAAGGACTGGTTAACGGCTTCTTTAGGAAAGAACACCTCACCTTCTTCATCATCCAGCTGAAGATGCATGTTGATGATGGCCAGAGTGATGAAGATTGTTCTCCCCTGCACTATGGTAGATAGTGCCTTCTCCCAATCCATGATGACCTCTTCGCAGGTCTTCCAATATTCTAGCAGTTGATTCTCATAAAGAGTAGGATCAATGTTTAGGGAGGTGAAGTAGTTGGATAGAGTTAAGAAATGGCAAACCTCTGAGAAATGAGGATCTTTGTTAAAGTGTAATAGAGCAACTTGGTTGTGTTGCCTGTGTAACTGTATGGAGAAGTTTGGATCATATCTGCGGTTAAGGTTGGCCATTTTGAGAGAGCTTGAGGATGAAGAAAGATGAAAGAAAGTAATTTCAGAGAGAAATTTAGGGTTTTACGTCAAGAGGAAGAAAGAGATGATAGAAAGAGGGGGAAACTGTTGGGTTTATAGGACAAAGTTAATGAAAAAGGATAAACTTTGAAATCCGCAAGTCGGTCCCACCTCTGAAAAAGGTAGTTTGTTTTTGCTCAAAAAAGTAGTTTTCTTGGAAGTTAAAAAGCTTCTGAAGGTAAATTATCTTCGGAAGTTTTAATGAAAAAGCTTCCGAAGCTAAAATGACTTTGGAAGATTTTCTTAAGAGTTGTGAAAAATTGTTTCTGAAGAGAAACTAAGACTTGACTACTTTGTTCAAAGGAACAGAGCTTCCGAGAGTTAATTTTGCTTTAGAAGAAAATAGTCATTGAAAACACATAAGTGTCTGAGACAAGTATTAAGCTTCGGAAGATATTTCAGAAATTTCTTCCGAATGTAAAATTTTTAGACAGTTATTTGTTTTGAAGGCATGATTTTCTTCCGAAAACAAAGCATATCTTCCGAAGGATCAAAATTTTCAAAAATCTAAGGAAAGTCTTCAAAAGATTTTCATCCAAAGAAAACAAGAGCTTATGAAAGTGATGAACTAGACAACATAGGACACATAGATTTTAAGAAATAATAAGAATTAGTTTTAAGAAAAACTACTCAAAGTTTATCATCCTATAAGCTGATATTAGATATTTCTCTGTTCATCAAAAGTGTTTGTAAACAGATCAACATATTGTTCATTTGGGTGAACTTTGACTAGTTAAATTAATCTCTTTTCAAACTTATCTGTATTTAAATGATACCTGATCTTGACATGTTTGGTCCTCGAGTGCTGCACAGGATTTTCTGTGATAGAGATAACACTTTTGTTTATGTGAATGGGAGTCTCCTTGAAGTTTAATCCATATTCAACCATCTGATTTTGAATCCAAAGCACTTGAGCACAGCAGCTTGCAGTAGAAATGTATTTAGTTTCAGCAATTGATGTAAAGACACATGATTGTTTCTTACATTGCCATGAGACAACCCTTACACCAAGAAACTGACATCCCCCACATGTAGGCTTTGCAGTCATGTTGCAACCACGATAATTACTATCTATATAAGCATACATATTAAAGTCCGAATTCTTAGGATACCACAGACCAAGTGTTGAAGCACCTTTGAGGTATCTTAGAATCCTCTTAACAGGGATAAGATAAGACATCTTAGGGTTGGCTTGATATCTTGCACAAATACATGTAGGAAACATGATAGCAGGCCTGTTAGCTATAAGATACATAAGAGACCCAATCATAGTCCTGTATAAGTGTTCATCTACACACTCCCTCTCAAGATCAAGTCCAAGGGAGTGGTTTCTAGCTATGGATGTCTTAGAAATCTTACAGTCAGTGATGTTGAACCTTTTGAGTATGTCTTGAACATACTTTGACTGACTAATGAAGATGCCATCTTTAACTTGCTTCACTGAATTCCCAGAAAGAAATTGAGTTCCCCCGTGGCACTCATTTCAAATCTGTCTTTCATCAGCTACTCAAAGTCTTTGCAGAACTTTAGATTAGTTGATCCAAAGATGATGTCATCCATATACACTTGAACTAGCATTATGTCATTTCCCTGTCCCTTGATTAACAGAGTTCTATCTATAGTACCCCTCCTGTATCCATGTTTGAAGAGATACGGAGATAAAGTATCATACCACTTCATGGGTGCCTGATGCAGCCCCTAAAGAGATTTGTCAAGCTTGTAGACATAATCAGGATGATCAGGATCTGCAAAACCAGGTGGTTGTTTGACATATACCTCTTGATCAATCACTCCATAAAGAAAAGCACACTTGACATCAAGTTCATGGACCTTGAATTCTTGGATGCAGCAAATGCGAAGAATATCATAGCAGCTTCCAGTCTTGCTAAAGGAGCAAAGACATCAATGTAGTAAATCCTTTCTTCTTGTGTGTATCCTTGAACAACTAGTCTAGCTTTATTCTTGATGATAATACCTCTATCATCCTTCTTGTTCCTAAACACCCATTTGGTTCGAATAGTAGTCTTCCCATGAGGAAGAGGACAAAGAGCCTTATCAATTTTCTTTGGCTCTATCTGGGATAAGAAACAAGAATGAAGACAAACATTTGCTTCATAAGTTTGTCCTCTTATTCTTACTCCTGTGTCAACATCTCCAATGATGTTTGTGGTGGGGTGAGACTTGTGGATCCTTAGCTAAGGGATCACAACAAGTTGTTGAGAGATATATAAATTACAGAAATTCAGTTATGGCCTAGATGTTTCTCCCACCACATCAACACACTTATCAAGAGAGACTTGATCCAAGAGTGTGTCACATCATTGATGTTATCATCTATGTAGTGGTTATCAGCATCAAGAAATTCCTGATCACTGTCACCACCTCCATTATTTTGTTCTACATTTGAAGTATATTTATCTAGTTATGGAACCTCTAAGCTAGAATTTGAAGGCATACCAGATGTATCAGCTGAGTTTGTCATTTCGATGCTGATAGACCCTTTATTTGTAGAAGTAGTTACAACTAGGGCTGAAGATGTGTTACTTGAAGGTCTTCTTAGCTCAAATGTTAGGTCAGGATCACCTGTTGATAAGATATCTGTAGATCTTGAAAGAGTCTCACGAGATTCGTTAAAATAGTTGGTAACTAAATCATGATCAAACAGCCAATCAGGACCAGAACCAGCCACAGAGGGTGTGTGTTCATTGAAAGTCACATTGGCTGGCTCCTCAACAATTCTAGTTATGAGATTGTATACTCTATAATCCTTAGCTTGGAAAGAGTATCCAATAAAGTGTCCATCATCTGATTTCTTAGAAAATTTGGCAATTTGATCTTTAGTATTCAAAATGGTGCACGGACATCCAAATGACCTAAGAAAACCAATGAAAGGTTTCCTCTTGTGCCAAACTTCATAAGGGGTCTTGCCATGAGTCTTAACTACTAAAACTTTGTTCTGCACGTAGCAGGAAGTGTTGACTGCCTCTGCCCAGAAGGTGATAGGTAGCTTAGAGTCAAACAACATGGTTCTTGTAGCTTCAATTAGTGTCATGTTTCTCCTCTTAGTAACACCATTTTACTGAGGAGTCCTGGAGCACTGTATTGTCTTGTAATACATTTTTCATTACAAAATGTATAAAGGATTTGGTTCTTGAATTCAGTTCCTTGATCAAATCTTATGGTTTTGACCTTGTGATTAGATTGATTCTCAATCTTTTGGATGAAATTCTTCAGAATCTCAGGAGTGTCATCCTTAGTTCTAACGAAGAAGACCCAAGTGAATCTTGTAAAGTCATATGTGATCACTAAATAATAAGAGGTCGTTCCTAGACTCATTACACTGGTGGGGCCAAAGAGATCCATATGTAACAAGTGTAGGGGTGTAGTGATGGAGTTTCTTTCCTTAGGCTTATGAGATACCTTGTGTTACTTTCCTTTCAAGCATTGAACACAATGATCATCACTTGTAAACTCTTTCTTTGGCATTCTAGTTACCAAGTCATTCTTAATCAGTTTATTCATGTTTTTAAAGTTTACATGGCACATTCTTTTATGCCATCAGAAAGACTCATCACTATTGGCTTTAGATAGAAATCTTGAAACTTCTCCAGAGGGAGATGTTTCTTGCAAGTCCATCTTGTACATGTTCCCTTTCTTGGGAGCTCTAAGCTAAATATGCTCATGAGGAATGACCATCCCGGGCTTGAGACCAATGCACTCATGCTCAGTAAAGAGCATGTTATGACTCTGATCACAAAATTAGGATACACTCAAAAGATTGTACCCAAGCTCCTTGACAAAGTTTACCTTTTCAATGCTCAGCTTACCATTTAGGACCTTGCCCCTTCTAGAAATGTAACCACCTTCATCTCCTTTAAAAGCAACTAGACCTCCATCAATCCTTTCAAAGTTCTGGAGTAGTGACCTATTGCCTGTCATGTGCCTAGAACAGCCACTGTCAATGATCCAGACATTCTTGTTTGTCTTGAGCTGTCCTTTCATAAAGAAAATGATTAGTTACATTTGGAAACCCAAGCCTTACTTTTCTTGGGCTCACTAAGAGAAACAGAAGGTAGTGTAATAGTAATAGATCCTATAGTTATGCTATGAGAATCTTGAGTTGTTGTTGTTGTAGAACATTCAGTCATTTGGTCTTTCTTTGACTTCCACACCACCTTTGGAAGTTTGGACTTGGCCTTTAACACTTCAGAAGCTTTTGAAACTTTGGAAGTTTTGATGACAAGACCTTCAGATGATTTTGCAAACACTACATCAGAGTTCAGTGCTTCGCAAGTATTCCTTCCTTTCGAGACCAAATTTTCTTCCGAAGGCAATTTTCCACTTGACTTCTTCTTAGTTTGGGGCTTCCGAAGGAAACAGATTTTCCTTCCAAATCTTGAATCTTCTTGGAACTCTTGGAAGTTCTTGTCTTGGTCATGTGAAGAGTACCTTTAGGATTGTATGCACAATCCTTATCAAGATAAGCAATACTTTCACACATGACACACTCCATTTTCTTCTTCCCAAGAGCCTTCTGCTGAGAACAAGATTGAGTCTGATCACATCTTTTCTCCAGCTTCATCTTTGTAGATGCTAAGACAGTCCTTTTGCGCTGAGAACTGTTCTTGGAGTTGGATGGTCCAGGTTGTGTAGCAGTGGTACACAACAGATCAGCCTTCTTCTGGTGCTGAGATGATTAGAACATGAATCAGAACTCTTAGCAGAAGAGTTTAGGTTGATGTCTTCAATCTTCACTACTTCAAACACCGCAGAGATAAAAACTTGTTTCTGCTTAGAGTCAAAAGTAGCCTTGATCTCTTGAGCTTTCCTAGCTTTTCTTTTGCTCTTTCTGATCAAGTTCTTTCTTATTGACTTGGTCATCACAGACTTCTTCTTCTCCTTAGAAGGACAGTGGCCCTTCTTAGAATCCTCCTCTTCACTCTTCTTAGAGGAATTCTTTACTATCACTTCTTCATCCTCTTCACTTAAAGGGTCTATGAGAGGAAGCTCATCTTCACAAGTTCCACACCTGGGTGATCTTATAGATAAGATTGTGTATGGAGGAGCTATCTCATTAGATCCCAGTCCTTTCTTGTTTTGATAACACACCTTGTTGTGTAGAGATGAAGATATCATGTTCTTGAAAGTCTCTTCTTTAAGAACACACTTTTTTGCCCTGGCTTTGCTCATCACAAGCTCAGCCTGGCACTCAGTGAACTTAGTTATGAGATCCTTGATCTGAGTCCTAAAATTTGTGTTCTCATGTTTTAGAACTGAAATAGTTTTCTCTAAGTCCACTATCTTTAGTTTATAATCATTTTCAGACTTTCTAAAATCAAGTTTTAAGATGTTTAAGGACTCAAGACCAGATCTCATTTCTAAGTTCTAGGACTGGTATATGTTGACTTTAGTAATGCATTCAGGGGTACAGAGATGTTGCAATACCTTGTCTTTATCATGATTTGCCATCAGTGTTTGGTTTGGAAAAGCATCTTCCACCTGAAAGCTCCAGTCAAAGCCTCCTCTTCAAGAGCAACTGCAGCTTGCTGCTTTGGCTTCTCATTCTGGGTAGCTTCGTTAATGTAGTTTTTGTCTAGATTGTGCTTGGCCACCATTAGTTCTTGGCTGTTTACCCTCACTAGCAAAGTGGCCCATCAAGTTACAGTTGTAACACTAGACTTTGCTTATGTCCAATCCAAACTTTCCACTGGTTGCATTGTTGTGGAACTTCCTTTCAGTCCGCTTGTAGAACTTCTTGGCTCTGTGAGTGAGAAGAGGCATTTACTGGACTATTTCCATGTACGCCAGATCATCTGGATGGATACAGTCCAGGTCCTCAAGGGTGAACAGAGAGCTGCCATAACTTTCATGAGAAGACACAAAGGCTTGAGAAGAACTTGTCTCTTGGAATAGGCTTCCTTGAGTGTAGTTCTCCCTTGGTGTCTTAAGGAAGGTGATGAAAGGACCCTTCTATGAGTTGTCAGGGTAGCATAAGAGATGATGTTGTGGTTCTATGATATCCCTTTCAACCACATGAAGGGTTGAACCCATTTGATGGCTGGAGTTTATAGATGAACCTTGCATGCTCATCTCCAAATGGTAACCACTGAGAATTCCATATAACTCAGTTAGAGTAAGAGTTTTCAGATTCTCAGTTCTCTTGATAGCCACACACTAGTGTGTCCATTGCCTAGAAAGTGAGGACATGAACTTCCTTACAATGTCTATGTTTTCAAGAGCAACTCCTCCATCTACTAGCGTGTCCACAATCTTAACATACCTGAAGTTTTCAAACTACTACTTCAGGAGATCTTTCTTGTTCTCTTTTGCTTTAGAGGAACCCTCATACATTAGTTTCAATGCATCCCACAGTTGCTTAGGTATTTTGCATTTCTTGAAACCTCGGTACACAGGGTTTGGAAGAGTAGTCTGAAGGGTTGTCATGGCTTTCTGATCAATCTCTACTTTTTTTCTATCTTCATCTGAGTAGATAGCCACAATCTTGGGGATCATACCACCAATAGTAGTAGAGGGGGTGCTTGGTATGTAAGATCCATTTTCAATAGACTCCCACATTCTTGAATCTAGAGACCTCATGCAACCTTCTATTCTTTGGCACCAGGTATCAAGAGTGATCACTTGGGAGTTGTTCATGGTTCCAGAATTAGATTTGGAAATGGCTGCCATTTGAAAAGTTAAGTATTTTGTGTGTGAGAGGGATTTAAAGATGGTGAAATCTTCTTTCAAGAGCCTTGAACGCTTTGATACCAAATGCAGGATCGGTGAAGGGTGGTCACTTACAACACAACAACACAATAAGAAGATTAACTTGACTAATGAAACAGTAAGACTGGATTAACCACAAGAGATGATACCAAGAACACAAGTAAATAAGAGAGAGAACAAGATAGCAAGACACATAAGGAAATGGTTTTCAAGATTGTAGTATATTGCCTTCTTAAGTTCTATTACAAGTGTTACAAAGAATAAAAGAAAATTACAAGTACTTGAGATACATATACATGCAGATTTCCTTTTGGATACATATATTGCCATACTTTGAAGGCCAGTTGGATACAATTGACTAGACACAAAACAAAATAAATTGTGGACCCAAAAGGCAGATTGCCTTTTGACTTGTGACTATGACATGCCATAGCTCATATCCTAATGTATTACAAAAAGGATAAAGTGCATGAAGTAGAAAGTTACAAACTCAATACTTTAATGTATAGTTACTAAAAGCATGGACCTTTTCACCAACTCTTGTAAGTTGGTGACTTCACAAAGTTGCAGTGAAAAGGGGTCCAGCTTTATGTAAAGTACATCAGATAAAGCATGTTTACTAAAAGTCTACAGAAGAAATCTGTCTTCAAGTGTTGGCTTCGGAAGACTTTGTCTGTGAAGCTCGGAAGACTTCCTCTTTAGCTTCGAAAGATATTGGTCTTGTCTTCGTAAGATTTCACACTTAGAATATTTACGTTGCTTGTCTGAAACTTCCGAAGCATTCTTCTTCAGTACCCATGTGCATGCACGCAACAGAGACCTTGGGTGTTTGGGTTGCATCAGCGTGTTCATATAATCTCTACATATCATTTGTTCCTTAACACTTGGTTAAAATATGAAAATCAACTTAAAATGTTAAATTTTGTCTTTAGGCTTTCAAAAGAACAAGGCAAAAGGAGCATAATAAAAAAGAGTCTTAAATGTTACAAAACCAATCACCGGAGTCCAAGCATGGGGTTGTGCCTCACTAAGCACACCATCATGTCCATCCTAAAACATACCCCGTGCTAAATTAGGATACCCAGGTGTAAGGCTGTTTGATAGGACAAAAGTACTATCCCCTAAAAAGTAAGCACGGGGGCATGCCCTAGGAGACATAGGGATGTACCCCACCTCAAGCACATTGAGGTGCCCGACCATCTCTTCATTTACCAGCCAACCAACTTTGATAACATTATAACACCACGTGGTCGTACCTTTTAGGTATGGGGTCATGTTTAAACACTCTAGAAACCTACATATAGAGGCTCATATTCAAAATTTTGAGAAGCTTTTGGAGGGGGAAATTCTATTGAATTCTCTTGGGAATCATCATGCGAAGACCTTTAGGAGGCTCGGGAGGTGCATACAACACTTACAAGAAGATCAGGATTGTCTAAACATGATCCATTTCAATCATTGGTCTGATTGTTCCATTTAATCAATGATTGAATATCTATATTCAATTTTGGTTGTTGTTATGTTCAAGCTCATTATAAGCTAATCTCTTATTGTCATTCTAATTGATGAACTTACATAATTTGTGATAACCTAATGTTGCCTTTTATGTTATATTAATATTATGGTAATCTTGGGTAAACTTTTGATTGGTAGCATTTACATTTAAACGGGAAGTTATAAACTTATGATTTGAAATTATGAATGTCATACAAGGTTGAAAAATATATGAACTAACTTTTATTCATGAAACTGGTCTTTATAATTAATTCATGGCTAAAGAACTAAATATGGTTATTTGAAATCATTTCACATTAACTTTTTGATCATTTACGAGTTCTCTTTTATTAGACAGAGAATCTATAGTAATTGTCATGGTTTTATAAAATTAATGATATGTTAAAAACAAACTTGATGAAATCTCTTTATAACATTAAATTATGTTTTCGTAAATCGTATGTTAAAAGCGTGCACAAGTATTACCTACATAACTAATGGCTGGGAGGCTAGAGACTTGACGCGACTTTTCTTGTCACTATGTAGCCGGTTTATGAGAAATCCGTGCTGGATCACATTTATAAGTATTAACATAACTATTTTAACTTATATATTTTATCGCACCACACAAGTCATCATAGTTACATAAATGTAATCTAATTATAATTATATTATTAATTACCTGTTTAAATCCCAAAAGTCTCAAAATTACTTTTAACTTTTGTTTCTAAATTTAAAAATTTGGGTTGTTGAGTAGGCTCGTATGTTTATGGATTGATACTCTCTTCGTACCAATACTATATCATTGCACGACAAGTAAACTTTCCTTTTGTATGTGTGGTTTAGTATAAGTAATATATATTTAAAACTAAGATCTATGCAAAAAAATCCTACTAAAATATGTTGTCAGGGACACACGATAGTTTTAAAGACAATATGAAATTTTGATTGTCTTGTTAATATATTTTGTTTTACTTTGTTTTATCTCCTTAGTTTGGTTCGTTTATTTAATTTTCTTTAGGAAGTTTAGTAACCCTTGCCCTTCTCATTCTATGCCTTAGTTTGTATATGCTTTCTTTAGTTAGTGTATGTCCGATTCGTGTAGCCCTTAATTGTTTCGCCATTTTTAGAACGTGGATGAATTTTCCGTCAAAGGTTACGCGAAAGACCATGACGAACAACAAAAATTATTGAAGAAGAAATTTTGGAAGGTACACCATATGAAGAACACATGGCTAACCAAGACGAGGAAATAAAGATGGCATACTACGTCACGGGTCGATCGATGGTTATGAGTCTAGTGTTGTCCAACCAACAATAATGGCCAATAATTTTGAAATTAAGTCTAGTATTATCCAACTCGTAGAGAACTCTTTTTAGTTCCACGAATTGCAAGACAAATATCCAAATACTCACATCTTTCGATTCCTTCATATCTGTGCAACTTTCAAAATTGCTAATTTTTTAGACGATGCAATTAGGCTAAGACTTTTTTCATTCGGTTGAGCCATTCACTCGCTTGATTCGCTTTGGTCGGGTTCATTCATCACATGGGCGGAAATGGCTTAAAATTTCCTTATAAAATACTTTCCGCCTGATCACACTACCAAATTGAAAAGCAACATCACAAACTTTCACCAAGACAATGATGAGTCATTACACCCAGCATGGGAGAGTTACAAAGGTCTTCTTTGAAGATGGCCACATCACAAACTTAATCTATGGCTGAAGTATCAAACTTTTTACCATGCAATCAACGGAGCACACAAAAAAGTTGCCGATGAAAGTATGGGAGGAGATTTTAGAAGTGTAACGCCAACTAAAGCATACTATGCCTTAGAAAAAGTAGCAATGAAGAGATTTGCTTACAATTCTTTAAGAAACAAACTCATTTCTAAAGGCATTCATCAAGTAAGCTCCGCACCCTAGTTGTAGCAAAATTAGAAGCATTAGACCAAACGTTTTGTCCCCAAGGCATGATGATAGCCTTTATTCCCACACAATTCATTACGGTTATATAAGTGTAATCTAATTTGGATGAGCTTAAATTCTTTGTTTTAAACCCAAAATTCTCAAAATTACTTTTAATTTTACTTTTACTTATTCTTTTAAAAATCTTAAAAATTTTGGTTACATCAATACAAGTTATCATTTTCTCAAAACAAAACTCATCCTTATGGTCAATTATTAGGATCGTTGAGTAGGCTAGGTGTGTCCATGGATTAATACTCGATTTTTACCAATACTATAATACCGTACAATAGGTACACTTGCCTTTTGTATATGCGGTTTAGTAATTGTAACAACTATTTAAGCAAAATTTGTGCAAAAAACAAATCCTATCAAAATATATATACCTTTTCACATGCATGAGAAGGAGAGAGGGAGAGAGAGTATAGAAAGAAGGGTATGAGGTGAGATTTTTAAAAATCATTTAAGACCTTAGGGGTATTAGGTCTTTTTTTTAAATTCTAACAGAAAATGTTAACGCCGTTGGTCAAAAGGACGAAATCAAAAAATAATTTCAATACTCAAGCAAAAAATGGAGACAAATTAAAGGTTGTTATTCAAACAGAGACAATTTGTAAAACTAAAAGACCAACACATAAATTAACTTTAACAATGTTTATATAAATTACAGTTTATACTGAAATTCTAGCCAATACCCAATATATTATTCGCTTTCCAAAACGAAGTACACATTTTGTTTAAATGACTCGTGACTTAAGCTCTTGCTCGAAAAAGCTAGTTTGAGCTTCACTCGGTTCGTTTACAATCCAAAGTAGCTCAACTCTGTTCGTTTACAAAGCAAGCCAACTCAGCTCGTTTACAAAGCAAGCCAACTCAGCTCGTTTACAAACCAAGCCAACTCGATTCTTTTCGTTTATAAACCAAAACTATCGAGCAAGACCCTAGATTCACCCGGATTCAGTTTGTGAATGGCCTTAGTTTTAAAAAGGTTTATATTCTTTTATGTCTTTATATATGCTTTGAAAAAATAGTTGTAAAATTTAATTTGTTGATGCGTGCGTGCATGTTTAGACATTGTTTCTACATACAGTGATAACATTAATGTATAATAATAATATTGTACGTAGAATGGTAGATTTAAATGTATAATGTCTCATATGGTCATGAAATAAATACATTTTTACTTATGATTTTTGTAAATCTTGTGGGTATTCACGTAATACAATCAACACGACTAGAAAAACTGTAATAGATGATGAACAATACGCGTCATCTTTGTAGTCAGATAACCTGCATATGCGAATCAAGGAAAGGATAGTCACAATTAAAAGATGACACGTTTTTGCGTGTCATCTCTTAATTAAGTGCGAAATATGACGTGCATTTTATGACGCTCAATAGATTACATGTATTGCGCGTCAATGAAAGGGTAGTTGCCAAGATGACGAGTGTGCATGTGTCATCTTTGTAAATTTTATGAGACATTTGAATTAATACGTAATGTCCGTCGTAAATATAGTTGTTTTATTATATATATTGTATCTTATATATATGCTAGGATTTAAAAATATTGTATCTTATATCATCAATGTTAGTCAAGCTAGTTGTGAGTATAAAGACACATCAAATAGTAGTGTAAGACACCTAGTGACCTAGTTTATGACTAAGTCGTTGTAATGTACGTTCTCTAGAATATTATAAGTGTGTCTAATTAAATAGTGACCTGGAATTTTGATAGTTATCATAGATCGCTATACATACATAATGATCATACCACCCCCAAGTAAAGGTGAAGAAGTACTTGTTTCAAAACTAGCATACTTAAGCGCATTGGTGGACTAATGTATCTCTTTCAAAGATGAGAGTTGGTGTTACATTATTAGTACACTAGATTAGTATACATGTACTACATGATTGATGAATATAAACACATATCATTTATAACTGTCTAAAACAATTTCATGAATACAATAATAATTTACTTTATAGGAAAAATAAAATTACACTCAAATTTAAAGTTTTATATCTAAAAAAACTTATAATTTTTGTTCACCAATTTTTAAATTTTCGTTTATGTGTACAATCCAAGATCATGCTAACCACTAATGTACACATTCCGAGGTTTCTTTAATCTAATTAATTTAGTCAAGTAAATAAACTACAAGTCCTGACGATCAATAGAATATAATTATACTAAAATAAAATATGTTTTAGATTAGCAAGACCTATGGATCCTCGCGATCATATTTTTCAAAAACTTAATACAGTTCAACCAAATTCAAATAAATTGATGCTTTTAAGTTACGATGTTTGTTTTCAACCAAAATCAATAAATTTTAATTTTTATGCATTAAACCAAAATCACTAAATATTTAATGTTTTAAAAAATCAATACAGAGAAATATATTCCTAATACAAAAACAAATAAATAATCTAACTTAATCAATAATAAACCAAACCCTCACTCATATACCACCTCAATAGAACTCAAATTCACATCCATTTTATAACGTGTAATTATTTTATACAGGTTTAAAATTTTGTGTATTACACAAGTTTAAAAATATATATAATAATAGTGATGATAACTTAAAAAGTAATACCACTGAATAACATAAATTTTGAATTCATAATTTGTATGTATTTAAAAGTTTTATCGTTGTAAAATCATTATATAATAAGAGAGAGAAGTAAGAAGATAAGGTTGACGAACCACTAGACAGTAACACATGTCTCGTCATTTAATAAAAGAGATAGGTGGAAAAATAATGGTGTGGAGGCACCAGAGCACTACATGTTTTCCACCATAACCTTTATATGTAAATACGATAGATGTGCTCGAGAAATATAGTTATAATCAAACACATTGCAGTTTTTCCTCTTCATTAAGTTTTGTCCCTTTGGGGTTTTTAGTAAGTTTTTTATGAGACAACATCCCTTATCTGTTCACTTTATCTTAGAGGCCTTGGAACACCTGTTTAACATAATTCTAAAATATGTTATGTATTGTGAACACTAATATATCTCAGGGGGAGAATGCGAGTTACCCTTTTTTTCTCTTAGTTGTGGTTTTATCCTACTAGATTTCCGCAACAAGTATTGGTAACACTATTAAGCGTAATATATGATACGATGATACTTTCTGAGTCTCAATACATGGTTTCTACGAAGCAGATACATAACCCAAACTACTTGATGATGCTAATATAGGCAGGCTTAGAGCTCAAGGTCAATTTGTATGTGGTTTACCTATAGAGATTACTGATCCTATAGTTTTAGTTTAGTTCCACTACGAAAGTGATTATAGTGTATTAATATATGTAACACCCGGTTATTTTTGTAAAGAAGGGTAGGAAATGAGGAATAGAAGAAGGAAATGCAACTAAACCCAATATGAGGGATTAAAAGTGTCAAAAGGACAAAATCTTTCAAAAGTTAGTGTAAAGGTAAGCATGGCCGCCCACCCTCCCTTCACATCACTTTTCATTCGGTTAGAGAGAGAGAGCAGAAACTCTCGGAAGAAGAAGAAGAAGGTCAAATTTAAGGTATGAATTAGTGGTTTTAAGCGTTTGTGTTGGGTTTTGGTCTCGGGTTTATGCTTATATGTTTGTGTGTGTTCGGGTGTGTGTGTTTGGTGGGGTTTTTAGGTGTTTGAACTCATTTGCAAAAAGGGTTAGAAGGAAGATACACCCAAATTGCACCAGGTGAGTTTCTAGACCCCGATTTCTACTTGATTTAAATTCTTTGGGGCTAAAAATGTATTAAAATGATTTTTACAATGCTTGTGTGTGTATGCCCGTATGTATTATGCATGTTGGATGATGATTCTTAGATGCCTATAGGTTGTTCATTTTAGAATAGCCTTGGTAAGCTTAGAACAGATGGGTTTGATGATTCGGTTCGAAAGCATCCTAGAAACATGTTGTAGAGAAGGTTCATGCGCCTAGATAAGGCTCATGCGTCTGGAAATGCCTTAGAATTATTTAAGTGTAATTCATGCGCCTGAACAGTGGTCCATGCGCCTAGAAATATTAGTCGGATGACCAAGTGTAGGGCCATGCGCCCCAGTAGTGCCCATGCACCCAAGTGGCCCATGCGCCTAAGTGTCCATGCGACTGATTAGTCCATACGCCTAAGTTCATATTCCTAAATAGTACCCGTGCACCCAGAATTGGGCTGGAATTGACTATGTGTCTAGACGTCCCGAGGATTCCCATGCGCTTAGGTACTCATGCACCTGCATAGTGCCCATGCGCCTGAAAGTTGCCCATGCGCCTAAGTGTTCCCCATGCGCCTGCATAGTGCCCATGCGCCTAAGGACTTAGAATATTTTCTAATTTTTGGGGAAAAAGTGTAATGTAGGCTTTGACTTGGGAGGTTTCGGGGGCTATGTAAATTGACTTTTTGAAGTCATAACTTTTGTGATTGATGATGTTTGATGTTTATGTATGATTGTATGATGTGTTCCTTATGATAATATATATATATATATATATATATATATATTATATATATATATATATATATATATTATCTTTTATGGCTTTACGTGTCATGTTAATGAGTGAATGAATTATTATGTAACGTAAAATGAAAGATAATGAAAGAGGATCAGGAGGTAAGAATGCATGTATTATTGAATGACGAATGAGCGAAGGAAAGGCTTGCAAGCACATATATGAGGTGAGCAACCCAGTTGGTGCAACAGACTCGAATAACATGCTATCGTGAAGTTGCCATGAGGTGAGCAACCCTATGGTTGCAACAGACGCGGGTAGCGTGCTATCGTTGAAACTGGCAATTGGGTGAGCAACCCTATAGTTGTAACAGACTAAGATAGCGTGCTATAATGAAGTTGCTATGAGGTGAGCAACCCTATGGTTGCAATAGACTCGGATAGCGTGCTATCGTTGAAATTGGCATTAGGGATGAGCAACCCTATGGTTGCAACAGAATCGGATAGTGTGCAATAGTTGTGATTGTTAATGAGGTGAGCGACCCTATTGCCGCAACAGACTCGAAAGGACGAACATATAAAATGTACGACGTTAACGAATGTAATGGAAGATAATAATTATATTATCAATGTGTACGTATGATGTATGATCACGAATGAATGTAAAGCGCAATATGATTTGAAAGAAAGTAAAGAACGTTTTAACGATTGAAATGTATGTTTTATTATAAAACTAGAACTCACTCAGCGACGTTGACTTTTATACATTTTCAGTTGGCAGGTAAATATTGCTGAGGGTGGCACGAGGCGGCTACTCAGCTCTTTTGGATGGCATTCTTTTGTTAATGTTTTTGCATTGTAATGCGAAAGAACGATGTTTTGAAATAAATGCTTGTATTAACTTGCAAACGCATTTGTAATGATATGAAATGTTAATTTTGTTATGTTTCCGCTACAATGTTTTTCGTAAGGCAAATGTAAATATATGTGTTATGTGCGATGAGGATCCAACTGTAAGCGTCCCGGGAACGGGGCCTTACAAGTTGGTATCAGAGCTAAAGTTTAAGTGAAATGGATAAACTTTCAAAATAAACCTTAACATAAACTGAGAATGGGACGGAATGGGAATGGGATGCCAATCTGAGTAGCTACGTGCCATCAGGTATTTTTGTAATGTTAACCGGTTTTATGTGCGCATGGTATGTGGTTATGTGTTGTATGTAGATTTAAATACTGATGTAGTCAGGACACGTAATGCTTGGGGTATGAAGAGTAAAGTATGTGGCTAATCATAACTGGCCACTATAATTAGGAACTTACTATACTTGACATAAACTGAGCTGTTCCCTTGAATGACCGTGTTGGTGTTTGAATCTTTCAGTGTGTGTATGATGGCCGGTGGTAGATCTTCGAAAGCCTCTCGTGGTGGAGGTCACGATGCGGCTCCGTGACCCAAGAGAGGGAGACCCATAGTTGAGAAGGTGGTTCATGAAGAACCAGAGACCCCCATCCGGGGGGTGGCAACGAGAGCGCCAATTTGAGGGCCATAGTAAAGGAGGCTGTGGTGGAGGAAGTTCATGAGGTCATGCAGACGATTCTACCGTCTGTGATGACCAAAGTGATCAAGGCAGTAAGGGAAGGGGAAAGAAAGGAGAGAAACAGGTCCTCAGGAGGACGGGAGCAACCAGAGCCGGAAACGGTTCTCTCTGATGATGAGGAGGAAGAAGAAGAGGAGCCTGCGCCGGACGCGGCCCGAGGCTGTAACTACGGAGTGTTTATAAGATGCAAGCCCCCTACTTTCGATGGAAATGACACTACTGCAGCTGCTCACCGATGGGTGAGGGAAATGCAGGTTGTTCTTGACATCAGTGACTGCCGTGAAGACCCAAAGGTGAATTTCGCTACCGACTCTTTCCTGGACTCGGCTTAGTGCTGGTGGGACAACATTGTCCAAGCCGAGGGTAGCAGGGCCATTGGGAGAATGAGATTGCCTGAACTGAAGAAGTTAGTGATTGATGAATTCTATCCTCACAGAGAGATGGATAAGGTAGAAAGAGAGTTCCTGCAGCTAGAGGCAGGAACAATGACACACCAACAGTACACCACAAAATTTAATGAAATGGCGCGGCTGGTGCTAGATCAAGTGACACCACTATTACAAATGATTAAGAGATACATCTAGGGGTTGCCTGCGGATATCTGTAGGCATATGATTGCCACCCGGCCGAGCACTTTTAGGTCGGCGGTTGATTTGGCTGGTAGATTATATGATGAGCGCGAGGTGATGGTGGCTGAGGTGAACAAGAAGGGTGGTGGTGACCCGAACTGGAATGTGAAACGGTTTGGATGTGGTGGAACCACTCCAAACAATAAGGTGGCGAAGGTGGGTGACCGATGTGTGGTCACATCTGGTGCAGGGTTGAAGAAGTATGGTAAATACGGGAAGGAGCATTCGGGAGAATGCAAATGGGGATCAAACAGCTGCTTCAAGTGTGGGAAGCCTGGCCATATGGCGAGAGATTATGGGGTTGGCAGGTATTACACTGTGGGGAGAATGGTCATCTGAGTAGAGATTTTAAGAGGCCAAGGGTGGATAGTTCAGGAGCGAAGAAGGCTGGAGGAGAAGGGCAGAAGGCAAGTGCCCAAGCTTTCACGATGACTCGGGAGGAGGCTAGGACAGACACCGACGTGGTGTTAGGTATGTTTCTAGTAAACCAAACTCTTGCAGCTGTGTTGTTTGATTCTGGTGCTAGTAGCCTTTTGTGCTATGTTTCCCATTAACAGTAGATGTATTGATGAGCCCTTCGAGGTAGAAACTACCATAGGTAAGTCTACAAGGATTTCTAAGGTGATAAAAGGTTGTGTCATAGAACTAGACAATCATAAGTTTCCTGTTAGACCATTCGTGATAACCTTAGGCGGTTTCGATGTAGTCCTAGGAATGGATTGGTTGGCGGACTACGAAGCGAATATTGTGTGTCGCAAGAAGATGATCCGATTGACAGCGCCTGACGGGAATAAGGTGACGGTTTATGGTGATCGAGTCACGACGATCCCGAAAGTGATTTCGATGGCGGTGGCGGGAAAGTGCATGAGGCGTGGATGTAGTGCCTAGTTGGCCTACGTAAAGGATGTGGACGCGCCAACACCACAACTATCTGATGTACTAGTTATGTGTGACTTTACGGATGTGTTTCCAAAAGATTTACTAGGTGTGCCACCGGACCGTGTGGTTGAGTTTCGGATTGACTTGATACCAGGTACCCAACCGGTAGCTAAGGCACCGTATCGGTTGGCTCCGACTGAGATAAAAGAGTTAATGGAGCAGTTGCAAGACCTGCTGGTCAAGGGGTTCATTAGACTGAGTATCTCTCCTGGGGTGCTCCGGTCTTATTCGTGAAGAAGAAAGACGGTAGCATGAGGATGTGTATAGACTACCATGAGTTGAATAAGCTGACAATAAAGAATCGGTACCCCTTACCAAGAATTGATGATCTGTTTTCAGTTCCAGGGTGGCAGTTGGTTTTCAAGGATAGACCATCGATCTGGCTACCATGAGTTGAAAGTAAAGGACCAGGATATTCCTAAGACAGCTTTTTGCACGTGATATGGTCACTACGAGTTTCTTGTTATGTCTTTCAGTTTGACCAATGCGCCAGCTGCTTTTATTGATTTGATGAATCGTGTGTGTCGGCCGATTTTGGATGATTCAGTGATTGTGTTTATTGATGATATCCTAATTTATTCGAAGAGCGAGAATGAGCATGCCGGTCACATTCGGGAGGTTTTGGAGACGTTGAGAAAGGAGAAGCTGTACGCCAAGTTCTCCAAGTGCACATTTTGGTTGCGTAAAGTTTAGTTCTTGGGTCATGTGGTGAATCCTGATGAAATCATGGTGGACCCGACAAAGGTGGAGGCGGTTGTGCAATGGAAGACACAGAAGACGCCATCTGAGATTCGTAGTTTCTTGGGTTTGGTAGGCTACTATAGAAGATTTGTTCAAAACTTTTCCACGATCGCTTCTCCACTAACTAAGTTGACTCGAAAAGATGTAAGGTTTATATGAGGTCAGGCTTAAGAGAAGGCATTTGAAGAATTGAAGGCGAGATTGACTCAAGCTCCTGTTTTGTCACTACCTGATGGAAACGAAGATCTGGTGGTCTATTCTGATGCTAGCTACTCAGGGTTGGGGTGTGTGTTAATGCAGAGAGGGAAGGTTATAGCTTATGCATCCCGAAAGTTGAAGGTTCATGAGGTCAATTATCCTACTCATGACTTGGAGCTAGCAGCCATGGTCTTTGCATTGAAGATTTGGAGGCACTATCTGTACGGGACGAAGTGCACCATATTCACTGACCATAAGAGCTTGAAGTACTTCTTCGAGTAGAAGGACTTGAACATGAGGCAAAGGCGATGGTTAGAGCTTATAAAGGATTATGATTGCGAGATCTATTACCATCCGGGCAAAGCCAACGTGGTGGCTGATGTCCTTAGCCGAAAGGAGAGGCCCAAGCCGATTCGGGTAAAAGCATACCAACTAATCATGACCTCTGATGTAATGAAGCAAGTCAAGGAGTTTCAAGATGAGACATTGAAATAAGATTATCTTAACTTTGAAAGAATGAGAGGTCTAGTTGGGGAATCGTGTGAAAACACATTCGGTGTTAGAACCCAGTTTGGACGAATGTGGATTCCTCGTTTTGGGGATCTATGGGTGAAGATTATGGATGAAGCTCATAAGACTCGATACTCTATTCATCCCGGTGCAACAAAAATGTACCACGACATGAAGAATGATTATTGGTGACCGGGTATGAAGCGTGACGTGGTGGAGTATGTGAGTAAAGGCCTTAATTGTCTACAGGTGAAGGCCGAGCATTAGAAGCCGTATAGGAAGATCCAACCTTTGGATATACTGGAATGGAAGTGGGAGCACATCACCATGGATTTCATTATGAAGTTACCTCGTACTCCGAATGGATATGATGCCATATGGGTGATTGTCGACCGTCTGACAAAGAGTGCTCACTTCTTACCGATCTGCGAGACATATTCATCCGAGAGGTTGACACATCTATTCATTAAAGAGATTGTGACTTGTCATGGTGTGCCGGTGTCTATCGTGTCTGACCGCGACACCCGGTTCACATCCAAATTCTGGAAAAAATTCCACGACGCCATGGGGACGAGTTCACATATTAGCATGGCTTATCATCCCCAAACTGATGGTCAGCCAGAAAGGGCCATTCAGCCACTGGAAGACATGCTTCATGCATGTGTGATTGATTTTAGGGGAAGGTGGGATGACCACTTACCGTTAGCTGAATTCTCGTACAACAACAGTTATCATGCTAGTATTGGCATGCCACCATACGAGATGCTATACGGTAGAAGATGTAGAATGCTCGTATGTTGGGGAGATATTAGGCGGAAAGAATTGGGAGGTGTCAAGGTGATCGAGGCTACTACTGAGAAGCTAGAAAATATTAAAGCCTTTATGGAGGTAGCCAAAGATAGACAGAAGTCGTATGCTGATAAACGACATAGACCGATTGAGTTCCAAGTAGGTGACAGGGTTATGTTGAAGGTCTCACCGTGGAGGGGTATCATTTGGTTTATGAAGCGGGGCACGTTGAGCCTGAGATACATAGGGCCTTTCTGAATCATTGCTCAAGTAGGAGAGGTGGCCTATAGATTGGAGTTGCCCAGTGAGCTAGGTGGAATTCATCCAATATTCCATGTATCTCACTTAAGAAAGTGCTTAACCGAGGAGGATATGGTTGTACCACTAGAAGATATCGAGGTGGATGAACGACACAATTATGTGGAGCAACCAGTGGCAATCATCGATCGTAAAGAGAAGAGGCTGAGAAATAAAGTGGTTCCTATTGTGCATGTACAGTGGAAGCACAGGAAGGGATCTGAATCTACATGGGAGACCGAGGAGGAGATGAGGCAGCATTATCCTCATATATTCGAGGAATAACAGGATTCGGGGATGAAACCCAAACAAGGGGGGTGGACTTGTAACACCCGTTTATTTTTTAAAGAAGGGTAGGAAATGAGGAATAAAAGAAGGAATGCAATTAACCCCAAGATGAGGGGTTAAAAGTGTCATAAGGACAAAATCTTTCAAAAGTTGGTGTAAAGGTGAGCATGGCCGCCCACCCTCCCTGCACATCACTTTTCATTCGGTCAGAGAGAGAGAGAGAGAGCAGAAACTCTCAGAAGAAGATGAAGAAGGTCGAATTTAAGGTATGAATTCGTGGTTTTTAAGCGTTTGTGTTGGGTTTTGGACTCGGGTTTATGCTTATATGTTTGTGTGTCTTCGGGTGTGTGTGTTTGGTGGGGTTTTTAGGTGTTTGAACTCATTTTCAAAAAGGTTTAGAAGGAAGATACACCCAAGTTGCACCAGATGAGTTTCTAGACCCCGATTTCTACTTGTTTTCATTTCTTTGGGCCCGAAAATGTATTAAAATGATTTTTACAATGTTTGTGTATGTATGCCCGTATGTATTATGCATGTTGGATGATTTTTCTTAGATGCCTATAGGCTGTTCATGTTTAGAATAGCCTTGTTAAGCTTACAATAGATGGGTTTGATGATTGGGTTCAAAAGCATCCAAGAAACATGTTGTACAGAAGGTTCATGCGCCTAGATAAGGCTCATGCGTCTAGAAATGCCTTAGAATTATTTAAGTGTAACTCATTGGCCTGAACAGTGGTCCATGCGCCTAGAAATATTTGTCGGATGACCAAGTGTAGGACCATGCACCCCAATAGTGCCCATGCGCCCAAGTGGCCCATGCACCTAAGTGTCCATGCGACTGATTAGTCCACACGCCTAAGTTCATACACCTAAATAGTACCCATGTGCCTAGAATTGGGTTGGAATTGACTAAGTGTCTAGACGTTCAGGATTCCCATGCGCCTAGCCACTCATGCGCCTACATAGTGCCCATGCGCCTGAAAGTTGCCCATGCACCTATGTGTTCCCCATGCGCCTGCATAGTCCCCATGTGCCTAAGGACATAGAAGTCATAACTTAGAAGTCATAACTTTTGGGGAAAAGTGTAATGTAGGCTTTGACTTGGGAGGTTCCTGGGGGCTATGTAAGTTGACTTTTTGAAGTCATAACTATTGTGATTGATGATGTTTGATGTTTATGTAAGATTGTATGATCTGTTCCTTATGATGATATATATATTATCTTTTTATGGCTTTATGTGACATGTTAATGAATGAATGAAGTATTATGTAACATAGAGTAAAAGATAATGAAAGAGGAACACGAGGTAAGAATGCATGCTTTATTGAATGATGAATGAGCGAAGGAAAGGCTTGCAAGCACATATAGGAGGTGAGCAACCATATTGTTGCAACAGACTCGAACAGCGTGCTATCGTGAAGTTTCCATGAGGTGAGCAACCCTATGGTTGCAACAGACTCCGGTAGCATGCTATCGTTGAAATTGGCAATTGGGGTTAGCAACCCTATGGTTGCAACAGACTCGGATACCATCCTATCGTGAAGTTGCCATGAGGTGAGCAACCCTATGGTTGCAACATACTCTGATAGCGTGTTATCGTTGAAATTGGCAATAGGGATGAGCAACCCTATGGTTGCAACATACTCGGAGTGCAATAGTTGTGATTGTTAATGAGGTGAGCGACCCTGTTGCCACAACAGACTCGAAAGGACGAACGCATAAAATGAATGAGGTTAACGAATCTAATGGAAGATAATAATTATACTATCAATGGGTACGTATGATGTATGATCATGAATGAATGTAAAGCGCAGTATGATTTGAAAGAAAGTAAAGAACGGTTTTAACGATTGAAATGTATGTTTTATTATAAAACTATAACTCACTCAGCGACGTTGACTTTTATACATTTTCAGTTGGCAGGTAAACGTTGTTGAGGATGGCACGAGGCGGCTACTCAGCTCTTTTGGATGGCATTCTTTTGTTAATGTTTTTGCATTGTAATGCGAACGAACGATGTTTTGAAATGAACGCTTGTATTAACTTGCAAAAGCATTTGTAATGATATGAAAAGTTAATTTTTCTATCTTTCAGCTGCAATGTTTTCATAAGGCAAATGTAAATATATGTTTTATGTGTGATGAGGATCCAACTGTAAGCGTCCCGGGAACGGAGACTTACAATATACATAGAAAATGTTGTTGCACCCTGAAAGGATCATACATGCCAACTCAATGGGTGAATTGATGATTGCTCAGCTGAAATCCCACAAGTCCAAGAACCAATGCGGATGAAGATCTGCAAGGAAAATAACAAGTGTTATCTTCTGCATTAGTTAATGCAGAAGACATAACTCTGATGCGGACAAGTGTTTATTCTTCCGCATTGACTAATGCGGAAGAACAAAAGAAGATTCGGACAAGACTCTACTCATCCGCATTGACAAACGCGGATGAGCGACCAAATACGCACAAGTATTTGTTCATCCGCATTAACCAATGCGGATGACCAACTTACTAATGCGGATGATCAAGTGGAAATGCTGATCAAGATTATCTCATCCGTATTTGTCAATGCGGATGAACAAGCAGAGATGCGGATCAAGAATTAGACTTGTTTCTCATGTAATAAGTCAAGGGTAGTTTAGACATTTTGTAAAGACATCTTGTATGCCTATAAATAGAATAGTTATCCTCGTACTGAGGTGACGGATGATACATAGAGAATTTTTGTTTAATCATTCTCTGTAATTTATCAACATTCATATATCAATACAAACAACATTTATCAGTATCTTTCTTGCTTTAAATGTTCTTTGATTGTTTGTTTCTGCCACTCAATCATTGACTTGATTATCATATTCGATTCACAGTAAGAATATCACTCTTACTCAACCCCAGTCAGTTGGTATTAGAGCTTTGGCTCTCGATTCTCTCTCAGATCTGCACAAAGACTGAATAGAACTCGATTGATCTGATAATCAAGTTGCTAGTAGTGGATATCACCATCCCTACTTAGGAAACAACAAGAAAATCAGTACAGAACTCATTCTGACCCTTGAAAGAACTCCTTGAACACGTTGGACTCAACAAAAATAATCAATCTTAAAATCAACTAAATCTATACTTACACAAATCAACATGGATTCTAACAGTTACTCTGAACTAGGTCATACACCTAAACCTCCCATGCTTAAACACAAATTAGAGTTTAAACAATGGAGAATAAGGTTTAGAAATTATATCACAGGTGTAGGTCCTGATTTTTGGATCTCAATATGTAAGGGTCCACATATTCCAGTTACTCTATCAACTGCTCAAGCTGCACTTTACAAGACTGCTACATTACCAATTGAAGACTTAACTCTGGATGAAGATGACTATAAGAAAAGTAAAATGGATCTCAAAGCATACTCAATTTTGACTCAAGCACTCAAGATGGATGTGTTGAAAAGATTGGAAAAGTATAGAACTGCTAAAGCTGTTTGGGATGCCTTGAAAATTATGTGTGAAGGAAGCAGTGAGGTTGCTGAAATTAACAATGACAAGCTGGTCAATTAGTATGAAACCTTCTATCACACCAAAGGAGAATCCATATCAAAACAACTGCACAGATTTGTACTGTTGGTTAATGACATGGAAATTATGGGTGTTTCTTACAACATTGATCTTGAGAGTACCACTCTAGACATTATGATAGCCAAGATTGAAGCTTTGGAACTTGATGAACGAAGTAGAAACCTAAGTGGACCAAGAGTGATTGAGGCCTACAAATTCCCTTTTGAATCACTTCATCTCATCAAGAGATCAAATGAATGATACTAGGTTCATTGCACCTCCACCAATCAGTCACCCTTCAACTTCAGCTCAAGCACCTAAAGTCTCCACTACTCCTCAAACCTCTCCAGAAGACTTAAAATTAGAAGAGCAAAAGGCAACTTACAATGCCTTTGTTGCAAGTTTTGAGGCATATCTAGGGGGAAGACTCACTTCTGCCCACCTAATTCAAGAAGATTTAGAAGAAATGGATACTAATGATGTTGAGCAGATGGATCTACAATGGCAAATGGCAATGATTGCCATAAGAGCAAAGAAATTCTTCAGAAAAGGAAGAAAGCTGAGCCTGAATGAGAACACAAAACTTGGATATGACAAATCCAAGGTGAAATGCTTCAACTGTGGCATGACTGGCCATTTCTCAAGAGAGTGCAATGCTCCTAAAAGAAACAACTATTCAAGGAACTCTCCAGGTCAATCATCATCACAGCCCAATTCAAGCTACCACTCAAACAATCAACAACAGCAGTACCATCATTCTCATCATCGACAAACATACCAGAATCAACCACAACTAACAAATCAAGCCCGTGCAAGCAGTCAGCCTTCTGCCAGTGCCCTTGTGATGAAACAAGATGGGATATGTGACTGGAGTGTGTATGCTGAGGAAGTCAAGCCTCAATTCTAGAATCATGCTCTTATGGCTCACATCAATGATGGACCATCTTTAATGCCTATTGAGGTAAAAACTAACCTTTGTAGTAAAAAATGCATAAATTAATTACAAGAGTGTAAAGAACACAACCATAAACTGGCAGATAAAATTAAAGAAGAAAAAGTGAAGTCAGAAATGATGAAGAGAGAACTATAAGTTTTGAAATCAAAATCAAATCTCTCATTTTTGACATAGAAAAATTGCATGGTGAGAAATACAATCTTGCAGCTGAAAATGAGCTACTTACTGAAAAGTTAGCTCAAGCTAAAACTCAACAATCTATGACTGAAATGAAACTTGAAAAGTTTAAAATGTCTTCACTCAAGCTGCAAGAGATGCTGGATTCACAAAAGGATCCAAAGGACATGTCAGGGATTAGGTATAATTCATGTCCTCCACCATACAATGACAATTACACCGCCATGCCTGACTCTGTCTCACTCTCTGAATCAATCGAACCTAAAACTATGGAACCTAAATCAACAGTGAAACGTGTGAGGAATCCTCAAAACAAACCTGATGTTTATTTTGAAACCAATGAGGATAAAATCAAGTTAGGTCACCCAATCAAAATCAAAGAGTGCTCAGACAAGACAGTGAGTGTCATGAAACCATCAAGCCCTGTAAAAGCAATTGTACCTTTTATAAAATTCATTCCATCTGTTTTACAAGGCAAAAAGAAATATGTCAAAATAGTGAAACCCACTACTGAGAGTAGTTTTGTTAATGAGATTGTATCTCCATAAAATTCAAGCAAATCAGAAAAGGTTTCACTAAAATCGAAACCAGCTGTAAAACTGAGTTCAACACATAAAACTTCATCAGACCCTCAGTTATCAAGGTTAAGGTAGGGAGTTGGGTTTGATATCTGTAATAAAGAACATGTTGACCAGTTTCAGAAAGAGGTGAGAAGTAGGTTAAAGAAACAGAAACAGCCCATACAACTGAACAAAAGTAGTGTCGTGAAACAATCTACTAAAAGGGCTGATTCTGATTCATCACCTAAAGAAAAGAAAGTGACTCATCAAAAGAAAGTATTAGTTGAGTCACACAAAGAAAAATCTGATTCAAGAAACAAACAAATGTATTGTGATATTTGTGACATGTTCAATCCCAAGACAGATAAATGCTTCTTCAATCAATATTGTTCTATCTGTGATATGAACAATCACTTCACCAAAAATTCCTATTTCAACAAGACGAATGTGCCTCTGACCATAATGAACTGAATGTCTCCAATCTTGATGTAACTATTGTTGGTGACATCATTCCAACCAGAAGAATACACAAGAATCATCCAGTTGAAACTATTATTGGCGATGTTAATGAGAGGGTGACAAGAAGCAAGTGCAGTATTGCAAACATCTGTTTCTTCTCCTGCTTACTGTGTCAAACAGTACCCAAAAACATCAAAGAGGCACTTCAACACAATAGTTGGATTGAAGCAATGCAAGAAGAATTGCTCCAATTCAAGAAGCAAGAAGTATGGCAGCTGGTAGATCTTCCCGAAGGACAATACCCTATCGGTACCAGATGGCTGTACAGGAACAAGACTGATGATAGAGGGATAGTCATCAGAAATAAAGCAAGACTAGTGGCACGGGGATACACTCAGGAAGAAGGAATAGACTACGATGAAGTGTTTGCTCTTGTTGACAGACTAGAAGCAATCAGAATCTTTCTTGCATATTCTGCATCCATGAAATTTACTGTTTATCAAATGGATGTAAAGTGTGCCTTCCTGTATGGAAAGATTGCTGAAGAAGTCTATGTGTGTCAACCACCGGGCTTTGAAGATCCAAATTTCCCTCATAGAGTTTACAAGCTTGACAAAGCTCTGTATGGTCTTCATCAAGCACCAAGAAAGTGGTATGAGACTCTATCATCCTTTATTCTTAAACATGGGTATGAAAGAGGAAAGATTGATCAGACTGTCTTCAGAAGAATAAGAGGGAAAGTCATGCTGTTAGTCCAGATCTATGTGGATGACATTATATTTGGCTCAACAAACAAGCAACTCTGCAAAGAATTTGAAGATCTTATGCATTCAAAGTTCCAAATGAGTGCTATGGGGGAACTCACCTTCTTTCTAGGGTGCAAGTCCAACAAACAGCAGATGGAATCTTCATCAACCAATCAAAATATGTAGAAACCATGTTGAAGAAATTCCACTTTGCTGACTGTCAGTCTATGAGAACTCCTGTGGATACTAAAGTGAAGATTGGACCTGACCCTGAAGGCAAATCAGTGGACTAGACTCACTATCGATCAATGATTGGTTCACTTATGTATCTAACAGCTAGTAGGCCTGACATTATGTTTGGTGTTTGTGTGTGTGCAAGATATCAAGCTGATCTAAAAGAATCAAATGTGAATGCAGTCAAGAGGATATTCAGATATCTGAAGGGCAAGCTAGCTCTTGGATTATGGTATCCAAAGGAAGGAGAATTTAATCTCTATGCCTACACAGATAGTGATTATGGAGGATGCAACTTCAACAGAAAATCCACTTCTAGCGGTTGTCAATTTCTTGGTCCCAGACTAGTATCCTGGCAATGCAAGAAGCAGACAAATGTGTCTGTGTCCACAGCAGAAGCTGAGTATATTGTTGCATCAGCATGTTGCTCTCAAGTTCTCTAGATTTAAAACCAGATGCTTGATTATGATTTTAACTTCTTGCATACACCAATTTCTATTGACAACACAGTTGCTGTCTTTATAACTAATAATCCAGTTCAGCACACAAAAACAAAACATATTGAGATTAGATAGTATTTTTGAGAGACTGTGCTAAAAAGGGTTTAATCAAATTGATTCAAGTACCAACTAAAAATCAATTAGCTTACTTGTTTACCAAGGCATTTGAACCTAGTAGGTTTGAATTTCTGGTTCAGTCAATTGGCATGATTAACCTTGACTAAAAACTATGAAAAACATCAAAAAAATTTAAAACATCAGAAAAACCACAAAAAGAAATCAAGTTTTATGAAGAAAAGAATTCGATGGGAAATGATATAATTACAGTCGTTATATCATTCACTGTGCTTAATTTCCAAATGTAAAAGACTGAAATGACTTACTAGAAAGGCTGGTAGGCTCAACTTGGAAGAAAAGATACATGCAGTGATGAATTAATGACATATTCAATTGTGAAACACTCATCACAAAGTACAGGTCTGTATTGGCTTATCTGAATGCATGTGTGTGTAGTAGCCTAAACACACCAGGTAATGATACTTTATGAATCTCTTTCACCATATTATGTGTCATCTTTGTTTTGCTGAGCAAAGACCTAATGAAACTTGCACATAGTGTAGATGTCATGATCCAAAAGATTCCCAATGTGGAACACATCCAAAAATTGAATGAATCCAGAAAGTAATACATTTCAAGTGAATGAACAAAATAATCCAAAGTGAAGTGAAAAGAATCCAAATGTGGATCAACATGAAAAAGGATCAAATTAAAAGAATCCCAATGAGGATTAGTGAAAATGAGATTTCGTGACTTAAGTAACCAAGAAAGAAAAGTTGTGAAAAAGTTCTACCATGTATTGTATAACGAGGGTTGATCATTTCATGCTTATGTGTGTGAGGTACACATTGAATAATAAATCAACCAAAACATGATAAAAGTCATTTGATCAAAATATCAACCAGGTATGGGTTTAAGAGGACAAACATACCTTCTATCTTCAAGTTCAAAATCATGTCCATTTAATCACAAAGGATGCACATGTGTAATGTAAGACCGATATGATCCCAACAAAGAGATCTTTCTCTTCATTATTAATATTAATCAAAATAACATTCAAAAAGTTTTAAATCTTTAAAGTTTCTATCCAAATGTGGACATAAACTTTAGGGGGAGTAATTTAAAATTTTTGAGTAAGTCCAAATTTTGTTTATTAACTTAAATTTTGAAAAAAAAAACAAAAAAAAAATTTAGTTGGTGTTGTTGCAATAAGTTATACCATTATATCTCAGCTTATGCAGATTCTTAGAAGCATGATAAGCCCAAGATCTGTCAAAATTGGGAAACTTGTATTAATTGTGACATACAAGTCAATCCAACCAAGAATTGACAACTTCAATAGCCAACTTCATAAGAAAAATCAATCAAGGACACCTCTTTATAAGATGAATAATCAATTCAATCACATTAACTTTTGATTAACTTCAAAAGCTAATGTAGGTAAATGCATTAGTTAATGCGGATGAAGATAACCCATGCATGTAACCAATGCGGGTAAAAATATTTTGTCTAGTGTGTAAAGTGAATGAGGAATATACTCTATCGCATTTGATACAATTAACAAATGCGTATGAACATGTCTCTTTCGCATTTGCTATAGTGCTGTGTTGACTTGTCAACCGCATTTGATATAGTTGCACAAATGCTGATTGACTTTGTTCTATCACATTTGATACTGTATACAAATATGGATAGGATAAAACAAGCAACTCAACCTCATTTGTTAGGAGTGCTGAAGTGCAATGTGATTTCACATTTACTACAACACAAATGCAGACAGCCAAAGATTTCAAGTTTAACTTCCACATTTGCAATAGTACACAAATGTGGATAGAATAAAAAGTTAAGAAACAAAACTTCTGCATTTGCAACGGTAATGGAATGCGGATAGTCAGTCAAAAACTAAACCTTCTGCATTTGCTACAGTCAACAAATGCGGATGACCAAAAATCAAACAAATTAACCTTCAGCATTTGCTACAGTGGTGACTGTATTCGCTTGTAAACTTATAAAATTTTTCAAATTGTATTATTTGACTATTTAAAGGAATTCAAACGGTTGATTTAATACTTTTCAAATTTGAGAGACTTTATAGTGAGACGAGCGCAAACCTACAGTACACCACGTTCAATCATCATCATCATCATAAACATTCAAAGATTTTGTTGTGTTTCTTCTCAAAACATTCATGTCATCGATTCAGATCCACAATTATTTCAAAGATAAGGTATAACTTCAATAAATTTTGAAACCAAGACCTAAGTCTCGGACTGTTAACCTAAATCAAACAATGAACCAGATAATAATGAAGAACACCAAAATCAAACTTATTAATGTGATGTAATTCACATTTTCGACTTCTATAAACATATAAATTGATTGGAATTCAACTGATATTGAAAACCTTGATGATGAAGAAATAACCACATTTTTCTCTAAAATTGGTTATGAAGGGAGTTATGAAGCAAAACAGATAGTCAAAGCATTAGTGGATCTGCCCTGGAGGTTCCTAATTCATATGTTTCAACATTGTCTGTCAAAAAGAAAAACAGGATGGAATGACATTCCAGTCCTCACATCTTCGCAATATGTGCTCTCTGCACCAACAGACGGTTTAATATGTTTGCATATTTGTTCAATGGCCTAATCTCCAACATTTAAGAAGGGTTAAGATACAAGCTTCTGATGTATCCTAGATTTATTCAATGTCTAATCAATGAATCATTTCATGACATTGTTAATGAAGGACCTCTGCTTAACATCCCTCACTATGATGCAAGAATTTATAAGTACATCAAGAAGAAGGACCCAAGGAACCTTTACAGTGGTACCCATTCACCCCTTCTTCCTTGGATACTTCAACAATTGCATCAAGCAGGTCAAGCTTAACCACCTCCACAACCAATAGCTCAACCAACTCCACAACCTTCACCACAACCATCTCCAATACCACAACCAAATCTACAACCTACACCACAACCATCTCCAATACCACAACCTTCACCACAACCATCTCCACAAATACTACCACAACAAACACCACAAACAACCACTAAACCTACACCTATATCACCTCATCATCAATCTCCAATATCACGTCATCAATGACCTATTTCTCCTTACCAACCTTTACCATCATCCCATGATCACCCTTATGAAATAGAAGGATCAACAAGTGCATCTAAATCATTCATATCATCTTCTGATGAGGAAGATCATCATGATCAAATCCCAGCTATGAAAGAACCTTCTGAGGTTGCTCCTTCAGAGAGCTATGCTGAATCTAACATCAATAGGCCAGATGAAAAGGATGAACTAATCTTTGAGCTCTTACTTAAAGTGGAAAGGATGGAAAGAACCTTAAATAGGAGAGCTGGAATCATCAATGATAGAATATTAGAACTGGATGAGAAAGAAAGTGAATTGAAAGAACTTAAAGAGACATATGCAGCTGAAAGAAAAGAACAAGACCACGAGATTGAGAATTTAAAAGCTGTACTAAAATATTCTAGAGATGAAGTCAGTGGACATATTGACACACTTGAAATTCAAACAATTGCAATGGCGGAACAAGAAAATATCATAGAAGAACAAGCTGATATCATCTCAAAACTTGAAAAGGAAATTGACAGCAAGAACAAAAGGATATCCGAACTTGAAATGATGATTAAGATCCATAGAATTGAAGTGTATAATGATGATGAGAAAGAAGAACAAGAAAAGGAATATGTAGATGAAGAAATAGGAGATGATGAAAGTCAAAGTGAGTTTAAAGATCAAAGTCTAGATATTGTAGTGTATTCTAGAATCACAGATTACTCTAACTATAAAAAAGGTGAATTTGAAGAACTCTTCAGTGCATTGGATAGTTTTTCATCTGAACAATTCAGCATTAATGATAACTTTTGGGAGTTCATAAACAACCAAACAACTGAGTCAAAGCCTATTGTTTTTATCCCCAAATCTCAAGTGCCTTTGGAAAAAGAATTAACTCTACAAATTGTCCCTGCTATCTCATTATCTGAAGAACAAAAAGAAGAACTCAAAGAAAAGTATGAAAAAGAAAGGAAAGAAGAAACTGAAACAGAACAGAAAGAGAAGGAGAAAAGTAAAATGAAGGATCAAGAGCCAAGCACACCTGAAAAGGTACCTGAACCAAAAGAACAAGCTGAAACCTCTAGCCCTCAACTTCAAACTTACTCACGAAAGAGGAAGTACTTAGCTGAAAAATCCAAAGGTAAGAGACCAATAGTTGAAGAAGAACCAGCAAAGAAACAAAAAGATGACCCAAGAAATCTAGCAGCAACTGCTGAATTTTTGGAAGAACATGACCAGGCAGAAGCTCAGGTGAAGAAATTGACTGGTGCAATTGAGTTAGAAGAAGGTGAAATTGCTGGTGGATATGAAGTTGAAAAGGATGTTCTCGGACAGTCCTATTAAAACAGAACATGTAGTGGAAGACATGGTAACCAAAGCACAAACTGATGACTTAATGATTAAAGCCATGTTTCTGATCAATCAAGGTTATGATCCTGATGAAGTGTTTGGAATGACTTATGAGAGAATGAAGGAGGAGGGAGAGAAAGTAAAAATGTTGCTTGATCCAACAATATACACTAAATATGAGAAAACTATGACAAAGGATACTCCAAAGCATAAAGATTCATCTTTGAAGAAATCAGCATGGTATGAAATACCATTGCCAAGAAGGGGTCCCCTACACAAACTGTCTCAAATGAAGAAATCATCCTCATCCCATGAATCATTATTTCCTGATCCTTATAATATGTCTGATAAGGAAATGAAGGAATATCTCTCAAGTCAGGGATTCACAAGAAGAAGGATTGCTAACATGAAGACAAATTCTTTAAGAGCTGCAACTTTTTAATTGATCAATGAAAAGAAAGAAAAACTCAAGAACCTGGAAGAAGAATTGTCAAGGACCAAACCAAGAAGCAGAGTGTCAGCTGAAGACATGATGTTGAACCAAAAAGACCAAGAACTACTTGCCCCAGTGCTCCACAAGTACCCTGAATGGTTTGCAGAACCATCTCAGTTGAATCTGCAAGAAGGACTGACTACTGCAGAACTGATCAGAGAGGTGTCTACTCCCAAGGGTAAGGTAGATCAAAAGATAATAGCCTGGATTTATGACATCACATGGATGTGTTCATGGTGAAGAGAATCTCAGGGCTGGTACAATTCTTTACAGAGTACTCAAGTCTTGTAAACGCCCTTGAGATTCATGATTTGAAGGAGCTAGCTCAACTTGAACTGATCAATCATGCAGCTATGTTTAGGGGATATGAATTTGTTAACATACTTAAGATGTTCAGAAGATCAAACAACTTCAATTCATTAAATACAATTTTCTTGAGAAAAGATAAAACTTTTGTCAATCCCCTGGATAAGAAGAAAAAGTTGCAAGCAGAAGAAATGGTATTCCTTGAATTGAAGGTAAAGCCAACCGAATCATTGAAAAGGAAAGTAGTGTCTGGTACTCATTCTTGCACTCCCATCTCAAACGTGTACTATGATGAGAAAACCTATGAGATGGTGATCGAAAGGAAGTGGGGAGGAAAGGAGGGAGCTGACATAAGACTATTCAGTGGATATGAAGTAAGATTACTTGATGAATCATACATCCACTACATTTATACCAGGCACTTCAGGGAATTAAACAACAAATTAGGTAAACAAGACACGCACTTCTTTCTGAAATGCATCAAGTTGTTGAAACTGGCATATGATAGAATAAATACTAAAACAAACAAAAGAAAGACGAAGAAAACACCACAACAACTTGGAAATATTGTTAAAATTGAAGTGGATATATGGGAGCTTACTGATTCATAGAGATGGTCTTTCTACAATCTCCATCTAGGAACCTATTTCACTGAAAAAATTACCAATGGAAGCCATCTATAACATGAGCAAAATGAAGATCCATGTGCTAAGTAGAGATAGGATGTCAGAAGCAACTGATTTTGTAACATGATCAAGGCTATCCTAGATCCTACTAAAGATGCATTCATATTACCTCCAGAAGACCCAGTTGAATCATCACAACATCAATCACCTCCTAAACGTTGAGGAAAACTAGGCTGTATAATCCTTAAGGGGAGTATTGTTGCACCCTGAAAGGATCATACATGCCAACTCAATGGGTGAATTGATGATTGCTCAGCCGAAATCCCACAAGTCCAAGAACCAATGCGGATGAAGATCTGCAAGGAAAATAACAAGTCTTATCTTCCGCATTAGTTAATGCGGAAGACATAACTCTGATGCGGAAAAGTGTTTACTCTTCCGCATTGACTAATGCGGAAGAACAAAAGAAGATACGGACAAGACTCTGCTCATCCGCATTGACAAATACGGATGACGCACCAAATGCACACAAGTATTTTTTCATCCGCATTACCCAATGCGGATGACCAACTTACTAATGCGGGTGATCAAGTGGAAATGTTGATCAAGATTATCTCATCCGCATTTGTCAATGCGGATGAACAAGCAGAGATGCGGATCAAGACTTAGACTAGTTTTTGATGTAATAAGTCAGGGGTAGTATAGTCACTTTGTAAAGGCATCTTGTCTGCCTATAAATAGAATTTTTGTTGTAATCATTCTCTGTAATTTATCAACTTTCATATAACAATACAAACAACATTTATGAGTATCTTTCTTGCTTTGAATGTTCTTTGATTGTTTGTTTCCACCACTCAATCATTGACTTGAATATCATATTCGATTCATAGTAAGAATGTCACTCTTACTCAACCCCATTCAAACGTATTAAACGCATCTCAATTATTCTTTTATATCTTGCTTATAATGATGAAAGTGAATTTAAAATGTTAAATTATGTTGTCAAGTTTTTAAAGGTTCATGATGGACAAAAAAAGTATACTTAGCAAGAATTTGAAGAAATCCAAGCTTTGAAGTCCAAGAATGAGGTTGTGCCTCATTAACCATGCTACTATTCCCATCCTAGATACGCCTCGTTCTTAAATTAGCATACCCCCGTGTTCGGACATCTGACAAGACAAAAAGTATTGTCCCTCAAAAGCACGCATGAGATCGTGCCCCATGAGGCACAAGGGTGTGCCCCCCTCAAACATGGGGTCCTACCCCATGGAACACGAGGCCATGCCCGACCATTTTACACATATGAA
Source organism: Flaveria trinervia (assembly GCA_025506515.1). NCBI lineage: Eukaryota > Viridiplantae > Streptophyta > Magnoliopsida > Asterales > Asteraceae > Flaveria > Flaveria trinervia. The sequence continues at coordinate 22,455,771 of CM046453.1, read as the reverse complement.
CCGACAACTTTCGTAAACATTATACTAGCACGGGGGTTGTGCCTTTTAGGCATGGGTCCATGATTAATGTAACACCCAAAAATTTTAAATGATGAGAAATATAGAGTTAAAATGAAGAAAAAGAAATAAATACAATAAAACCCAAGATGAGGGGTTAAATATGTAAAAGGTACAAAATAATATAATATATTTCGTACAAAAAATGGGCATGGCCTCCCACTTCTTGCACATCACCTTCTGAACAATCAGATTTAGAGAGAGAGAAGTGAGAAGTTTCGGGTTTTAAAGAATAACAAGAAGAATACGGGATTTGAGGTTAGTTTCATGCATTTTAGGTTGTTCTTGGCTGATTCAAACCTCGGTATATGCATATGTGTGTGCTTGTTTGTACGGTTTGTGGTTTTGGGGGGGGTTTCTTGGTGGTTCAACTCATAGTGCTTTCGGGTTTGAAGGAGTTCTACTCGAAAGTTTTAGAAGGTGAGCTCTAGAACCCGATTTTTAGATGTTTTAACTGATTTTGAGGCTGGAAATGTATTTAAAACCTTGTTAAAGTATTGGATGTGTATGTATATGTGAAATGTGGGTGGGTGTATGATTAGGATTATTTATGGTTAAGTTTATGTTTATGAGCCTGTTTATGTGGCTTAAAATGAGAAAACTAAGCTTAGAATATGTTAGAATTGGATTTGAGTCTGAATTATAATGATGTTAGTTGTAAGTAGTTACCCATGCACCTGAATAGTAATCCATGTGCCTAAGTCCCCATGCGCCTGAGACCCATGCACCCAAATAGTATCCATGCGCCTAAAAAAGTGACAAAAAGTCTAATTGAACCATGCGCCGCAATAGTGCCTAGCGTCGAAAGTGCCTATGTGCCTAAGTGAGGCCCATGCGCCTGCATACTGCCCATGCTCCTAGAATGTTACCCAAAATAACTAAGTTATGACTTGGGATGTTCGCAGGGGTGGCGTATGATGATTATTTGATGTTTTATGATGATGAGTGATAATGTTACAATTGCTGTTGTTATGTATGTTTATGTTATGTTTTCTGTAAGTTCCTTATTACGTACATTTCTGTGGCTTTGCGTGGTATGTTGTTATCAATGAACGTAAAGTAGTATGTAATGAAAGCATAAATTAATAATGATGAAAATGGAACATAAGAAAGAATAAATGAAAGTAAGAATGAAAGTACAAAAAGTCTTGCAAGCAAATATAAGGAGGTTCACACTCAATGAAAGGTGTTAGCTCAACTATGTACGATTTAGCTAACTCAGAAGGATGCACACGGGGGTCTAATGCTTGTGATTGACCATATGTATGGTACCCTTGTCACTTGTCGCATACTGGAGTCAGCTTCATGCATAATGTTTAGGGTCTACTTATAGACCTCAAGCCTAGTAACCAGCTTCATGCATAATGTTTAGGGTATAGCATAGGGTATTGGTCCGAAATGTAAATAAGTAAATGATGAATGTACAAAATGTACGATAATAAAGACAATGAATGAGAACAAAAGATAATGATGATGTACAATGATGAATGATTGTTAATGAATGATGAGGAAAGATAATAATAAGATTATCTATATGTACGTATGACGTATGATCACAAAAGGAAAGGTTTTAAAAGAAGGTAAAGTATATTATGTTTTATAATACTAGAACTCAGTCAGCAATGCTAACTTTTATGTATTTTCCAGTTGGCAGGTAAGAGTTGTTGAGGATGGCACGGGGCAGCAACTTGGCTTGTTTTGGATGACATCCATTTTGTATAGTGAGTTTTTGCATTGTAATGTGAAGAAATGATATTTTGTAACGATTAACAATGTTGTATTATTTTGCCAAAGCAATTATTTATATATGAAATGGTTTGTTTAAATTAATTCCGTTGCAATGTTTGGTAAATGTTAAACGTATTTTTATATTATTGTGCGATAATTGTCCAAATGTGAGCATCCCGGGAATGGGGCCTTACAAGCTGGTATCAGACACAAAGTTTAAGTGAATTAGGTAAATATTTTCTAAAACCTAAACTTAAACTGAGAATGGGACAAAATAGAAGGATGCTAGTTCAAGTAGCTACGTGTCATCAAGTATTTTCTTAAATGTTAACGGGTATTATGTGCGTATGTTATGTGGTTTATGTGCTTTAATAGATTTAGATATTGATGTAGTCAGGATAGGAAATGCTTAAGGTATGAAGAGTAAAGTAAGTGGCTAATCACAACTGGCCACTGTAATTAGGGACATACTGTACTTGACATATATTTTTCTATTACCTTGAATGACTGTGTTGGTGTTTGGATCTTATAGGGTGTTTAGAAGATGGCTAGAGGTAGATATTCGAAGGCTTCACGAGGTGGAGGTCATGGTGGACGTGGTGTTGGACCGCGTGTCACGAGAGGCAAACTTAGGGCCGACGAGACGGCTCATGAAGATCCCGAGACCCCTCATCTAGAGGGTGGGGATGAGAGTGCTAATCTGAGGGCCTCAATGAAGGAGTTTGTTATGGAGGAGGTTTACCAAGTCAGGTAGACAATCCTGTCATTTATGGTGACCTAAGTGATTAAGGCGCTAAGGGAAGGTGAGAGTTAATGGGAGGAATATGCCCACAGGGGAGAGAGAGCAACCAGAGGCTGAGACGGTTGTCTCTAGTGACAAGGAGAAGTAAGAGGAATCTATGCAGGAGATAGCACGAGGTTGTAACTATAGGGCATTCCAGAGATGCAAGCCCTAAAATTTTGATGGAAATAGCACTGCTACTGTTTCTCATCATTGGGTGAGAGAGATAGAGGTTGTACTTGATATCAATGAGTGTAGGTAAGATCAAAAGGAGAAGCTAGCAACTCACTCATTCCTGGACTCAGCCTTGTGCTGGTTGGATAATATTGTCCATGCTGAGGGTAGCAGTGCTATTAGGAGGATGAAGTGGGCAAAGTTAAACAAATTGGTGATTGAGGAATTCTATCCTCATAGGGAGTTAGACAAGATTGAATGGAGTTCCTGCAACTGGAGGCGGAAACCATGACACACCAACAATACACCACCAAGTTTAATGAAATGGAGAGGCTGGTGCCAGATCAGGTGATGCCCCTGTCACAAAAGATTAAGAGATACATTCAGCGCTTGCCAGAGGACGTACGCAGGCACATGATCGCTGTCAAACCGAGTACGTTTAGGTTGGTGGTTGAATTGGTGAGAATGTTGTATGATGAGTGAAAGGTGGTGGTGGTTGAGGCAAGTAAGAAAGGTGGTAGAAATTGGAATTGGAATGGGAAGTGGTTTGGACGTGACGGGGCCGCCTCAAACAATATGGTCGCAAGGGTGGGTGACTAGCATGTGGTCACACCCGGTGCTAGGTCGAAGAGGCGTGGTAAGTGTGGAATGGAACGTACTAGTGAGTGTAGGTGGGGATTGAATGTGTGCTTCAAGTGTGGAAATCCTGACCACATGGCGAGAGAGTGCAAGGTTGCATGGTGTTTTAGCTGTGGCGGAGAGGGCCACATGAGCAGGGACTACAAGAAGCGAGGTTGAGAGCTACGAGGCAGGGAAGAAGGTAGGGAATGAAGGGTAGAAGGCAAGCGCCAGGGCATTCACGATGACCCAGGTGGAGGCTAGGATGGACCCTGATGTTGTGTCATGTACGTTTCTAGTAAACCAAACTCTTGCTGTTGTGGTATTTGATTTTGATGCTAGTAAGAGTCTTATTTCTACTGATTTCTAGATGAGCCCTTTAATGTAGAAACTACCATAGGTAAGTCTACTAGCATTTCTAAGCTTATAGAGGGATGTGATAGAGAATTGGAAGGTCATAAGTTTCCTGCTAGACTATTTGTGATTACCTTAGGTGGGTTTGATGTAGACCTAAGAATGGATTGGTTAGCAGCCTACACGGAAAATATCATATGTCGCAAGAAGATGAATCGACTGACAGCACCTGACGGGAGTTCGGTGACGATTTACGATGATCGAGTCACTATGATTCCGAAGGTGATGTCGATGGTGGTGGCAGGAAAGTGCATGAGGCGTGGATGTAGTGCCTACCTGACCTACGTGAAGGATGAGGACTCGTCAACACCAAAACTGTTTGATGTACCGGTTATGTGTGGCTTTCCCGATATGTTCCCAGAAGATTTACCAAGTGTGCCACCAGACCGTGAGATTGAGTTTCAAATTGATATGATACCCGGTGCTCAGCTTGTTGCTAAGGCACCATATCATTTAGCTCCTCTGAGATGAAGGAATTGATGGAGCAACTGCAAAAGTTTCTTGATAAGAGATTCATTAGACCCAGGAGCATGGGTAACTACTTGCAACTAACATCATCATAATTTAGACTCAAATCCAATTCTAACATATTCTAAGCTTAGTTTATCATTCTAAGCAACATAAACATGCTCATAAACATAAACATAACCATAAATCATCCAAATCATACACCTACCCACATTTAACACACACATATATATGGATACACACAACCAATACTATAAAAACAATTTTAAATGTATTTCCAACCCCAAAATCAGTAAAAACATGTAAAAGTAGGGTTCTGCAACTCACCTTCTACAACTTTTGAGTAGAACTTGTTGGATCTAGAAAGGCTGGTCAACCAAATCCAAATACTTGGACTATTTTGGTACAACAAATAAAGGACTTCCAAAGCTAAGAGTGGAACTTCCAAAGACAAATGGAGTTCTTCCAAAGACAAGTGCAAGATCAACTTTCGAAGGAAAACTCCAACTTCCAAAGACAAATTCGCTGCTCTTCCGAAGCTTCAACACTTAGAAAAATGAAGAATACAACTTCCAAAGTATGGAGGAAGCCTCGAAAGGAGTAGCAACTTCCGAACTATAAGTGGCTTCAGAAGAACAAGTTCTTCTGAAGCTAGTTAACATTCGGAAGTATCTACTATGAACCAGTGCAGATAAGTATGATCTCTCTGACACTCTGTTGTAGACCTCCGATATACTACATGACATTTTCTTTAAAACCCATGTAGTAGACAATACTTTATTCCACTGTTTACCTTTATTAGTTAGTGTAGTTGCCAACTTTGGTTGGTAACAAAAGGTAAGTCATAGCCATGTCATGACTACCAAATCTTAGATAGGACATTATCTAACATACCTTAACTATGACTTTGTAGTATTTGCTATAGTTATACGATTCCAGCTGGTATCAAAATATATCTGGCGGTAGGTAGTAATATATATAGTTCTCATTGTAACTCATGTCATATGCTTGTAAGAGTGTTGTAATACTTTGAGTTGAGAAATAATATATACAAGTATCTTGAAAAACTATTCTATTGTGTTTGATTTGATTTACTTAGTATATTATCATCAGCTCTTACAAGGATTCTGCTTTATCACAAACCTGAGTGTTACATAGTGAGTTTGTGAGAGAAATACTTGTGTTAAGAACAAAAACTGATCGTGCAATTGGTATCAGAGCTTCTTTTGCTCTTGATTGTGTAATCTTACTATCCTAATCAACATATTCTTACTCACCTACTAACTATCATCACCCCAAAAAACTTCATATAATGGAGTAGACGCATTGAAGGGTTCATCAGATATCAAGACAGCTGAATGTGGAGATCTATCGCCAATGGCCCTTACAAGCCAAAGGTAGCTGCACCTGCTAGAGGTGGTGCCATGATAGAGAAGGTGGTGGAAGATTACTCCGAAGAAGACCACAAACGACTTGATATTGATGGTAAGCCCATGACTGTTTTGATGACTGCTATACCTAACTCCATCATGGTGGGGTTTGAGCATTGCAAGTAAGCTAAAGAAATGTTTGATGCCTTAACCAACATGTATGTAAACTCTAACGACTCAAAAAAAGATTAACTAAAGTAATAGTTTGAGAATTTTACTCACATTGTTAGAGAGACCTTGAGCCAACAATACTTCAGCTACATGGATCTTTCTCCTCCCTTTGATCTATAGGAATAACTTCTGAATTGAGAGATCTCTTAAGGAAATTCATGAGTGCACTCCCAAATGAGTGGACGTTCCACTGTGTCTCTATCAAAAGGACAAAAAATCTAAAGTCCCTCACCATGACTGAACTATACAACATTCTAGATGGATACCATGTAGAAATGGAAAACAAGAGTGGCCACCAAGTGAACAGACGTTCAAGCCTTCTTGCTAGCAATGCACTTATGGTTGTTGAAGGCTCAAGACCCCCACAACCTCAGTAGTACCTAACACATTCTCAGTAGCCATCATGTTTTTTTGGGCCTTACATTACATTTCCGGAGACTCCAAGCTGTCAACAAGCTCAACCAAGTCCTTTCCAGGGCAGTTGTGCTTTTGCCTCAGGAAGCGAACACTCTGGTGACTTTCCGTTATGCTTTGAAGATCTGGAGTGTTTCAACCCAAATGATATGGAATACATGGACATAGTCCAATAAATGGCTCTGTTAACCTACAGCATGAAGAAGTTCTTCAAAAAAACTAGAAGGCAATTCCCTCAGAACCCAACTAGCAGAAAATTTGGGTTCGACAAAGCAAAGGCCAAGTGTTACAATTGTAACCAGGAGGGTCATTTTTCTAGGGAATGCAAAGCTCACAAATCAAATCCAGGATCTACTCATGCCTCCTCACATCCTACAACACCTAAAGCTGCTAGAAAGGCAACTGAGACAGTTGTTGTGGCTCAAGAAGTTGATTGGAGCTTTATGGTGCAAGATGTTAGAAAAGACAATTCAAAGGTATGTGAACATCTCTGTACTCCAACCTACATTGCTAAGGTTAAAATTATTAGGACTACAATATGGAAATTAAATCTGTCATTGAGCCCTTGAATATCTTAAAAGTCGATTTCAAAAGGAAAGAATCTGATTATCAAAATAAAATTAAGGAGTTAGAAAACACAGTATCCTCTTTAAAACTTGAGCACACTAATTACATGACTCAAATCAAGGATTTAATATCCAAATTGGTTGAGGCACAAGCCAAGCTAGTAATAGTTAAGGTTTAAGCTACTAAGCATGCTATTTCTAAGCAAAAGTTTCAAGCCATTCTTGCATCATCCTCTCACTCAAAACTTTGTTATCAAAACAAAGGTGAGTTGTGAACTAATGAAATTGCTCCACCACATTCATATGAGTCTATCACACAACCAAGGTGTGGTACAGAATAGCAAGAGGTTCCATCTGCTGGCCCACCTTCCCATGAGTCAAAGAGTGATGCAACAATGGAATAATCACAGGGAGGAATCAGGAAAATTTACCCACTCCAATAAGTGATTATCAACCCCTAACCACCAAAGCTAGAAGAAGTCGTGCTAAGGCAGCAAGAAAAACTGCCAAGAAAGTGGCTGAGTTTAAGCTGAAGATAGACCCAAAGCAAAATGGTGTATTCACTTCAATTGGATTCCATATGGTAGGAAACTCTAATTTAGGAAAGGTTTGTAGTACCAACACTCTTGTCCTACCAAAGGACCAGAAGTTAAAAGGAAAGATTACAGATGAAGAAAAGAAGAACAACAAAATACAATCTTCAAGTTCCTAGAAGACTAACATTGTTTGCATAATATGAGGTTTGATAAATCATATGGATAAAGATTGTTACTACAATCCTACTAGCACACACTATGCAAACAATGTTAAAAGAGAAAGAGTCAGGGAAGGTTTCTCACGGGAAGAACCTAAGACCAACAAGGCTTGGGTTTACAATCAAAACTAATCATCTCGTCGTATGTGCAGGGACATTCACATGACAAGAGTAATAATATATGGATTGTACATAGTGGATGTGAAAGGTTTCATATAAGGTTGATGCAATTCAAAACATCAAAATAGTTTGTCCTGCATGCATGCACAAAGTGCTGAAGTAGAATGCTTCGTAAGTTTCACATTCTGCATTAGAAAATATTCTACGTGTGAAATCTTCCGAAGCCAAGACCAATATCTTCTGAAACCAAACATGAAGTCTTCCGAAGCCAGTTTATGAACACAGATTTCTTCTAAAGACTTTTGAGGACATGCTTTATCTGGTGTACCTTTTACCATAAAGTTGGACCATCTTTCCGCTGCAACTCTGTTTGACTCACCAACTTTCATAAGTTGTTGAAAAGGTGCATGCTTTTGGTAAACTGTACATTGAGGTCTTGAGTCTATTTCTTTCTACTTTATGTACTTTTATCGTTTTTATAATATATTAGGATGTGAGTTATGGCATGTCATAGTCACTAGTCAAAAAGTAATCTGCCTTTTGACTCTACATTGATTTTGTTGTTTTCTAGATCATGTATCTAGCTGGCCTTCCAAGTATGGCCGACTGTAGGATGTAGTATAAAGTATCTCTGGTCCTTTGTATCTTAATGTATTCTTTGTAACACTTGTAAGGAACTAGAGAGCAATATATAGCATTTCTTGAAAACCAACCACTTGTGTTATTTTGTTCTTGTTCCATCTCTCATTTACTTGTGTTTCTTAGTATCATTGTAACTGGTTACTAGTTCCCTATTTGATCTATTAAGTGTTCTAAAATCAATCTCTCCTTATTGTGTGTTGTTTTGTATGTGACCAAACCCCCTTAAAATGGTCCTGCAATTGGTATCAGAGCATTCCAGGCTCTTGTAGTAAGATCTCACCATCATAAGATCCCTCATACACACAAAATACTCAACATCTCAAAGGGCAGCTATTACTAAAGCTGATTTGGAGACTAAAACCATGACATAGTCACCACTAATCACACTTGAAGATTTTGACACTTGGTGCCAAAGAATGGAAGGTTTCATCAAGTCTCAAGATTCCAGGATGTGGGAATCTGTTGTCTTAGGACCTTACATACCAAGCACTTCTTCAGCTACTGCTGGAGATGGTATGATTCCAAAGGCTGTGGCTGACTACTCTAATGAAGATAGAAAGAGAGTAGAAATTGATCAGAAAGCCATCACAGCCGTTCAGACTGCTCTTCTATACTCTGTATACAGAGGCTTCAAGAAATTCGAAATAGCTAAGCTATTTGGGATGCATTGAAACTAATGTATCAGAGTTCAACTAAAGCCAAGGAGAACAAGAAGGATCTCTTGAAGCAGTAGTTTGAAAATTTCACCTTTAAAACAAGTGAAACCATGACTCAAAAATACTTTAGGTATGTTGAGATTGTTTATACTCTAGTGGATGTTGGGGTCACTCTTGAAAACAAGGACATTGTAAGGAAGTTCATGTCTTCTCTTTCTAGGCAATGGACACATTATTGTGTTGTTATCAAGAGGACTGAGAACTTTAAAACTCTCACTTTGACTGAGTTATGGTATTCTTAGTGGATAGCAGATAGAGATGAACATGCAAGGTTCATCTGGTAACTCTAGCAATCAAATGAGTTCAGCCCTGCATGTGACTAAAGGGATAGCATAGAACCTCAATATTATCTATATGCTACCCTGACAACTCACAAAAGGGTTCTTTCATCATCTTCTGGGAGACACGAAGAGAAAGCTACAATCAAGGAAGCTCATTCCAAGAGACAAGTTCTTCACACGCCTTTGTGTCTAAAAGCTCAGGAAAATTCTATTCACCCTTGAAGACCTGGACTGTATCCATACAGATAACCTGGCGTACATGGAGATAGTCCAACAAATGGCTCTTGTCACTCATAGAGCCAACACGTACTACAAGTGGACAGAAAGAAGTTTCCCAGCAATACAACCAGTGGAAAGTTTGGGCTGGATAAAAGCAAAGTCAAGTGTTACAACTATAACCAAATGTATTACTTTGCTAGGGAGTTCAAGGCACTAAGGACAAATAGTGGCCAAGCACAAACCAGACCAAACTACACTGAGAAAGCCACCCAGAATGAGAAGCCAAAATAGCAAGTTGTAATTGTTTTTGAAGAAGGATGCTTTAATGGAGTTTTTAGGTGGAAGATATATCTCCAAACCAAGCACTAATGGATGACCATGATGAAGCAAAGGTATTGGAACTTCTCTATACACCTGAATCTATTGCTAAAGTTAATAGATATAGGTCCTACAACTTAGAGATGAGATCTGATCTTGAGTCCTTGAATATCTTAAAATCTAATTTCAAAAGATCTGAAAATGACTATAAGTTAAAGATAAAGGACTTAGGGAAAACTATTTTAGTTCTTAAACATGAACACACCAACTACAGGACTCAGATCAAAGATATCATAACCAAGTTGACTGAATGTCAGGCTGAGCTTGTGATCAACAAAGCTAGGGTAGAAAAATGTGTTCTTGAAGAAGAGACCTTCAAGAACATTATATCCTCATCCTTGCATGCAAAAGTTTGTTATGAGAATAAGCAGGGACTGGGATCTAGTGCGATAGCTCCTCCACACAAAATCTTGTCTGTAAGATCTCCTAGGTGTGGAACTTGTGAAGATGAGCTTCCTCTCATAAACCCTTTATCTTGTCTCTAAGATCTCCTAGGTGTGGAACTTGTGAAGATGAGCTTCCTCTCATAGACCCTTTGACTAAAGAGGATGAAGAAGTGATTATGGAGAATGTCACCAAGAAGAGTGCAAAAGAAGATTCTAAGAATGCTCACTACCCTTCTGAGGAGAGTAAGAAGCCTATGATGACCAAGTCTATAAGAAAGAACTTGATCAGAAAGTACAACAAGACAAAAGCAAAGAAGGCTCCGGAGATCAAGGTCACTTTTGACTCTAAGCAGAAACAAGTCTTTATCTTTTCAGGGTTTGAAGTGGTTAAGACTAAAGACATCAACTTGAACTCTAGTACCAAGAGTTCTAGTTTATGTTCAAATCATCACAACATCAAGATGAAAGCTGATCAATTCTGTACCACTACTACACAACCTGAACCATCCAACTCCAAGCGTAGTTCTCATCCTAAAAGAACTGTCTCAGCATCTGCAAAGATGAAGGTAAAGAAGGAAAGTTATCAAGTTCAGCCTTGTTCCCAAAAGAAAGCTCTTAAGATGAAGCAAATGAACTGTGTTATGTGTGAGAGTTCTTCTCATCTTGCTAAAGATTGTTTTTACAATCCAAGAGCACTCTCCATGTGACTAAAGTAGAGACTTCTAAGAGTTCCAAGAAGAAAATAGCTTAAGAAGGAAAATATGTTTCCTTTAGAAGCTCCAAAATGAAGATGAAGGCAAGTGGAAAATAGCCTTCAAAAGAAAATTTGGTCTCGGAAGAAAGGAATACTTCCAAAGCACTGAAGCCTGCTACAGTGATAGCAAGATCTTCCAAAGGACTAATCATGAAAACTTTTGAAGTCTGTCAAACTTCCATGGTATTAAAGGTCAAGTCTAAACTTCCAAAGGTGGTGTGGAAGTTCAAGAAAAATCAAATGACTAAAATTTCTCCATCAACAATAGCAAAGGATCCTCAAGATATGACTATAGGATCAATTACTATTCATTACCTTTAACTTCTTGTGATAAGCCCAAGAAAAGCATGGATTGGGTTTCCAAATGTACTAACTATCTCATTTGTACAGGAACAATGCAAGACAAACAAGAATGTCTAGATCATTGGTTGTTCCAGGCACATGACAGGCAATACGTTATTAGTCCAAAATTTTAAAAGAATTGATGGAGGGCCAGTTGCTTTTGGAGGAGATGAGGGTGGTTACATATCTGTAATGGGAAAGGTCATAAATGGTAAGCTTAGTATTGAGAAGGTAAACTATGTCAAGGAGCTTGGATACAATCTTTTGAGTGTATCTCAATTTTATGATCAAAGTCATAACATGCTCTTCATTGAAGATGAGAGAATTGTTCTCAAGCCTGGGGTGGTCATTCCTCATGGCATATTCTGTTTAGAGCCCCCAAGAAGGGAACATGTACAAGATGGATTTGCAAGAAACAAATCCCACAGGAGAAGTTTCATGCTTTCAGTCTAAAGCAAATAGTTATGAGTCTTTTCTCTAGCATAAAAGAATGTGCCATGTAAACATTAGGAACATAAATAAGCTAATACGAATGACTTGGTAACTGGAATGTCAAAGAAAGAGTTTACAAGTGATGATCATTGTGTTGCATGCCTAAAAGGGAAACAACACACGGTATCTCACAAGCCAAAGGAAAGAGACTCCATCACTACCCCCTTACGCTTGTTACATATGGATCTCTTTAGCCCAACCAATGTAATGAGTCTAGGAAGGACCTCTTACTATTTAATGATCACAGATGACTTCACAGGATTCACTTGGGTCTTCATTCTTAGAACTAAGGATGAGACTCCTAAGATTCTAAAGAATTTCATCTTAAAGATTGAGAATCAATTTGATCACAAGGTTAAAATCAGAAGATGTGATCAAGAAACTAAATTCATGATCAAAACCGTTGATAGATTTTGTGATGCAAAGGTATTACAGGACAATATAGTGCTCCCAAGACTCCTTAGCAAAACGATGATGCTGAGAGGAGAAACAAGACACTTATTGAAGCCAGAAGAACTATAGTGTTCAACTCTAAACTGCCTATCACATTTGTGGCAGAGGCAGTCAACATTTCCTGCTATGTGCAAAACAAAGTTTTAATAGTTAAGACACATGGTAGGACTCATTATGAACTTTGGCACAAGAGGAAACCTTTCATTGGTTTTCTCAGGTCTTTTGAATGTCCTTGCACCATCTTGAATACCAAAGATCAAATTGCCAAATTTGCTAAGGAATCAATTAATGGATATTTCATTGGGTACTCTTCCCAAGCTAAGAATTATAGAGTATACAATCTCAGAACAATGATTGTTGAAGAGTCAGCCAATGTGACTTTCAATGAACACACCCAGTGTAACTAGTTATGCTCCTAATTGGCTATTTGATCTTGATTAGTTACCAACTGTTTTAACAAATCTTGTGAGAATGTTACAGGGTCTATAGATATTCTACTAACAAGTGATCCTGATCCAAGATTTGAGCTGACAAGACCTTCAAGTATACAACTTCAGCTCCAGTTGTAACTAATTCTTCAAACGAAGTTTCCATCAGCACTACAATGACCAATTCAGTTGATACATTTGAGTTGTCTTCAAATTCCAGCTTAGAAGCTTAACAATCAAATAAAGAAGCTTCAAATGTAGAAGACCATGGTGGTGGTGATAGTGATCAAGAATTTCTTGATTATGCTAATAACCACTACATAGATGAAAACATCAATGATGTCACACACTCATTGGATCAAGTTTCTCTTGATAAGTGTGCAGATGTGGTGAGAGAAGCATCATTGCCAGATCTAAATTTTTCTAATTTAGATCTCTCTTAGCAACTTGCTATGATCCCTTAGCTAGAATCCACAAGTCTCATCCCACCTCAAACATCACTGGAGATGTTGACTCAAGGGTAACAACAAGAGGACAAACCCATGATGCAAATATTTGTCTTCATTCTTGTTTCTTATCTCATATAGAGACAAAGAAAATTGATAAGGCTCTGAAGGATGGAAGTTGGGTTGAAGCTAAGAGGTGATGCTTCAATTTAAAAGGCAGAAGGTTTGGAACCTATGTCCTCTTGCTTATAGGAAGACTACTATACAAACCAAATGGGTTTTTAGGAATAAGAAGGATGATAGAGGACTTGTCATCAAAAACAAAGCTACACTAGTTGTTCAAGGGTATACACAAGAAGAAGGAATTGACTACACATATGTGTTTGCTCCTATGGCAAGACTGGAAGCTGTTAGGATATTCTTGGCATTTGTTGCATCCAAAAACTTCATGGTCTATAAAATTGATGTGAAAGGTGCTTTTCTCTATGGAGTTATTGATGAAGAGGTGTATGTTAAACAACCACGTGGCTTTGCAGATCCTGATCATCCTCGTTATGTCTACAAGCTTGATAAGGCTCTTTATGGGCTGCACCAAGCACCAAGAAAGTGGTATCAGACTCTATCTTAGTATCTCTGCAAGAATGGATACAAAAGAGGTACAATAGATGGAATTCTATTCATCAAAGGAACGTGAATGAATTGATGCTAGTTTAAGCATATGTAGATGACATCATCTTTGGTTCAAGTAATCCAAGCTCTGCAAAGACTTTGAGAAGTTGATGAAGGATAGATTTGAAATGAGTGTCATGGGAAACTCAATTTCTTTCTAGGAATTCAAGTGAAGCAAGTTGAAGATGGCATCTTCATAAGTTAGTCAAAGTATGTTCAGTACATACTTAAGAGGTTCAACATGACTGATTGCAAGGTTGCTAAGACTCCCATAGAAAAAAACCACTCCCTTGGCCTGACCTTGAAGGGTAGTGTGTGGATGAACATCTCGACAAGGCTATGATTGGGTCTCTTATGTACCTTATAGTTAGCAGGCCTAATCTTATGTTTGCCACATCTGTGTGCAGGATATCAAGCCAACCCCAAGATGTCATACCTATCACTGTCAAAAGAATTTTATGATATCTCAAAGGTGCCTCAACACTTGCCTTTGGTATCCAAAGAATTCTGACTTTAATCTGTATGCATATACAGATAGTGACTATGGTGGATGCAATATGACTGCAAAGTCTACATCAAGGGGTGTCAGTTTTTGGGTGGAAGAGTTGTCTCCTGGCAATGCAAAAAGCAATGTTGTGTCACTACATCAACTGCTGAAGCTGAATACATTGCTGTTGCAAGCTGCTATGCTCAAGTACTTTGGATTAAGAATCAAATGTTGGACTATGGGTTCAACTTTAAAGAGACTCCCATTCATATAGACAACAATAGCGCCATGTCTATTACAAAGAATCCTGTGCAACAATCAAGGACTAAACACATCAATATCAGGTAACATTTGACTAGAGTTAACTTTAAAAGGGCTTGATCAAACTATTCGATGTTAACACAAATGAATAATATGCTGATTTGTTCACTAAAGCTTTTGATGAGGAAAGATTTAATCTTTCATATCAGTTATTAGGATGATTAACCTTGAGTAGCTTTTTCTTAAAACTAATTCATATTATTTCTAAAAAAATTGTGTGTCCTAAGTTGTCTATTTCATCATCTTTGCAGGACCGTTTAAGGGCTTTAACACAATTACAACACAACGACACAAAGAGGAGATTAACTAAACTTTAATCAAATAGTGAACTGGGTTAACCAAAGTGATACAAAGAACACAAGTAAAGTAAGAGACAGAACAAGAGAGTATGGGTTTCAAGGAGGCAGTATATTGCTTTCTCAAGTTCTTTTACAAGTGTTACAAAGTACGAAGAAAGATACAAGAACTTGAAATACTTATACTACAACCTACAGCCGGCTATACTTTGAAAGCCAGCTGGATACAATTGACTAGACACTTACAAAATCAATTGTAGGATCAAAAGTCATATCTGCCTTTTGACCTTATGACTATGACATGCCATAGCTCACATCCTTATACATTACAAAAAGGATAAAGTACATAAAGTAGAAAGTTTTAGACTCAAGACCTCAATGTATAGTTACCAAAAGCATGGACCTTTTCACCAACTCATGTAAGTTGGTGACTTTACAGAGATGCAGCGGAAAAGGTGCTTTATGGAACAGTACATCAGATAAAGCATGTGTACTAAAAGTCTTCAGAAGAAATGTGTCTTCATAGGATGAAGCTTCGGAAGACTTTGTCTCTGAAGCTTCGGAAGACTTCATGTTTGGCTTCAAAAGATATTGGTCTTGCTTCGGAAGATTTTACACTTAGAGTATTTTCTAATGCATTGTGTAAAACTTCCGAAGCATTCATCACTTCAGTACTTAGTGCATGTTGCTGAGACACTTTGGATGTTTTGGGTTGCATCAGACTTAAGGAATCCTTACAAACTCCCCCTAGGCTGAAGCTACCAAAACACTTAGAAGATCTTCAGATGTTGGTAGTCTTCATTACAATCAAGACCATTCCTTTCTTCATTAGATGGTCAGGATCATCAAGACTCTCATAGTATCTTCTCATCTCAAAGAGATCATGCAGAGGTAAGTTGATTATGTCTTGCCAGGAGTAGACATTCTCAACACCTTGATCTCTGATAACATGCCATCTTTCTGGATTGGTAGAATAAGTCCAGGACAAGATGGGTGTCTCAGTTGTTAGAGGAGCCACTTGCATAGGAGTTGATTGGGCTGCCTCATCATGCACTTCCTCAGGTTGATCTGATTCAGCCTGCGTGTAGAGGTAGATGACTTTGGCTTCTTCTTCTTAGTCTTTGGTTTAGAAGCAATTCTCTTCTTCCTCTTAGATGTCTTTAACTGAGAAGACTGGTCTGCAGCACCATGTTGATCATCAGTGTCTTTCTCAGTTGGGTGTTCCTCCCTCACAAGTTTAGAAGGAGAGGGAGTTTGACCCTGTCTTGGATCAGAAGATGAAGTTTGCTGAGACTCAGCTGGAGGTTCTGGTTGAGGTGTCTCAGGTTGTTCAAACTTGACCTCCACTTCAGGTGGGACTTGGCTTGGAAGAGAGTGCAAGTCAATCAGTTCTCCACTTTTAAACTCATGCTTGATCACCCTTATATGCCCATCCATTGTAGATAGAGACATGGGGCCAAGTCTCCTTCCGGAGAATCCATATAGCTTCAAGAAGCTCATCGTTCTTTGTCTATCAGCAGACTTCTTTGCATTCTTTTGAATGATGGCTCTTGACTTTGCAGCTTCTTCCCTTAGCTTCCTTTTGGTTATTTTTCTTTCTTTGACTAGCTCAAGCTTAAGTTGCTTTAGGTACTCGAACTCAATGAAGTCATAGGACAGGGGAACAAGTGCATTTGCCTGATAGAAGCCTGTAGCACTCAGGTAGTTGATCATCTTGATCCTATCTTCTTCTTTATCTACCTGAGGTTCTTGTGGAGCCACATCTTCCTATGCAGGACTTTCTTGAACTGGAGAGAGAGTGGGAGCATGCTTGTAAAGTCTTTTCTGTCTCATCTCCTCTTTGAATTGGAGAAGTAACCTTGCATCCTCTTTCTCCTTCATCTCTCTTGACACTTCCATGTCAGCTAGTTCATTTAACTCTTCTAAGGGGAGGGAGATGATTTCATCAATATCATAGTTCCTGGTCTGTAAATAGGTAATCCTGACTGCCCTTAACTCATCATCTTGAGTATTTGGTCTGGGGCAGCCCTGGTTGCAGCTTGCATGAAGCTAGATGACCCAGAAGAACTTTATCCCCTTAGCCTTCTTTTCCTCTCCCTCTCTCTTCCTCCTCAATTTCTCAGGAGTCATTTTCCTTTTCCCTTTGTCACCAACAGACCTTTGTGACTCAGGGTGGATTGAGGCTTGGCCTTCATTGCTTGGTGTAGCTTCCATGCTCTGGCCGGAGAGAGGCTGAGAAACACCTTCACCAGCAGGTGTCTCAGATGGAGTTTGGACCTCTGCAGCAGTTGTTGATGGTGAGACAGGGGTCTCAGGTTCTGCCACTGGGCCTTCAGTCAAGGTTTCCCCTATGAAACTAATCTTAGGGTCCACCTCAACATCCAGTTGACCAATGACATTGCCTGATTGCCTATGTCTCCTTCTTAGACAGAACTCTGCAAGGATCCTGTCTTGGATTCTTTGAGCCAGCCTATCAGCTTGTCTTGAATTGCTTGGATTGACAAGTGGCATGTTGACTAAATCCAGTCTTTCATAGAAGCTCAGGCTTTGGAACGGAAAAACTTCTTGTTGGCCTTGAACTCTGTGAAGTATAAGGGATCTTCTGTCCTCATCATATCTCCACCTTATGATGTGGTTGCCAGTTCCTTGTGGTGGAGATGAGACAGCCCTTGGTATACCTTCCTCAAAGAGACTCCTGATGATTGAGTCTATAGAGTCCACATTAATATGAACTTGAGGAAGTTGTTGAGAATGCACAACAACAAGTGAGGATGGTGAGTACTCTATGTCCATTCTCTTTGAAGAACTCCCAGTTCTGTGGTTGTAATAACTTTCTCCCCCTTTTTGGTAGCATCACCCACTTGCATAGGTGAGCTGGAGGATAAGTCAATCACTTCCACGGGTTATTGTGCTCCTGTTTGAGCTCTCCTTAAAGGTCTCTCAGGTAGTTTTTCCTTCAGATATGAATCTGAAGTTGCTATCATGCCCTGTTTTGTAAGGTAGTCACCTGAGAACCAATGACTAACCTTAGAGACTAATAGGTGCATGTTTTTGATAATTTCTGCACCTTTAGTCTGAAATTCCCCTCATCTTCATCAGATAATCAGTGGGGGATGAGATGATGGACCAAAGTCCTCTTGCTCACCACCAGCTGAGTTTCTTGGCTGCTGGTTTTCTTCTGCTCTCTGGCAGCCTCAGTTGAGATGCCAGGGGGCTGAGTTGCCATGGTTGAGGTCTTAATGATGTAATCACTTTCAAAAGTGAGAGCTCTTCCATATGGACATCCTGAACAGTTCAGAAGTGTCCACCTCAATAATAGGTGACTGATGTTGATAGACTGGGAAGTCAGAGGTACTCATCTCTCTTTGAGTAGGGGATGGGAAAGAGACTCATGGTACTCACTGAATCCTAAGTCTTCATCAGTATAGAAGGATGGTTGGGAATGTGGTTGTTGAGATCCAAAGCGGGGATGGTACTGTCCCCTAAAGGTTGTTCACCTTGAGTGTTGGATCAGAGTGAAGGCTTAAGGCTGTTGGGCTATGAGCTCATTCAGGATGAACATGAGGAACCTCAGCCCTTATAGTGACTAGGGAGTGTTTGCTCCTCAGGAGAAGTGGGAGCTGTAGTATGCACTTCATTCCTGTAGTTTTGGTATATGGGGGCCTACACAAACTCAAATAGCCTGAGCAGGGGTTATTGATTTTCATTGTAAGGTGAGGGTGGATTTCAAATCTTTTTAGGGTAGGATAAAAGAGGGTAGAGCATTAAGATCGCATACAGTTATAGGGAGAGAATATGTATTTCTGATTTCTAGGAATGTTTATAGATGTAGAATATTTCTAATCGAATCAATCATTCATTCCATTCAATTACTCATTTCACTCAATGATTACAATAGGTTGTCACTCCTTATATAGAGTGCAACAGTCACTGCTGTTATCACGGAAAGTGACAACTGGCAGATCCAATACAGAAATAACTAATTCTTAACAAACTACTGAAATGTTCACACTACTGAGAACATATCAGCAAGTTAAGTACAAAATATAAAACTACTGAAACTACAACGACTGAAGAACAAGCTCTTCAGTCGTTTTACAAAACTACTGAAATAGAAAAATAAAACTACTGATATCACAACTACTGAAGAAGTACTCTTCAGCAGTTGTGACAAACTACTGAGGCTTCAGTACTTGATCTTCAGACTTTGACCTTCAGGTGTTTCATCAGCTGATGACTTCAGTCTTTGTCTTCAGACTTTGTACATCAGTTGTTGATCTTCAGCACTTGTGAACTCTTCAGCTGTTGTACTTCAGTACTTTGGTCTTTCAGCTTCAGCACTTGTGTTCTTCAGCTGTTGTACTTCAGCACTTTGGTTCTTCAGCTGTTAAGGTCTTCAGCACTTGATCTTCAGCTGTTGAAGTCTTCAGCACTTGTCAAACTACTGATGAGGCTTTCAGCAGTTGTTGTGATACCGTGTGGGACTTAGAGGTTTTCTGATCTTGGCTCATTGGTTCTTTTGGTCCAACAAACTCCCCCTGAACCAATGCAGCCAAAACCTCTAACTTATTTATACTCCCACTTATTGATGGCAAAATGTTGGTCTTTTTCCTTCTTGATCAGTAGAGAAGATGACCCATGTACGCTCCGGCCTGGGAAGAAATCTCAAATATTTGTTTGGCAGAGTATGAATGGGAACTCTGTTTTGGGGAACTGGACACAGAGTTGTTATCCCATTCATGAGATTTACTTCCCCATAATGAGTCTGTATGACTCACGAACATAGGCCTCAAGGAGAAAAATTTGTTCCTCTTGAGAGAGTTCTTCAGCTCCTCCTTCGAAGAAGAACTCTGGACCATAGTACTCTGATAAGTACTTCATGGTCCTGCCATTTTTCAGCTCCACCGTAGTTACCTCCCTATATACAAATTCATCAGGATGGTTGCCTTCAAGGAGTAACTGGAGCTCATTCTTTTGGATGTCTTCAAGCTTTTTATATAACAACCCCTCTTAATCATCTTGTTTTCTAGTAAGGCTTGAGGTGTCTTCTTTGCTTGGTGAGCTTTCTTGAATTCATCAATGATTTCCCAGGTGAGACTACAACGGCCAACATGATGGTAATTCTATTGTTTTTCGTACTTGGCCGTTGTATCTGTGTGGGATAGTTCTTTTATGGATTCTAGAACTCACCCTGGGGTCTGGCCATACTCTCACTCTCTCCTTCTGATACTGAAAGGTGTGCCTGAGAGTGTACAGCCTTTGAGCATGCCCTTCATGGCTTGAATAGATGATGACTGAGGAAATTCCTTGTCAACCATCTTCAACAGTTGCTCATCGTGCTGTTTTTGCTGTTCTTCTTCTTCTATCTTGACTCTGACCATTTCCCTTTGAGAGTCAGGTGTGATCATGGATTGACTTCGGGGTTTTGGTAGCTTCAGAACAGCAGAGAGTGGCAGACTATCATCTTCATCCTCTCTTCTTCTTCTTCTTCCATCCTCAGCACCCTTCTCCTCCTTCGGGTACATCACTGGATGATGGTTGGTTTGGTGAAGGATTGGTTTTGAAGAAAGGATGTTTGGATTTTGGCTTAGAGGTTGGTTGGGAGATTTGAGGGATAGGATCTGTTTGAGTGGGTGGAAGGGAAGGTTGATCTAGCATCCTTGTAGTTATTTCGCCTTTGTGAGTTTAGCCATCTCTACCTTTTGCCAGCCCCAGCCTCATCAAGGGCTTCCACAATAATCCCTTTGTTGAATTGCTCAGACAGACAGATTCTGGTGGCTATAGCCAGAATGCTGTCCCTGGACCATGCGCGGATCTCCATTAATGATCTTCCAAGTATTTTGCAATAAAGCGGATCATTATTTCCAACCTCTCTTTCTCAAGAGCATCATACCCTGCCCATCGGGTTTGTATCTCTTGTACTTCTAACCTTCTGATCTCACTATCCAGTGTGGCTGTGTCAAACCCCTGCCTGAAGAGTTGTTCAATTATTTTATCCATGGAGCGGCTGTGTGTGGTGTCAGCTTCTTTGACCAGCTCCTCCAAGGATTTGTCTTCAGCAGTGTGATCATCAGCACTTCTCTTTCGCTTGTACGTGAGCAGAGGTTGCTTTTCTTTTTCCTCCTCTTCCTTTTCCTCAGATCTTTTCCTCTCCTTTCTTTCACTGCAGTACTCTCCCCCTTTTTGGTTGCATTGGAGGAAGGGGTTTGTACCGCAGAAAGAGTCTTTTGACAGCAGCATCAACCAGGGGCTGTAATGTTGAGGAAAGCCTCTCATCAAGGGCTTTGATCACTATATCAGTGATTATGGGTGTGATGAGGGGAGGGAATTTTGGAGTACAGCACCTATTTGCTCAGGAGGGTTCTGTTCCTGAGAAGTAGGGCCTGAAGCAGAGGCAGGTGTTGATTTTGGGGTGGCTCTGTGTTTGGGAACCTTCAAGGGAAGGTGCCATCTGTGGGTGTATGATGGTGGCAGATGGACTTGCATCCTGAGACATTTGGCCAGCAGCTCTTGAGTCTGCTAACCTCATCCTCTAGAATGGTGTTTTGAGCAACTACATCATAGAAGAAGCTCAGGTCATCATCAGTTGATACTGAATCACCTGACCTCCTGCTTAGAGCAGGATTTACATGCACTGGGTGTAGACCAGTTGTGCATGTGCCCCTTGTGCTTGGTACTGGGGACTTCCAGCCTCAGGACAATGTCCATCATCAGCTGTTGCCTCTAGGGAGGTCTTAGCAATGTTACCAGCCTCACTCTGGTCATGTGCTGAGTCAGAGGAGGTGGCAGCCTCACTAGATATTCTAAGCTCCTTGTCTACACCAGGAGATAGAATTGGGAAACCCCTGTGCTGTGGGTTCTCAGGTGCACTGTGTTCCTCCCCCTCAATTGTAGAGGATTCCCAGTAGTAAGTGGTTTCTGGGGAGGGGGTGAGGAGTGCAATTGAGTCAGCACTTGTGCAACTATTAAAGTTGGGCTGTGAGGGGTGGTTGTTTGGGTAAGGGGTTAGAAGCTGTGCACCTGGGGTGGATGGTGCTCTTCAATGGCAATCTCCTCAAGTGAGTAAGATCCCAGATAAGTAGGTGCCCCTTGGGTTGCTGCAGGCTCCTGTTGAGAGGAAGCCTGAGCGGCTGTGGCTGGAAGAGTCATTGTATCCACTAGGGGTTAGGACTAGTGGATATATCCTGCGTTTGTGGTGCAGGAGCATCCTCAGGGGACTCAATTCCCTGAGTAGCCATTTTGGGTTTCTTTTTGGTGGGTTTGGTGGGGACATTGGATTTGGAGGTGGTGGCTGTGGGTTCCAGCTGCGTGGGTTTTCGCAGCTTGGCAGCCAGTTTGAGTGTCCGGTCAGAGTTGTGCCGGGAGTATACTTCTGGCAGAACAGCCGTAGCAGGGACTCCCAAGCCAACAAGTCCCTCAGCATTAAGCTGGTCTATAATAATGGCCATTATGAACCGTGGATAGAGTATCCAACGGTTGGCAGTTAGTTTTTGAGCCATATCTTTGAGCTCTGAAAATATTAATTCTGAAAAGTTCAGTGGTTGTTGCTCAAGGATAGAACATTACCTGCTGCCATTTGGTGGACATTTGATCCCAACGATGTCTTAGGGGCCAAACATACATTGACCATATGAAAAATCAGGCGCTCAGCGTCATTAAAGTGTTTCTTCATGATGGTGGTGGCACTGAGATCACCTTGATATCCATGCTGAGCAAATGATAGATCTATGGTGCCCTTCGGATATCCAGCAGGAGAGGTAGCATCACTCAGTTGAAGAATTTTACGGATTGTTGCAGGAGTAATCACTACTTCTTTGTTGTTGACGACTGACCGGAGGGATCGTGTGTTGCTCTCCTCAGTTGTAACAGTAACGTTCATCCAAAATTGGTTCAAGGATTCGGCATGTAAAACGGGGTTCAGAAGGAATGCCTTGTTGTATTGGGACTGAACCATAAGATCGATAGCAGTATCGAACTTAGTCCAGATCGGCGATTTTGTGAGGTAGGCAACACAGTTGTGTCGCGGTTTAATTTGCATAGACGCCATGGAAGTTTTGGAGAGGAACGTTAGTTTGAAGAAGATGAAGCATGGAGAGCTCAGGTTAAGGGTATTTATAGGGTACGGGTGAGGAAACGACTGAAGGATGTGGTGTTAGTCATCAGTAGTTTTAAACGACCGTTGACATGGTATTATCCTTTCAGACGTTGAAACAGCTGAAGTCGTGGTGTTAGGCATCAGTAGTTTAGAAAACTACTGAAGACCGTGGTTTTGACTTCAGATGATTGAAACAACTGAGGACATGGTGTTTGTCATCAGTAGTTATGAAACTACTGAAGACAGTGGTTTTGTCATCAGCTGTTGTAAACAACTGAAGACTTGGTATTGGTCATCAGTAGTTATAAAACTGCTGAAGACGTGGTTTTGCTTCAGTTGTTTAAAATGAAACAGCAGTTGTACAAACGACTGAAGAGAAAGTTCTCTTCAGCTGTTTTCGTCAATTCTTAGCTTTTCAGCTGTTTCAAACTGTCCTCAACACATTCATCAGTCTTTATGGCTGATTTCAGTTGTTTCATAGGACATCAGTACTTATCTGTTTTTACTGATTGCAGTAGTTATGACTGCATCAGTAGTTGTAACTACTCAGTAGTTTAGAGCAGATGAAGTACTTCAGTACTTGTGAGACATTTAGCCTTCAGTAGTTATAAAAACTACTGAGGTTAAAAGAGCTCATCAGTACTTATATGTGACAGGCACTCATGATCATCAGTATGAATTACTGAGATCATCAGTAGTTGTCACCTATTCTAGCTGCAGCATACCAAGCCTTAACACCAGGTTTTGGAAAGTTGAACTATCCAAAGGCTTAGTAAAAATGTCTGCAAGCTCATCAGCACTAGGCACAAACTTAGGATCAATCAGACCTTTTTCAAAACAATCCCTTATAAAATGATGTCTGATCTCTATATGTTTGGTCCTAGAGTGCTGGACTGGATTTTTGACAATGCAAAGAGCTGAAGCACTATCCATTAACAATGGAGTCTTAGTCTCTGTAATGCCATAATCCAAAAGTTGGTTTTGAAGCCAGAGTACCTGAGATGTACAGCTTGCAGCAGCAATGTACTCTGCTTCCGCAGTGGATGTAGCAACTGAGGTCTGTTTCTTGCTCTGCCAAGAAATCAAGCAGTTGCCTAGGAATTGACATCCACCAGAAGTTGATTTCCTGGTCAACTTACACCCTGCATAGTCACTGTCAGAAAAAGCAACTAATTTACCAGAATGTCTGGTAGAATACCATAAACCTAGAGATGGAGTGCCTTGCAGATATCTAAAGATCCTCTTGACTGCAATCAGATGAGACTCTTTAGGTGCAGCCTGAAATCTAGCACAAACACATGTAGCAAACATAATATCTGGTCTAGAAGCTGTTAAATACATCAAGGACCCAATCATACATCTGTAAAGTGTTTCATCAACCACTTTACCTTTCTGATCTGAGTCCAGTTGTGTGGTGCTGCTCATGGGAGTAGAACAGGGCTTACAGTTTTGTAAATCAAACTTTTGCAAAAGATCTTTTGTATATTTGGATTGATGAATAAAAATTCCATCAGCCTTTTGTTTGATTTGCAACCCCAGAAAGAACTGTAATTCTCCCATGGCACTCATTTCAAACTTCTGTTGCATCAACTTTGTAAAGGCATCACACAACTTTGGATCAGAGGATGCAAAAATGATATCATCTACATAAATTTGAACAAGTAGATTATGCTGCCCAGCTTTCTTAATAAATAAAGTCTTGTCTATGGAGCCTCTAGTGAAATTGTTTTCCAGAAAGTTTGATAATGTCTCATACCAGGCTCTGGGAGCTTGTTTTAACCCATAAAGAGCTTTATCAAGCTTATACACCCAATTAGGATGTTTATTGTCCTCAAAGCCTGGAGGTTGACATACATAAACCTCTTCTTTAACTTTTCCATACAAAAATGCACTTTTGACATCCATTTGAAAGACTTTAAGTTTTGATAAGCAGCATAAGCTAAAAACAATCGAATTGCTTCCAGTCTGGCTACAGGGGCAAAGGTTTCATCATAATCAATACCTTCTCTTGTGCAAACCCCTGAACAACCAGTCTGGCCTTGTTCTTAACAATAAGCCCATTTTCATCAGTTTTGTTCCTAAACACCCATTTAGTGCCTATTGCACACTTACCTGGAGGTAGAGGAACCAGTTCCCACACTTGCTGTTTCTTGAACTGAAGAAGCTCAAGCTGCATGGCATCAACCCATCCATTGTCCTTTAAAGCAATGTGATAATTCTTTGGCTCTTGCTGACTGATGAAGAGAGCATAGAAGCAGAAATTTGACAATTGACTTCTTGTTGATACTCCAGCAGTGATATCACCAATGATTTGAGACATAGGGTGATTCTTCAGATCTTGATACACAATGAGATCTGTGCAAGTGTTTGTAGCCGGTTCAGCAGCAACAGATGGTGATGGTGAATCATTTCCTTGAAACCAATCAGTGGATGGTAATTCAAAGGAAGTTGAATTCGAAGAAATCTCATCAGCATTTGTTGTGGATGGTGCTACTGGCGCTACAGGAACATCAGGTCTAGTTGAGTCAGGCAGCTGATCACTAAACCTGAAGAGGTGAGTACTGCAATCATCATCATCATCAGCAGTACCACCAGGTGGTGAACTGTTGACAGGAGCAACAGCAGGAGTTGATAGGGACATATTGCAGTATGTCCAAATCAAATAACTCCACAGGACTTTGTGGAATCTTGTCCTTTGGAGATTCATTAAACTTAACATGTAGAGTTTCTTCAACCATCTTTGTTCTGCAGTTGAAGACTCTGTATGCCTTGCAAGTAGATGAATAACCAACAAAGTATCCTGCATCCACCTTAGGATCAAATTTGTGGAGTTGATCCTTTGTGTTGAGAATAAAACAGGGACACCCAAATGCTTTGAAAAATGAAATCAGAGGAGCCAAATGATGGAGAACTTCATATGGAGTCTTCATCAACCTCTGATTTACTAAAACTCTATTTTGCACATAACAAGCTGTGTTGACAGCTTCGGCCCAAAAGGTCAATGGCAAACCTGAGTCAGCCAGCATGGACCTGGCAGCTTCAATGAGGGTCCTGTTCTTTCTCTCCACTACTCCATTTTGTTCTGGAGTCCTTGGAATGCTGAACTGCCTTTTGATTCCCTTTGAAAGATAGAAGTCATCAAGTGTATGATTTCTGAACTCAGTTCCATTATCACTCCTAATACACTTGACTGGAAGGGAATACTGCTTCTCAATGTACAGCACAAAGTGGATAATCTTCTGAGCAGCCTCATCCTTTGAATGTAGAAAGAAAGTCCATACAAATCTGGAGTAATCATCCACAATTACCAGACAGTATTTCTTCTTTGCCATGCTCATTACTCTCACAGGACCAAATAGATCCATATGCAGTAATTGCAAGCAGGCAGTGGACTTGGACACTTCAATAGGAGGAAATGAGACCTTGTGCTGTTTTCCTTTTAAACAAGCAGTGCATGTTTCATCACAGTGGAACTCCTTTATTGGTAAGCCTCTGACTAAACTATTGTGGCTAAGCTGATTCATGTTTTTGAGATTAACATGACCAAGCCTCCTGTGCCACAGTTTAGATTCTTGAAAAAGGCTTTGGGAAATAGGCAAGGATTGCCTTTGAGATCTATCTTCTTAGAGAGATCTAAGGCATACACTCTTCCTGTCCTGTTGGCTTTCAGGAGAGTGTGATCATCCAACACCTTGTCAATCAAGTGCAAAACTTTGGATGACAGAATCCTACAGTTTTGACTTGTGAAAAGGGCAACATGGCCTTTATCACACATTTGACTGACACTCAAGAGGTTGTACTTGAGATTTTCCACATGATTAACATCATCAAATTTGATTTCTCCATTGGAGACAAAGCCCTTACCGATGATGTAACCCCTAGCATCATTGCCAAAAGAGACAAATCCCTTCTTTCCTTGAGAGTAGTCATGAAGAAGAGAGATGTTCCCAGTCATGTGCATAGATCCCCCACTGTCTACATACCAGATGCTACTTTGGCATGTTGAAGAACCCTGCAATAATAAACAATCAGTTTTTTAGAGACCCAAACCTTTTTGGTTTTGGCCTGGTCTCATCAATAGATGGTAAACTAACATGTTTATTTGTAACAACAGCCTGAGAAGAAGAAGATGGTGTAGAAGAGGAGTCCTTTGGCTTAGACCTCCTTTTCTGTGGTTTCAACATAGGAGAATCTAGTTGGTTAACTCTACCCAACAGATGTTGTACCATCATCACCAGCTGTGTCTGATTTTGTGATAAAGCTTTCAGCTCATCAGACACATTGCTAGTGGAGTTAGATAAGGTCCTATGTTGCACCTTCTTCTTTTGAGCACCCTCAGCTGTCACCTGTTTAACTCCTTCCTTTTTGAATTGCTTTAAGGACTTAAGGGTTACAGGATTTGATGTTGCTCATACAAATGTGGTCTCAAACTCATTTTTCATTTTTACCATTTTCTCATTAATTTCTTCTTTTTGTTTGAGTTTGGAACCTCTTTTGTACCAACAATCATCTGTAAGATGATTGAACAAACCACATATTTCACATGGTTTTTCTTCATCTTAGGTTGATCATCAACTAAAGATGGTGAAGCAACAGAAGACTTGTTCTTCAATGCTTTGGAAGCATTGGTTGCTTTCTTGACATCCTCTTTAGTAGTCTTCAAACTCTTTCTACTGCCAGTTTTCTTCTCTTCAGTGCTGACAGCAGTTGAAGTTTGAACTTCAGGTGTTAAATCCTGCTCTCCAGTCCTTTCAGGACCTTCAGGATTAACTCCTGAGTTGATCAACTTATTGATCATGTGAATGTCAGCATTTGGACCATCAACATCAGCTGATAGGTTCAAGGAGGACTTGATGCTGACTGCTACTTCTGATTGTGCTGTATCAGAAGGTAGATCACATGATTTGATGGATTGGTTATCACTCTCACCATCAGATTCTACCTCTGCTCTTGGGGTAAAATCTGTAGGTGGAGCAGTGTGATTGTAGCCAATTCCAAACTTCACATTTGAAGCAGATTGCTTACTAAGAAGCATTTCAAAACCTTTGCATGATTGTACCCATCTATCACACTCGACCTGGGTAACTGCAAGGGTTTCTTTGAGATCTTTGTACTTCTCTAGAAGTACATCTTCTCTAGCCTTATCATCAATTATTTTGCAATTCAGTTTATAAACCTCATCATTTTTATCTTTGAGCACAAACTCAAACTCAGCTTTGTTTTTGGAAATTATTGTTCTAGCTCAATGTTCTTATTATTAAAGCTACATTTGCTTCTCTAATGGAAGCAAATGCTGCTATGCATTGTTCAGAACATAATTTGGCTTTTGCCTCAGAGGATACCTGTGATACCTGAGGTGTAGAGGCATTGGAAGATGAAGTATCAGCAGACTCCAAAGCCATAAGAGCTAGATTCCCAAAGGGACTGTCACCACCATGTTGACCAGCACCTGAGAACAGTTGATCATGACCAGACAAGTCATCTGGTAAACTGCTCCAGTCAACAACTCCTGGGGTGAAGAAGCTGTGTTGTTGAGATGAAGGTTGTTGATGAGATAGGGAAGGCTGAGGTTCTGGTAATGCATGAGGTTGTGGTGTCATAGGAACTTGAACTTGATTTGACTGTGGCATGTAATAACAGGGTACTGATATGGCATTGGCCCCTGAGGAACAAAATATGCCGGAGATTGTTGTTGAGGATGATGACTAGATGTGACAGGATGTTGCCCTCTGTGTTGTTGACTATTGCCAGGAAAAGTCACAAAGGGTGCAGTAGAGTTAGATCCAGTTGATCTACACTCTCTTGCAAAGTGTCCAAGCCGTTGGCATTTGTGACACCTCAACTTGCTCTTGTCAAAACCAACTTTGGTTTTGCCAGAGAGTCCTGGGAATTTTCTTCCAGTTCTTTTGTAGAACTTCTGAGATCTGATATTTATCAAGGCCATTTGGCTCAAAATCCATCTCTTCTAAGTCATCATCAGCAATCCCCTTGAGATCATCCATAATGAAACGATTGTCATTATTACATCCAGTGAACTGACCATCAACACTTACAAATGCAGAATTAGAAGTGCTCGAAGAGAAATTAATATGCTCATCATACTGGCATTCATGAAGCATATTCTGACTCATGACCCACCAAGGCAGTGTTGCCTTGTATAAAGTCTTCAGTGAGCTTTCCAGATGAAGACAGCTTTCTCTTCTGTTCTATCTCTCTCTCAAAAGTGAGCAATTTCCCATGGAGTTGGGTGAGAGATAGTTTGTCCAAACTTGCACTGGAGCGTAGGACAATAGTATATGTCCCATCTCTCAGGCAGTGATCTCAGAAATCTGTTATTCATCTGAATATTGGTGTATTCAAGTTTGACCATTTTTAGTTCAGAGATCAAACAAGAAAACCGCTCATATTGTTGAGTCAGTGTCTCACCCTTTCTATGAGAGAATGTCTCATATTGTTGGGCAAGAATTTCTCTATTATTTGCCAAGACCTCATCTGTTCCTCCAAATTGTTCTTTCAAAGCAATCTAGAGGTCATGGGCAGTTTCATGATGCATTAGCCCAGAATAGATTTCATTGGGCAAAGCCATGGCCAGAATTCCATGGGCTTTTGCATCAATCTCAAGCAACTTTTTATCCTCATCTGAGTATTGCTCCCTCCTCTTCGGAACCATTTGATTGGTTTCCGGGTTATTCACCATAGGCTTGTGTGGACCATGTACCACTGATGTCCAACACCCTGCGCTGTTAACAGACAGGTGATGGAGCATACGTCTTTGCCATATGTTATACTCATTCCTAACCAGCATAGGAGGCTTGGTTGAGGAACCAGTATTGTGAGGATCATTGGAGGGAGTGGTCATTTTCAGTTCAAAACAGTTTAGTTCAAGTTTTAAAAAAGTTTTAGACAAACCACAACAAACTCAATGAGAACCAAAAAAAAGATCTCAGGATGAATGAGCAGAAATACAGAAAATTCAATCTCTATAACCGTTTCTTGCAAAAACAAAAGCTAATTCAATCAAACTTGGATCTTGAATAGCAGTTTCAATGATCAATTATTAGATCGATCAATGATTAACCTGCTCTGATACCATTTGACAGGATCAGTGATCACAAGTTTGATGTATCAGAATAAAAGCAGCGGAATACACACGAATTAGACAAATTGTAGCAAGCCAACGATATTGTGAGCATTAAGATCGCATACGTTATAGGGAGAGAATAGTATTTCTGATTTCTAGGAATGTTTATAGATGTAGAATATTTCTAATCGAATCACATTCATTCCATTCAATTACTCATTTCATCAATGATTACAATAGGTTGTCACTCCTTATATAGAGTGCAACAGTCACTGCTGTTATCACGGAAAGTGACAACTGGCAGATCCATATAGAAATAACTAATTCTTAACAAACTACTGAAATGTTCACAACTACTGAGAACATATCAGCAAGTTAGTAAGTATAAAATATAAAACTACTGAACTACAACGACTGAAGAACAAGCTCTTCAGTCGTTTTACAAAACTACTGAAACATAGAAAATAAAACTACTGATATCACAACTACTGAAGAAGTACTCTTCAGCAGTTGTGACAAACTACTGAGGCTTCAGTACTTGATCTTCAGACTTTGACCTTCAGGTGTTTCATCAGCTGATGACTTCAGTCTTTGTCTTCAGACTTTGTACATCAGTTGTTGATCTTCAGCACTTGTGAACTCTTCAGCTGTTGTACTTCAGTACTTTGGTCTTTTAGCTTCAGCACTTGTGTTCTTCAGCTGTTGTACTTCAGCACTTTGGTTCTTCAGCTGTTAAGGTCTTCAGCACTTGATCTTCAGCTGTTGAAGTCTTCAGCACTTGTCAAACTACTGATGAGGCTTTCAGCAGTTGTTGTGATACCGTGTGGGACTTAGAGGTTTTCTGATCTTGGCTCATTGGTTCTTTTGGTCCAAATGACCCCCTAAACCATTCCATGAACTATAAAGGAGAGATCCTCAGGAATCTGGTCCCATCCACCAGCTTGTTGATAAGCTATGATGGATAACACATGGAGCAGGTATTTCACTGGGATGAGACCTTCCCTTTCCTGAAGGTCTTTACAGAGAAATCTCCCTCCTAGCCCATCTGCTCAAAGGAATGATTAACCGCTTCCTTTGGGAAGGACACGTCACCTTCTTCATCATCCAGCTGCAAATATTGGTTAATGATGGCCGGAGTGATCAAGATTGTCCTCCCTTGCACTGTGGCAGACAGTGCCTTCTCCCCATCCATAATGACCTCTTGGCAGGTCTTCCAGAATTCAAGCAAGTAATTCTCATATAGAGTAGGATCAATGGTCAGGGAGGTGAAATAGTTTGACAGAGAGTCAAGAATTGGCAATCTCTGAGAAACTCGCATCTTTCTCATAGCTTAACAGGGCAACTTGATTATGTTGCCTGTGAAGTTGCATGAAGAAATCTGGGTTGTTTCTGCGGTTAAGGTTAGCAATTTCAGAAGCTTAAGGGTGAAGAAAGGTAGAAAGCGAAGGTGGTTTAGAGAATTAGGTTAGAGGAATAGTGGAATGGAGGAAGATAGTGGGAGACAGGGGGAACCGTTGGGTATTTATATGAAAAGGGATTTGAACCAAAGTTAATGAAAGAGGATAAACTTTGAAATCTGGAAGTCGGTCCCACCTCTGAAAGGTAGTTTTCTTTTGCTCAAAAAGTAGTTTTCTTGGAATACGAAAAGCTTCCGAAGGTAATTTGTCTTCGGAAGTTTTGATTTAAAAAAAAAAAGCTTCCGAAGCTAAAATGGCTTCGGAAGAATTTTCTGAGAGTCTTGAAAATTTATGCATCGGAAGAAAAATAAACCCTGGGATGCTTTGTATAAGAAAGAACAAAGCTTCCGAAGATTAATTTTGCTTCGGAAGGAAAAAGTCCTTAAAAATAAATAAGTGTCTGAGCTAAGAATTTTTTAAGCTTCGGAAGATGAATTCGAAGTCTTCCGAAGGTAAACTCTCTTAGACAGTTATTTATTTTGAAGACATGTTTTTCTTCCGAAGATAAAACTTTATCTTCCGAAGTATCAGAAAATTTTCAAGAATACATCCAAAGAAAACATGAGCTTATGAAAGTGATGAACTAGACAACTTAGGACACACTTATTTTAAGAAGAAATAATTGGAATCAGTTTTAAGAAAAAGTCTACTCAAAGTTAATCATCCCAATAGCTGATATCAGATACTTAAATCTCTGTTCATCAAAAGCTTTGTGAACAGATTAGCATATTGTTCATCTGTATGAACTTTGACTAGTTAATTAATCCCTTTTCATAGTTATCTCTTATTAATGATACCTGATGTTGATGTGTTTGGTCCTTGAGTGCTGCACACGGTTCTTAGTGATAGAGATAGCACTATTGTTGTCTATGTGGATAGGAGTCTCTTGAAGTTAAATCCATAGTCCAGCATCTGATATTGAATCCAAAGCACTTGAGCACAGCAGCTTGCAGCAGCAATGTACTCAGCCTCAGCAGTTGATGCAGACACACAGGATTGTTCTTGCATTGCCATGAGACAACCCTTCCACCAAGGAATTGACATCCCCCAGATGTAGACTTTGCAGTCATGTTGCAACCACCATAATCACTATCTGTATAGGCATACAGATTGAAATTAGGATTCTTTGGATACCATAGACCAAGTGTTGAAGCACCTTTGAGGTATCTTAAAATCCTTTTCACAGTGATTAAGTGAGACATCTTAGGGTGGCTGATATCTTGCACAAATACATGTAGCAAACATGATATCAGGCCTGCTAGCTGTAAGATACTAAGAGACCCAATCATAGCCATGTATACATATTCATCTACACACTACCCATCAAGATCTGGACCAAGGAGTGGTTTTTGGCTATAGGGTCTTAGCAATCTTACAATCAGCCATGTTGAACCTCTTGAGTATGTCTTGAACATACTTTGAATGACTTATGAAGATGCCTCCTCAACCTGCTTCACTGAATTCCAGAAAGAAGTTGAGTTCTCCCATTGAACGCATTTCAAATCTGTCTTTCATCAGCTTCTCAAAGTCTTTGCAGAGCTTTAGATTGGTTGAACCAAAGATGATGTCATCTACATATACTTGAACCATAAATAAGTCATTCCCTGTCCTTTGATGAAGAGAGTTCCATCTATAGCACCTCTCCTGTATCCATGTTTACAGAGATACTTAGATAGTGTCTCATACCACTTCCTGGGTGCCTGATGCAGCCCATAAAGAGCTTTGTCAAGCTTGCAGACATAATCAGGATGATCAGGGTCTACAAAACCAGGTGGTTGTTTGACATAAACCTCCTCATCAATAACTCCATATAAGAAAGCACACTTTACATCAAGTTGAGAGACTTTGAAGTTCTTGGATGCAGCAAATGCCAGGAATATCCTAACAGCTTCTAGTCTCGCTACTGGAGCAAAGACATCAGTGTAGTCAATCCCTTCTTCTTGTGTGTATCCTTGAACAACTAGTTTTGCCTTCTTCTTGATGATGATTCCTCTATCATCCTTCTTATTCCTAAAAACCCATTTGGTTCCAATGGTACTCTTCCCATGAGGAAGTGGACAAAGTTCCAAACTTTCTGCCTTTTGAATTGAAGTAGCTCTTGTTGCATAGCTTCAACCCAACTTCCATCTTTAGAGCTTGATCAACTTTCTTTGGCTCTATCTGAGATAAGAAACAAGAGTGAAGACAAATATTTTCTTCATGGGTCTGTCCTCTTGTTCTTACCCCTGTCACAACATCTCCAATGATGTTTGTGGTGGGGTGAGACTTGTGGATCCTTAGCTGAGGGATCACAGCAAGTTGCTGAGAGAGATCCAAATTTGAGAAATTTAGGTCTGGTCTCGAAGATTCACCCTCCACATTATCACACTTATCAAGATTAACATGATCCAATGAGTGTGTGACATCATTGATGTTGTCATCTATGGTATGGTTATGAGCATCAAGAAATTCCTGATCACTATTACCATTACCATTATTGTCTTCTACAATTGAGGTGTCTTTATCTGGTTGAGAAGCCTCTGAGCTAGAATTGGAAGGCATACCAGATGTATCAGCTGAATTTGTCATTGTTGTGCTGATAGAAACTTCATTTGTTGAAGTAGTTTCAACTGGAGCTGAAGATGTATGAATTGAAGATCTTCCTAGCTCAAATCTTGGATCAGGATCACCTATATTTAAATTTTCTGCAGATCCTGAAAACTGCTCACAAGATTTGTTAAAACAGTGGTAACTAAATCAAGATCAAACAGCCAATCCGGACCAGAACCAGCCACACAGGGTGTGTGCTCATTGAAAGTCACATTGGCTGACTCCTCAACAATTGTAGTTCTAAGATTGTATACTCTATAAGCTTTAGCTTGGGAAGAGTATCCAATGAAGTGTCCATCGTCTGATTTCTCAGCAAACTTGGCAATTTGATCTTTGGTATTCATGATGGTGCAGGGACATCCAAATGACCTGAGAAAACTATTGAAAGGTTTCCTCTTGTGCCAAAGTTCATAAGGGGTCTTACCATGTGTTTAACTACTAAAACTCTGTTTTGCACATAGCAAGCAGTATTAACTGCCTGTGCCCAGAAGGTGATGGGCAGTTTAGAGTCAGACAACATAGTTCTTGCAACTTCAATAAGTGTCTTGTTTCTCCTCTCAGCAACTCCGTTTTGCTGAGGAGTCCTGGGAGCACTATATTGTCTTGTAAGACATTTTTCATCACAAAATGTATCAAGGATTTGGTTCTTGAATTCAGTTCCTTGATCACATCTTATGGTTTGACCTTGTGATCACATTGATTCTCAACTTTTAAGATGAAATTCTTCAGAATCTCAGGGGTTTCATCCTTAGTTCTAAGGAAGAAGACCCAAGTGAATCTTGTAAAGTCATCTGTGGTCACCAAACAGTAAGAGGTCCTTCCTAAACTCATTACACTGGTGTGGCCAAAGAGATCCATATGTAACAAGTGTAGGGGAGTAGTGATGGAGTTCTTTTCCTTAGGCTTGTGAGATACCTTGTGTTGCTTCCCTTTCAGGCATGCAACACAATGATCATCACTTGTAAAATCTTTCTATGGCATTCCAGTTACCAGATCATGTTAATTAATTTATTCATGTTCTTAAAGTTCACATGGCACATTTTTATGCAATAGGAAAGACTCATCACTATTTGCTTTAGATAGAAAGCATGAAACTTCTCCGGAAGGAAATGTTTCTTGCAAATCCATCTTGTACATGTTCCCTTTCCTGGGGGCTCTGAGCAGGATATGCTCATGAGAATGACCACTCCAGGCTTGAGAACAATGCACTCATGCTCAGTAAAGAGCATGTTATGACTCTTATCACAAAATTGGGATACACTCAGAAGATTGTACCCAAGCTCCTTAACAAAGTTTACCTTCTCAATGTTGAGCTTACCATTTGTCACCTTGCCCCTTCAGAAATGTAACCACCTTCATCTCCTCCAAAAGCAACTGGTCCTCCATCAATTCTCTCAAAATTATGAGTAGAGACCTATTGCCTGTCATGTGCCTGGAACAGCCACTGTCATTATCCAGACATTCCTGTTGTCTTGAGTTGTTCCTGCACAAAGAAAGTGATTAGTTACATTTGGAAACCCAAGCCTTACTTGTCTTGGGCTCACTAAGTGTAATAGAAGGTAATGCAACAGTAATAGATCCTATGGTTGTACTATGGGGATCTTCAGCTGTTGTTGATGGAGAAATTTCAGTCATTTGGTCTTTCTTAGACTTCCACACCACCTTTGGAGTCTTGGACTTGACCTTCAAAACCTTAGAAGCTTTTGGAACTTCACAAATTTGATGACTAAACCTTTGGAAGAGTCTACAGTCACTACAGCAGACTTTAGTGCTTCGGAAGAACTCCTTTCTACCGAGACCAATTTTACTTCCGAAGGTAATTTTCCATTTACCTTCTTCTATGATTTGGAGCTTCCTAAGGAAATAGACTTTCCTTCCGAAGCTTGAGACTTCTTGAGATTCTTTGAAGTCTTTGAATTGGTCATGTGGATGGTACTTTTAGGATTGTATGGGCAATCCTTAGCAATGTGAGAAGTACTTTCACACATGACACATAACATTTTCTTCTTCAAAAGAGTCTCCTTTTGAGAGCAAGACTGGCTTTGGTCACATCCCTTCTCCACCTTCATCTTGGTAGATGCTGAGACAAGTCTTTTGGGCTGTGAACTGTTCTTGGAGTTTGATGGTCCAGGCTTTGTAGTAGTGCTACACAGCAGCTCATTCTTCTTCTTTGCACTGAGATGATTTGAACATGAACCAGGACTCTTAGCTGAGAGTCTTGGTTGATGTCTTCAGTCCTTACTACTTTGAAACCTGCAGAGATAAAAACTTGTTTCTACTTAGCATCAAAAGTAGCCTTGATTTCTTGAGCCTTCTTTGCTTTCCTTTTGCTCTTCCTGATCAAGTTATTTCTCTTGGACTTGGTCATCATAGTTGATTTCTTCTCCTCAGAAGGATAGTGGCCCTCGGAAGAATCCTCTTCTTCACTCTTCTCAGAGGAATTCTTCATTATCATTCTTCATCATCCTCACTTATAGGATCTATGAGAGGAAGCTCATCTTCACAAGTTCCACACCTAGGAGATCTTACAGGCAAGATTG
Source organism: Flaveria trinervia (assembly GCA_025506515.1). Taxonomy (NCBI): domain Eukaryota; kingdom Viridiplantae; phylum Streptophyta; class Magnoliopsida; order Asterales; family Asteraceae; genus Flaveria; species Flaveria trinervia. Next base: position 22,419,004 of record CM046453.1, on the reverse strand, counting down.
TGTGTGGAGGAGCTATCTCATTTGATCCCAGTCCCTGTCTATTTTGATAGCACACTTTGTTGTGCAGGGATGAGGATATCATGTTTTTGAAGGTCTCTTCTTCAAGAACACTCTTCTCTGCCTTGGCTTTGCTGACCATAAGCTCAGCCTGGCACTTAGTCAACTTAGTTATGAGATCTTGGATCTGAGTTCTAAAATCTGTATGTTCATGTTTTAGTACTGAAATGGTTTTCTCCAAATCCTCTATCTTTAACTTGTAATCATTTTCAGACTTTCTAAAATCGATTTTAATATGTTTAATGACTCAAGATCAGATCTCATCTCTAAGTTGTAGGACCTGTATCTATTTACTTTAGCAATGCATTCAGGAGTGCAGAGATGTTCTAATACCTTGGCTTCATCATGGTCAGCCATCAATGCTTGGTTTAGAGAAGCATCTTCCACCTGAAAACTCTAGTCAAAGCCTCCCTCTTCAACAGCAACAGCAGCATGTTGCTTAGGCTTCTCATACTGAAGGGCTTTGTCAGTGTAGTTTGGTTTGGGTTGTGTTTGGCCCCCATTTGCTTTAGGTGCCTTACACTCCCTAGCAAAGTGACCCAAAAGGTTACAGTTGTAACATTTAACTTTGCTTTTATCCAACCCAAGTTTGATGTATTAGAGTTCAAAGCAGCGGAATAAGAACAGGAATTAGACAAATTGTAGCAAGAGATCAAGCACACACGATTATAGTGAGAGATGTATTTCTGATTCATGAATGTTTATAGATATGGAATAATTCTAATCAAATCATTCAAATCAGTCATCATATTACAATAGGTTGTTACTCCTTATATAGAGTGCAACAACCACTGTTGTTATCACGGAAAGTGACAACTGGCAGATCTATTACAAAAATAACTGAATCTTAACAAACTACTGAAATGTTCACAACTACTGAGAACATATCAGAGTGTTAAGTACAGAATATAAAACTACTGATTAGAAACTACTGGAACTACAACGACTGAAGAACAAGCTCTTCAGTCGTTTTACAAAACTACTGAAACTAGAAATATAAAACTACTGATATCACAACTACTGAAGAAGTACTCTTCAGCAGTTGTGACAAACTACTGACGCTTCAGTACTTGATCTTCAGACTTTGACCTTCAGATGTTTTTCATCAGCTGATGACTTCAGTAGATATCATCAGCTGATGTCTTCAGTCTTTGTCTTCAGACTTTGTACATCAGTTGTTGATCTTCAGCACTTGTAAACTCTTCAGCTGTTGTACTTCAGTACTTTGGTCTTTCAGCTTCCGCACTTGTGTTCTTCAGCTGTTCAGCTTCAGTACTTGTGTTCTTCAGCTGTTCAGCTTCAGTACTTGTGTTCTTCAGCTGTCAGCTTCAGTACTTGTGTTCTTCAGCTGTTGTACTTCAGCACTTTAGTTCTTCAGCTGTTGAAGTCTTCAGCACTTGATCTTCAACTGTTGAAGTCTTCAACACTTGTCAAACTGCTGATGAGGCTTTCAGCAGTTGTTGTGATACCATGTGGGACTTAGTGGTTTTCTGATCTTGGCTCATTGGTTCTTTTGGTCCAACAAACTCCCCCTGAACCAATGCAGCCAAAACCTCTAAATTATTTATTATCCCACTTATTGTTGGCAAAATGTTGGTCTTTTTCCTTCTTGATCAGTAGAGAAGATGACCCATGTAAGCTCCGGCCTAGGAAGAAATCTCAGATATTTGTTTGGCAGGGTATGAATGGGAACTCTGTTTTGGGGAACTGGACACAGAGTTGTTATCCCATTCATGAGATTTACTTCCCCATAATGAGTCTGTACGACTCTCTTGTGTAGGCCTCAAGGAAGGTGATTTGTTCCTCCATGGTTAGCTCTTCAGCACCTCCTTCAAACAATGATTCAGGCCCATAATACTCAGACAGGTATTTGGCTGTTTCCCATTCTTTAGCTCCATAGTTGTTATTATTCTGTAAGCAAACTCATCCGGGTGATTACCCTCTAGGAACAACTGGAGCTCATTTTTCCTGACTTCCTCAAGCCTCTTGTAAACTAACCCCTTTTTCAGTATTTTGTTTTCCAGCATCTTCTGAGGGGTTAGATTAGCTTTGTAGGCTTTCTTGAAGTCCTCTAGGATTTCCCAGGGTGAAACTACAAAGACCAGAGAGATCACTTCATCTACGATCTTTTTCACCTGGCCAATGTATCTCTAAGGTATGTTTTTCTTATGAATTCTGTGAGAGACCTTGGGATCAGGCCAAATCCTCACTCTTTCCTTTTGATATTGAAAGGTATGCCTGAGAGTGTAAAGTATGAGGGCTTGCTTCTTCATATTGATGATAGAATATGTGGCTGCATAAGCTTTGTCAACTCTCTTCAGCAATTCCTCATCATGCTGTTTATGAAGCTCTTCTTCTTCTAGCTTCACTTTAACCATTTGTCTTTGGACTTCAGGAGTAATTGCTGAGGAGTGACTTGTGGCCTTAGTCAACTGGATCACAGCTGAGAGTGGCAGCCTATCTTCATCATCTTCTTCATCATCTTCTAGCCTCAATACCCTTCTCTTCTTCTTCAAGGGTATATCATCGGCTATGGGTTTTGAGGGTAAAGGAGTTGGTTTGGTGGGTTGTGATTTGGGTGTTTTTGGTGTGGGAATGTTGACAGGCTGTTCTAGCATTCTTGAGGTGAGTGTGGCTTTTGATTGCTTGGCTAGCTCAGTCCTGCTCCCAGCACCGCTTCATTTAAAGCTTCAATAACAAGCCCCTTAGTATATGCTTCAGACGAACAGATCTTGGTGGTGATTGCCAAGATACTGTCCCTGGACCAAGCTTTGATTTCGATCATTGATCTTCCAAGATATTTTGCAATAAATCTAATCATGATCTCAAGCCTTTCTCTTTGTAACACTTCATAACTTGCCCATCTATTCTGTATTTCTTCAATCTCTAATCGTCGAATCTCAGAGTCAAGTTTATTGGTGTCATGGCCTTGCCTAAACAGTTGATCAATGATGTTGTCCATTGATCTGTGTGTTCGGCATCAGCCTCTTTTATCAGTAGCTCCAAGGCTTTATCTTCAGCAATATGATCATCAGCACCTTTCTTTCGCTTGTAGGTGAGCAGTGGTTGCTGTTCTTTCTCCTCCTCTTGGGCTTGCTTTGCTTCCTTCTCTTCCTCTGTTCTTTTCCTCTTCTTTTCTTTCACTGCAGTACTCTCCCCCTTTTTGGATGCATTGGTGGAAGGGGTTTGTACCGCAGAAAGTGTCTTTTGCACAGCAGCATCAATCAAGGGTTGTAAAGTTGAGGAAAGCCTCTCATCAATGGCTTTAGTCAAAATATCAGTGATTATGGGTGTGATGAGAGGGAGGGAATTTTGAAGTACAACACCTATTTGCTCAGGAGGGTTCTGTTCCTGAGAAATAGGGCGTGAAGCAGAGGCAGATGGTTGAGTTTGGAGTGGCTCAGTGTTTGGGGAACCTTCAAGTGAAGGTGCCATCTGTGGGGTGGTAGAGGCAGATGGTCTTTCTCCTTGTGAGAGTTGGTCAAGTAGGTTTTGCAGCCTACTGACTTTCTCTTCAAGGATTGTGTTCTGGGCAAGAACATCGTAGAAAAAGCCCAGGTCATCATCAGCCGAAGTTGAATCATCTGACCTCCTGCTTAGAGCAGGATTTACATGCACTGGGTGTAGACCAGTTGTTGCATGTGCCCCTTGTGCTTGGTACTGGGGACTTCCAGCCTCAGGACAATGTCCATCATCAGCTGTTGCCTCTAGTGAGGTCTTAGCAATGTTACCAGCCTCATTCTGATCATGTGCTGAGTCAGAGAGGTGGCAGCCTCTAGATATTCTAAGCTCCTTGTCTACACCAGGAGATAGAAGTGGTAAACCCTGTGCTGTGGGTTCTCAAGTGCACTGTGTTCCTCCCCCTCAATTGTAGAGGTGGTTTTCTGGGGAGGGGGTGAGGAGTAAAGTTGAGTCAGCACTTGTGCAACTATTAAAGTTGGGCTGTGAGGGACGGTTGTGGGGTGAAGGGATAGAAGAAGTGTGCACCTGGGGAGGTTGGTGCTTTTCAATGGCAATCTCCTCAAGTGAGGAAGATCCCAGATATGTAGGTACCTCTTGTGTGGTTGCTGCAGGCTCTTGTTGAGAGGAAGCCTGAGCGGCTATGGCTGGAAGAGTCATTGTATCCACTAGGGGGTTTGGACTAGTGGATATATCCTGCGTTTGTGGTGTAGGGGCATCCTCAGGGGACTCAATTCCCTGAGTAGCCGTTTTGGGTTCTTTTTGGTGGGTTTGGTGGGGACTTTTGATTTGGAGGAGGTGGCTGTGGGTTCCAACTGCGTGGGTTTTCGCAGCTTGGCAGCCATTTTGAGTGTCTGGTCAGAGTTGTGCCGGGAGTATACTTCCGGTAGAACAGCCGTAGTAGGGACTCCCAAGCCAACAAGTCCCTCAGCACTAAGCTGGTTTGTAATGATGGCCATTATGAACCGTGGATATAGTATCCAGCGGTTGGCAGTTAGTTTTTGAGCCATATCCTTGAGCTCCGAAAATATTATTTCTGAAAAGTTTAGCGGTTGTTGCTCAAGAATAGAATACATTACCTGCTGCCATTTTGTCGACATTTGATCCCAAGACGACGTCTTAGGAGCCAAACATACATTCACCATGTGAAATATTAGGTGTTCAGCGTCAGGAAAGTGTTTCTTCATGATAGTGGAGGCACTGAGATTGCCTTGATTTCATGTTGGGCAAAGGATAGATCTGTGGTGCCCTTCGGATATCCAGCAGGAGATATATCATCATCCAGATGAAGAATTTGGCGGATAACTGCAGGAGTGATGACTACTGGAGAGATGGTGTGTTGTGCTCCCCAGTGGTAATAGTAACGTTCATCCAAAATTGTTGAAGGGATTCGGCATGTAGTAGGGATTCAGAAGAAATGCCCTTTTGTATTGGGACTGAACCATAAGATCGATAGCAGTATCGAACTTAGCCCAGATAGGCGATTTAGTAAGGTAGGCAACACAGTTGTGTCGCGGTTTAATTTGCATGGACGCCATTGAGAAGAGAGAAGTTTTGGAGAGGAACGTTAGGTTTGAAGAAGATGAAGCATTGAAGGCTTAGGTCAGGGATATTTATAGGGTATGGTAAGAAAACGACTGAAGGTGTTGTTAGTCATCAGTAGTTTTAAACGACCGTTGACATGGTATTATCCTTTCAGACGTTGAAACAGCTGAAGTCGTGGTGTTAGGCATCAGAAGTTAGAAAACTACTGAAGACCGTGGTTTTGACTTCAGATGATTGAAACAACTGAGGACTTGGTGTTTGTCATCAGTAGTTATGAAACTACTGAGGACAGTGGTTTTGTCATCAGCTGTTGTAAACAACTGAAGACTTGGTATTAGTCATCAGTAGTAGTTATAAAACTACTGAAGACATGGTATTGCTTCAGTTGTTTAGAATGAAACAGCAGTTGTACAAACGACTGAAAAGAAATTTCTCATCAGCTGTTTTCGTCAATTCTTAGCTTTTCAGCTGTTTCATACTGTCCTCAACACATTCATGAGCCTTTTTGGCGGATTTCAGTTGTTTCAAAGGACATCAGTACTTATCTGTTTTACTGATTTCAGTAGTTGTAACTACATCTGTAGTTTGGAACAGATTAGTACTTCAGTACTTATGAAGCATTTAGCCATCAGTAGTTATAAAAACTACTGAAGGGAAAAGGACCCATCAGTACTTATATGTGACATGTGTACCAATGATCACCAGTAATTACTACTAAAATCATCAGTAGTTGTCACTTATTCTAGTTGCAGCATACCAAGCCTTAACACCAGGTTTTGGAAAGTTGAACTATCCAAAGGCTTAGTAAAAATGTTTGCAAGCTCATCAGCACTAGGCACAAACTTAGGATCAATCAGACCTTTTTCAAAACAATCCTTATAAAATGATGTCTGATCTTATATGTTTGGTCCTAGAGTGCTGGACTGGATTTTTGACAATACACAGAGCTGAAGCACTATCCATTAACAATGGAGTCTTAGTCTCTGTATTGCCATAATCCAGAAGTTGGTTCTGAAGCCAGAGTACCTGAGAGGTGCAACTTGCAGCAGCAATGTACTCTGCTTCAGCAGTTGATGTAGCAACTGAGGTCTGTTTCTTGCTCTGCCAAGAAATCAAGCAGTTGCCTAGGAATTGACATCCACCAGAAGTTGATTTCTGGTCAACTTGCACCCTGCATAGTCACTGTCAGAAAAAGCAACTAATTTAGCAGAATGTCCAGTAGAATACCATAAACCTAGAGATGGAGTTCCTTGCAGATATCTAAAGATCCTCTTGACTGCAATCAGATGAGACTCTTTAGGTGCAGCCTGAAATATAGAACAAACACATGTAGCAAACATAATATCTGGTCTAGAAGTTGTTAAATACATCAACGACCCAATCATACATCTGTAAAGTGTTTCATCAACCACTTTACCTTTCTGATCTGTATCCAGTTGTGTGGTGCTGCACATGGGGGTAGAACAAGGCTTACAGTTTTGTAAATCAAACTTTTGCAAAAGATCTTTTGTGTATTTGGACTGATGAATGAAAATTCCATCAGCCTTTTGTTTGATTTGCAACCCCAGAAAGAACTGTAACTCTCCCATGGCACTCATTTCAAACTTCTGTTGCATCAACTTTGTAAAGGCATCACACAACTTTGGATCAGAGGATGCAAAAATGATATCATCTACATAAATTTGAACAAGTAGATTATGCTGCCTAGCTTTCTTAATGAATAAAGTCTTATCTATGGAGCCTCTAATGAAATTATTTTCCAAAAGAAAGTTTGATAATGTCTCATACCAGGCTCTAGGAGCTTGTTTTAACCCATAAAGAGCCTTATCAAGCTTATACACCCAATTAGGATTTTTATTGTCCTCAAAGCCTGGAGGTTGACATACATAAACCTCTTCTTTAATTTTTCCATACAAAAATGCACTTTTGACATCCATTTGAAAAACTTTAAGGTTTTGATGAGTAGCATAAGCTAAAAACAATCGAATTGCTTCCAGTCTGGCTACAGGGGCAAAGGTTTCATCATAATCAATACCTTCTTCTTGTGCAAACCCCTGAACAACCAGTCTGGCCTTGTTCTTAACAATAAGCCCATTTTCATCAGTTTTGTTCCTAAACACCCATTTAGTGCCTATTGCACACTTACCTGGAGGTAAAGGAACCAGTTCCCACACTTGCTGTTTCTTGAACTGAAGAAGCTCAAGCTGCATGGCATCAACCCATCCATTGTCCTTTGAAGCAATGTGATAATTCTTTGGCTCTTGCTGACTGATGAAGAGAGCATAGAAGCAGAAATTTGGCAATTGACTTCTTGTTGATACACCAGCAGTGATATCAGTATGATTTGAGACATAGGGTGATTCTTCAGATCTTGATACACAATGAGATCTGTGCAAGTGTTTGTAGCAGGCTCAGCAGTAACAGATGGTGATGGTGAATCATTCCTTGAAACCAATCAGTGGATGGTAATTCAAAGGAAGTTGAATTCGAAGATATCTCATCAGCATTTGTTGTGGATGGTGCTACTGGAGCTACAGGAACATCAGGTCTAGCTGAATCAGGCAGTTGATCACTAAACCTGAAGAGGTGAGTACTGCAATCATCGTCATCATCAGCACAGCAGTACCACCAGGTGGTGAACTGTTGACAGGAGCAACAACAGGAGTTTGATAAGGAACATATTGCAGTATGTCCAAATCAAATAACTCCACAGGGCTTTGTGGAATCTTGTCCTTTGGAGATTCATTGAACTTAACATGTAGAGTTTCTTCAACCATCTTTGTCCTGCAGTTGAAGACTCTGTATGCCTTGCAAGTAGATGAATAACCAACAAAATACCCTGCATCCACCTTAGGATCAAATTTATGGAGTTGATCCTTTGTGTTGAGAATAAAACAGGGACACCCAAATACTTTGAAAAATGAAATTAGAGGAGCCAAATGATGGAGGACTTCATATGGAGTCTTCATCAACCTCTGATTTACTAAAACTCTATTTTGCACATAGCAAGCTGTGTTGACGCTTCAGCCCAAAAGGTCAGTGGCAAACCTGAGTCAGCCAGCATGGACCTTGCAGCTTCAATGAGGGTCCTGTTCTTTCTCTCCACTACTCCATTTTGTTCTGGAGTCCTTGGGATGCTAAACTGCCTTTTGATCCCCTTTGAAAGATAGAAGACATCAAGTGTATGATTTCTGAATCAGTTCCTTGTCACTCCTATACACTTGACTGAAGGGAATACTGCTTCTCAATATACAACACAAAGTGAATAATCTTCTGAGCAACCTCATCCTTTGAATGTAGAAAGAAAGTCCACACAAATCTGGAGTAATCATCTACAATTACCAGACAGTATTTCTTCTTTGCCATGCTCATTACTCTCACAGGACCAAATAGATCCATATGCAGCGTAATTGCAAGCAGGCAGTGGACTTAGGCACTTCAATAGGAGGGAATGAGACTTTGTGCTGTTTTCCTTTTAAACAAGCAGTGCAGTTTCATCACAGTGAACTCCTTTATTGGTAAGCCTCTGACTAAACTATTGTGGGTAAGCTGATTCATGTTTTTGAGATTAACATGACCAAGCCTTCTGTGCCACAGTTTAGATTCTTGAGAGAGGCTTTGGAAAATAGGCAAGGATTGCCTTTGAGATCTATTTTCTTGGAAAGATCTAAGGCATACACTCTTCCTGTCCTGTTGGCTCTTAGGAGAGTGTGATCATCCAACACCTTGTCAATCAAGTGCAAAACTTTGGATGACAGAATCCTACAGTTTTGACTGGTGAAAAGAGCAACATGGCCTTTATTACACATTTGACTGACACTCAAGAGATTGTACTTGAGATTTTCCACATGATTAACATCATCAAATTTGATTTCTCCATTGGAGACAAAACCCTTACCAATGATGTAACCCCTAGCATCATTGCCAAAAGAACAAATCCCTTCTTTCCTTGAGAGTAGTCATGAAGAAGAGAGAGTTCCCAGTCATGTGCATAGATCCCCTACTGTCTACATACCAGATGCTACTTTGGCATGTTGAAGAACCCTGCAATAATAAACAATCAGTTGTTTTGGAGACCCAAACCTTTTGGTTTTGGGCCTGGTCCATCAATAGATGGTAAACTGACAGGTTTATTGGAACAACAGCCTGAGAGAAGAAGATGGTGTAGAAGAGGAATCCTTTGGCTTGGACCTACTTTTCTGTGGTTTCAACATAGGAGCATCTAGTTGGTTAACTCTACCCACAGATGTTGACCATCATTACCAGCTGTGTCTGATTTTGTGATAAGCTTTCCACATCAGACACATTGCCAGTGGAGTTTGATACGTTCCTATGTTGCACCTTCTTCTTCTGACACTCTCAGCTGTCACCTGTTTACCCCTTCCTTTTTGGATTTCTTTGAGGACTTAAGGGTTATAGGATTTGATGTTGCTGATACAAATGTGGTCTCAAACTCAGTTTTCATTTTTACCATTTTCTCATTTATTTCTTCTTTTTGTTTGAGTTTGGAACCTCTTTTGTACCAACAATCATCTGTAAGATGATTGAACAAACCACATACTTCACAGGTTTCTTCTTCATCTTAGGTTGATCATCAACTAAAGAGGGTGAAGCAACTGAAGACTTGTTCTTCAATGCTTTGGAAGCATTGTTCTTTCTTGACTGCCTCTTTAGTAGTCTTCAAACTCTTTCTACTGGCAGTTTTCTTCTCTTCAGTACTGACAGCAGTTGAAGTTTGAACTTCAGGTGTAAATCCTGCTCTCTAGTCCTTTCAGGACCTTCAGAATTAACTCCTGAGTTGATCAACTCATTGATCATGTGAGTGTTAGCATTTGAACCATCAACATCAGCTGATAGGTTCAAAGAGGGCTTGATGCTGACTGCTACTTCTGATTGTGCTGTATCAGAAGGTAGATCACATGATGTGATGGATTGGTTATCACTCTCACCATCAGATTCTACTTCTACTCTTGGAGTAAAATCTGTAGTGGAGCATGTGATTGTAACCAATGCCAAACTTCACATTGGAAGCAGATTGCTTACTAAGAAGCATTTCAAAACCTTTGCATGATTGTACCCATCAATCACACTCTACTACTGGGTAACTGCAAGGGTTTCTTTGAGATCTTTGTACTTCTCTAGAAGTACCTCTTCTCTAGCCTTATCATCAATTTTTTGGCATTTCAGTTTGTAAGTCTCATCATTTTTATCTTTAAGTACAGACTCAAATTCAGCTTTGTTTTTTGGAAATTATTTGTTCTAGCTCAATGTTCTTATTAATTAAGCTACATTTGCTTCTCTAATGGAAGCAAATGCTGCTATGCATGGTTCAGAACATAATTGGCTTTTGCCTCAGAGGATACCTGTGATACCTGAGGTGTAGAGGCATTAGAAAATGAAGTATCAGCAGACTCCAAAGCCATAAGAGCTAGATTCCCAAAAGGACTGTCACCACCATGTTGACCAGCACCTGAGAACAGTTGGTCATGACCAGACATGTCATCTGGTAAACTGCTCCAGTCAACAATTCCTAGGGTGAAGAAGCTGTGTTGTTGAGGTTGAGTTTGTTGATGAGATTGGGATGGCTGAGGTTCTGGTAGTGCATGAGGTTGTGGTGCCATAGGAACTTGAACTTGATTTGACTGTGGCATGTAATAACAAGGGTACGGATATGGCATTTGACCCTGAGGAACAAAATATGCCAGAGATTGTTGTTGAGGATGATGACTAGAAGTGACAGGATGTTGCCCTCTGTGTTGTTGACTATTGCCAGGAAAAGTCACAAAGGGTGCAGTGGAGTTAGATCCAGTTGATCTACACTCTCTTGCAAAGTGTCCAAGCCTTTGGCATTTGTGACACCTCAACTTGCTCTTGTCAAAACCAACTTTGGTTTTGCCAGAGAGTCCTGGGAATTTTCTTCAGTTCTTTTATAGAACTTCTGAGATCTGATATTTATCAGGGCCATTTGGCTCAAAATATCCATCTCTTCTAAGTCGTCATCAGCAATCCCCTTGAGATCATCCATAATGAAGCATAAATTGTCATTATTACACCCAGTAAACTGACCATCAACACTCACAAATGCAGAATCAGAAGTGCTTGAAGAGAAATTAATATGCTTATCATACTGGCATTCAGATGAAGCATATTCTGACTCATGACCAACCAAGGTAGTGTTGCCTGGTACAAAGTCTTCAGTGAGCTTTCCAGATGAGGACAGCTTTCTCTTCTATTCTATCTCTCTCTCAAACGTGAGCAGTTTCCATGGAGTTGGGTGAGAGATAGTTTGTCCAAACTTTCACTGGAGCGTAGGACAATAGTATATGTGTCCCATCTCTCAGGCAATGATCTGAGAAATCTGTTATTCATTTGAATATTTGTGTACTCAAGTTTGACCATTTTTAATTCAGAGATCAAACAAAGAACCGCTCATATTGTTGAGTCAGTGTCTCACCCTTTCTATGAGAAAATGTCTCATATTGTTGGGCAAGGATTTCTCTATTATTTTCCAAGACCTCATCTGTTCCTCCAAATTGTTCTTTCAAGGCATTCCAGAGGTCATGGGCAGTTTCATGATGCATTAGCCCAGAATAGATTTCATTTGGCAGTGCCATGGCCAGAATTCCATGGGCTTTTGCATCAATTTCAAGCAACTTCTTATCCTCATCTGAGTATTGCTCCCTCCTCTTCGGAACCATTTGATTGGTTTCCGGGTTATTCACCATAGGCTTGTGTGGACCATGTACCACTGATGTCCAATAACCTGCGCTGTTAACAGACAGGTGATGGAGCATTCGTCGTTGCCATATGTTATACTCATTCCTAACCAGCATTGATGGCTTGGTTGAGGAACCAGTATTGTGAGGATCATTGGAGGGAGTAGTCATTTTCAGTTCAAAAACAATTTAATTCAAGCTTTTAAAAGTTTTACACAGACCACAACAAACTCAATGAAAACCAAGAAAAGATCTCAGGATGAATGACCAGAAATACAGAAAAATTCAATCTCTATAACCGTTTCTTGCAAAAACAAAAGCTAATTCAATCAAACTTAGATCTTGAATAGCAGTTTCAATGATCAATTATTAGATCGATCAATGATGAACCTGCTCTGATACCATTTGACAGGATCAGCGATCACAAGTTTGATGTATTAGAGTTCAAAGCAGCGGAATAAGAACAGGAATTAGACAAATTGTAGCAAGAGATCAAGCACACACGATTATAGTGAGAGAATGTATTTCTGATTCATGGAATGTTTATAGATATGGAATAATTCTAATCAAATCATTCAAATCATTCATCATATTACAATAGGTTGTTCCTCCTTATATAGAGTGCAACAACCACTGCTGTTATCACGGAAAGTGACAACTGGCAGATCTATTACAAAAATAACTGAATCTTAACAAACTACTGAAATGTTCACAACTACTGAGAACATATCAGAGTGTTAAGTACAGAATATAAAACTACTGATTAGAAACTACTGAAACTACAACGACTGAAGAACAAGCTCTTCAGTCATTTTACAAAACTACTAAAACTAGAAATATAAAACTACTGATATCACACTACTGAAGAAGTACTCTTCAGCAGTTGTGACAAACTACTGACGCTTCAGTACTTGATCTTCAGACTTTGACCTTCAGATGTTTCATCAGCTGATGACTTCAGTAGATATCATCAGCTGATGTCTTCAGTCTTTGTCTTCAGACTTTGTATATCAGTTGTTGATCTTCAGCACTTGTAAACTCTTCAGCTGTTGTACTTCAGTACTTTGGTCTTTCAGCTTCCGCACTTGTGTTTTTCAGCTGTTCAGCTTCAGTACTTGTGTTCTTCAGCTGTTCAGCTTCAGTACCTGTGTTCTTCAGCTGTTCAGCTTCAGTACTTGTGTTCTTCAGCTGTTGTACTTCAGCACTTTAGTTCTTCAGCTGTTGAAGTCTTCAGCACTTGATCTTCAGCTGTTGAAGTCTTCAGCACTTGTCAAACTGCTAATGAGGCTTTCAGCAGTTGTTGTGATACCATGTGGGACTTAGAGGTTTTCTGATCTTGGCTCATTGGTTCTTTTGGTCCAACAGTTTTGTTAGTGTAGTTTGGTCTGGGTTGTGTTTGGCCCCCATTTGCTTTAGGTGCCTTACACTCCCTAGCAAAGTGACCCAAAGGTTACAGTTGTAACACTTAACTTTGCTTTTATCCAACCCAAACTTTCCACTGATAGCATTGCTTGGGAATCTTCTTCATGTTCTCTTGTAGAACTTCTTGGCTCTGTGAGTGAGGAGAGCCATCTGCTGAACTATCTCCATGTATTCCAGGTCATCTGGATGAATACAGTCCAGGTCTTCAGAGTGAAGAGATAATTCCCACAGCTTTCATCAGTAGACACAAAGGCTTGAGAAGAACTTGTCTCTTGGAATGGACTTCCTTGAGTAAAGTTCTCCCTTGGTGTCTCTGGGAAGGTGATGAAAGGACCCTTTTGTGAGTTGTCAGGGTAGCATATGAGATGATGTTGGGGTTCTATGTTGTCCCTTTCAACCACATGAAGGGCTAAACCCATTGATTGTTGGAGTTGCAAGATGAACCTTGCAAGTTCATCTACATCTGGTATCCACTGAGAATCCCATACAACTCTATCAGAGTAAGAATTTTAAGGTTCTCAGTCCTCTTGATCACCACACAATAGTGTGTCCATTGCCTAGGAAGTGAGGACATGAACTTCCTTACAATGTCCTTGTTCTCAAGAGGAACTCCTCCATCCACTAGGGTATCCACGATCTCAACATACCTGAAGTATTGTTGGGTCATGGTTTCACCAGCTTTAAAGGTGAAATTTTCAAACTGCTGCTTCAGAAGATCTTTCTTGTTCTCCTTGGCTTTAGAGGAGTCTTCATACATCAGCTTCAATGCATCCCACAGCTGTTTAGCTGTTTTGCACTTCTTAAAACCTCTGTATACAGAGTTTGGGAGAGCAGTCTGAAGAGCAGTCATGGCCTTCCTATCAATCTCTACTCTTTTTCTATCTTCATCTGAGTAGTTGGCCATATCTTTAGGGATCATACCAGCACCAGTAGCAGAGGGGGTGCTGGGTATGAAAGGTCCATTCACAACAGATTCCCACATTCTTGAGTCAAGAGACCTGATGAAGCCTTCCATCGTCATGCACCAGGTGTCAAAATCATCAAGAGTGATCAGTGGGGATTTGTTCATGGTTCCAGTCTCCATATCAGTCTCGAGATGGAAACCATTTGAAGAGTTTAGTTTTTGTGTGTGTGAGGGATCTTAAGATGGGTAGATCTTATATCAAGAGCCTAGAATGCTCTGATACCAATTGCAGGACCGTTTAAGGGCTTTAACACAATTACAACACAACAACACAAAGAGGAGATTAACTAAACTTTAATCAAACAGTGAATTGGGTTAACCAAAGTGATACAAAGAACACAAGTAAAGTAAGAGACAGAACAAGAGAGTATGGGTTTCAAGGAGGCAGTATATTGCTTTCTAAAGTTCTTTTACAAGTGTTACAAAGTACGAAGAAAGATACAAGAACTTGAAATACTTATACTACAACCTACAGCCGCTATACTTTGAAAGCCAGTTGGATACAATTGACTAGACACTTAACAAAATCAATTGTAGATCAAAAGGCATATCTACCTTTTGACCTTGTGACTATGACATACCATAGCTCACATCCTTATACATTACAAAAAGGATAAAGTACATAAAGTGGAAAGTTTCAAACTCAAGACCTCAATGTACAGTTACCAAAAGCATGGACCTTTTCACCAACTCATGTAAGTTGGTGACTTTACAGAGATGCAGTGGAAAAGGTGCTTTATGGAACAGTACATCAGATAAAGCATGTGTACTAAAAGTGTTCGGAAGAAATCTGTCTTCATAGGGTGAAGCTTCAGAAGACTTTGTCTCTGAAGCTTCGGAAGACTTCCTGTTTGGCTTCGGAAGATATTGGTCTTGGCTTCGGAAGATTTTACACTTAGAGTATTTTCTAATGCATTGTGTAAAACTTCCGAAGCATTCATCACTTCAGTACTTAGTGCATGTTGCTCAGACACTTTGGATGTTTTGGGTTGCATCAGGCTTAAGGAATCCTTACAATCTTCATAAGCTGTTATTTTCTTTGGAAGAAAATCCTTTTAGAAGATTTTTCTTAGATTTTTGAAAATCTTGATCTTTTCTGTCCTTTAGATATATAGTTTTATAAGAAACTTATGCCTGTAATGCAAACAACTGCTTAAGTAAAATTGCCTTCGGAAGAAATTTCTAAAATATCTTCCGAAGCTTAATATTTTCCTTAAGCATTTGACTGTTATCAAGGAAAACTTTCTTCCAAAGAAAATTATCTCTTAGAAGCTTTATTCTTAATTGAATAAAGTATCCAAGACTTAATTCTCTTTCGAAACAAAATTTCCAAAACTCTTAAGAAATTCTTCCGAAGTCATTTTGGCTTCGGAAGCTTTATCATTAAAACTTCTGAAGACAATTTACGTTCAGAAGATTTTCGACTTCCAAGAAAATACCTTTAGAGTAAAAAGCAAACTACTTTTTCAGAGGTGGGACCGACATTTGGATTTCAAAGTTTATTCTCTTTCATTAACTTTGTCTTAAATCTATTATATATATGAACCCATGGTTCCCACTCTTCCTTTTTCATCTTCATCTTCTCCTAGACCTAAATTCCCAAACTTCCCTCTAGAACTGCCTTTGTTCTTCTTTTTCTTCACCTCTAAGCTTTCTCAAATATCCACCTCAACTTCAGAATGACCCAGACTTTTCAATGCAGTTACATAGGCAAGACAATCAGGTTGCTCTGTCTGCGAAAGATCCACATTTCTCCGAGGTTTGTCGATTCTTGACTCTTTCAAACTACCTCACCTACTTTACCATTGATCATGTTCTTTATGAGGATCATTTTCTTGATTTGTAGAAGACCTGTCAAGAGGTCATCCTAGATGAGGAGAAGGCATTGTATGCTATGGTGCAGGGGAGGATAATCTTCATCACTCCAGCCATCATAAACACCCATCTTCAGTTGGATGATGCGGAAGGTGAGTTGTCTTTTCCCAAAGAAGTTTTCAACCAGTCCTTTCAGTAGATGGGCTACGAGATGAAATTCTCTATAAAGACCTTCAGGAAAGGGAAGGTCTCATCCTTGTCGAAGTACTTACCACATGTGGTCATCCATAGTTTGTTTAACATGCATGGGGGTTGGGACAAGATTTCTTAATATCTCTCCGTCATAGTGCATATGGTTTAGGGGATCAAGTTTAGATACTCTCAGTTTGTCTATACAAATTTACTTGCTAGCTTGGACTCCTTAGAGTATTACATGTTTCCTAAATATGTCCAGCATATTGTCAACTGTGAACTGAGCTCATTGTTGAGGGAAACAATAATATTGCTAAATTAGGACAGATGAAGCCCAACATCTTTAAAATTTTTATGAAGCAAACTGTTGACTTCTCTAGGGTAGAAACAACCCTTGTCCCTAAAAGTTAGAGCTCATTGCTCAAGGTGACAACCTAGCAACCCAAGCTAGTGTTGAACCCACATCTTTAACCATTCAACCACGAAAACAGCCACAAATCACCCTTACCTACCAAACAAAATCCAAACAAACCCCTACACAAGTTATTCAATTTGTGCAGGCCCCCATACTACCACCCACATAAGAGGAAGTGGACTCTAGAGCTCCTACTTCTCCTAGGGAGCAAACCACTCCCATACTTTAACTATCAATCCTGAGGTTCATCATGCTCAGA
The DNA here is from genome assembly GCA_025506515.1 of Flaveria trinervia. NCBI lineage: Eukaryota > Viridiplantae > Streptophyta > Magnoliopsida > Asterales > Asteraceae > Flaveria > Flaveria trinervia. Next base: position 22,402,160 of record CM046453.1, on the reverse strand, counting down.
CTGATGAGCTCATTAGCCTAATAGCCTTAAGCCTTCATTCAAAGTCTTAACATTATAGTTAACAACCTTCAATGGAAAGCTACCATCCCCAGCCTTTAGATCTAAACCAACCAATTCCTAGCCTTGATTTCTATGATGGAGAAGAGTTGGGATTTAGTGAGTATTATGAGTCTCTCTTCTCTTCCCCCACTCAAAGAGAGATGAGTGCTCTTGCTTCTCCCTTGTCTAGCCCACATCATCTACCCACTACTGAGGTGGATGTCATGTCAAATCCAAGGACACAGACACAGATGAGTGCTCTTGCTTCTCCCTTGTCTAGACCACACTTATGATGGCAAACAAACCCATTTTCTAAATTTGGTGTGATTATTGAATTGCATGATCATATCATCAATTGAATAATTGTTTGTGTTTGCAAAGCTTGTTATTGGGTATAACCCGATTTGGATCATAACATACTAACCACATCAATATTCTACGTGTCTTGGGCATATAGAATCCTGCAATCTCCCACTTGCACAAGATTCATAGAAGATTGATGCAAGTAGTAAATACCGCCTAACAACGGTTTACTACCCTTAATACGCATGACTTATAGCCATTCAATAACATCATCACATTCAAGTATCCTACTTGAAATGATTTAGGTGTATTAATCATTTATCCTTTTGTTTCAGATGTCATGTCAAATCCAAGGACACAGAGTGATCATTCCTTGTTGATTTAACTTTTCCAGGCCGTAGACATCTAACTCTCAACGAATAAGAGGAACAAATCTCATCTTGACTACATATGTTTCTCACAATCACCTTGTGTCATATCTGAACATAGTCTCATGTACTGTCCATTATTTCAGAACAGCGGATAACCAGATCAAGGTATGACACTTGGTGAATATCAAAACCCAATATGTATCTCAGGTCTGAGGATACCAAATGATATTCACCTTTACTCAAATTTACTTATGATCAATCAATAAGATTCCATGTAGTAAAATTTGAGATGCGGGTTAGTCCAATATTTGTATCCCACAAATATCTATGAACCTTGGTAGCAACCCATTGCTCTATATTCATCCTTATGAACAAGTTCATAATAATCTTACCCTCACACTTGTTCCCACAAGTCAGAACGACTATGGACATTTAGAGTAAACAATTTACTCATGGATTAAACATGCTAAATTGGAATATTAGTTGAAACATTATAGCCAAATAATTTTATTCAAATAATAAAGAGTTCCACATATCCAAATACAAAATTTACAGATCAAATCCAATAACTAGAATATCGAAGTCCCATGGCACAAGTATGACTTTCATGCTTTGCCTTTTCAAGGAGCTTTGTAAGTGGATCTGCAATGTTTTGATCCGTGTGAACTTTGCGAACACATATCTTTCCCTTTTCAACTTCATCTCGTATGTAGTTGAATCTCTGCTCAATGTGCCTAGTCTTTTGGTGAGCACGAGGTTCCTTTATTTGAGTAATGGCACCCTTGTTATCACAATAGATTTCTAGGGGAGCCTGAATGGAAGGGACAACCCCAAGATCGGCATTGAATTTCTTCAACCATGCAGCTTCTTGAGCTGCCAATGAGGCGGTGACGTATTCTGATCTGTAGTTGATAGAGCCACCACATCCTGTTTGGAGCTCTTCCAAGAGACCGCTCCTCATTCAGAATGAAAATATATCCTGACTGTGACCGTGAATCATCACGATCTATTTGGAAACTCGCATCTGTGTAACCTTTTACACCGAGTTCCTCATCACCAGATCCATAAATTTGAGTTCTCCATCTTAAACCTTTTCAAGATTTTATCAATGTATGCACTTTGATTTAAACCAATCAACCGCCTTGATCTATCCCTATAGATCTTTATTCCCAGAATATAGGCGGCCTCACCAAGATCCTTGATGGAAAAATAGCTTCCAACCTAGGTTTTTACATCTTCCAAGGTTGGAATGTCATTTCCAAATAGTAGTATGTCATCAACATATAATACTAGGATAGTGATGATGCTCCCACTAGCTTTCTTATATACAAAAGCTTCATGAGCGTTCTTGATGAATCCGAATTTAATTATTTCTTCATCAAAATGGTGATTCCAACTTCTCGATGCTTGTTTCAATCCATAGATTGATTTCTTTAACTTGCATACTTTATCAGGATGTTTTGGATCGACAAAACCTTCAGCCTGAACCATATAGACATCTTCCTCAAGATATCCATTTAGGAAAGCGGTTTTGACATGCATTTGCCAAATCTCATAATCATAATGAGCAGCTATGGCAAACATATCCTTATAGACTTTAGCATCGCAATAGGTGAGAAGGTTTCATCATAATCAACCCCTCAAGTTTGAGTGAATCCCTTTGCTACAAGTCTAGCCTTATAAGTATCCAAGTTTCCATGCATATCGGTTTTCTTCTTGAAAACCACTTGCTTCCAACTACTTTGGAGTTAAGAGGTGGTACAACTAAGTCCCATACTTGATTGTCATGCATAGATTGCATCTCAACGCTCATAGCCTCGAGCCATTTGTCACAATCCGAATTGGACACTGCATCATGGTATGTGGTTGGTTCATCTGAATCTACCACATAGCATCCATCCATGAAAAATCTGTATCTTTCAGGTGGATTACTAGTTCTACCTCTTCTGCGAACGTTTTGTGTGTATTGATCAACCATTTGATCATCTTCAACATCCTCATGTTGAGTGCTAGTTTCAACCAAACGTGCATCGGGTCGTGGTTCTTGATCCTCCTCAAGATCCATTGTTCTACTGCTAGTTCCTTCCATAAGGAACTTTGCTTCTAAGAACTCACCCTGTCTGGCAACAAACACCTTTTGTTCCAGTGGATCATAGAAATAATATCCCATAGAATCTCTAGTGTATCCAACAAAGATACACTTGGTGGATCGGACTTCAAATTTGTTTGGGGTGGGAGTCTTAACATAAGCCTCACAACCCCAGACCCTTAAGTATGATAGGGATGGAACTCTTCCATGCCATATTTCAAAAGGTGTCCTTTCCACCTTTTTGGTTGGGGCTATATTTAAAATACGGGCCGCGGAGAGCAAAGCGAAACCCCAAAATGATAGAGGTAATGTGCTTCTAGCCATCATAGATCGGACCATATCCAATAAGGTTCGATTCCTCCTCTCAAACACACCATTATGTTGTGGTGTTCCAGGTGGAGTGAGTTATGAGACAATCCCACAACTCCTAAGATGATCTTGAAAAGCATCACTTAGGTATTCACCTCCTCTATTGATGCGGAGAACTTTAATCGACTTGTTGAGTTGATTTTGTACTTTATTTTGAAAGATCATGAACATTTCAAAACCTTCATTTTTGTGTCTTAACAGGTACACATACCCATAGCGACTATAATCGTCGGTAAAGGTAATTAAGTATCTTTCACCATTCCTAGTCATTGGCTTAAAAGGACCACATACATCTGAATGTATGACTCCTAATAAATCTTTTGCCCTTTCGTTAGTTCCACTAAAGGGTGCCTTAGTCATTTTTCCTTGTAAGCAAGACTCACACACATCAAATGAATCACATTCACTTGTTTTTAAAAGACCATTCTTTTGTAGTGTTTGAATTCTTTTCTTGTATATATGACCAAGACGACAATGCCAAAGATAGGTATCACTCAAATCCAACTTTAGTTTCTTGGTGCTAGTTTGGTACAATGAACTATTTAAAGTTTTTTCATGAACCAATTCATAAATACCATTAATGGGAATAGCTTTAAAGTAGAACATATCATTCAAAGAAACATGAATATCCTTTTCAACAAATGATAATACATATCCAAATTGTTTTAATAGGGCTATAGAAATATATTCCTAGTCAAACTAGGAGCATACAAAACATTATTAAAATTACTTCCAAACCATTTGGAAGTTCCAAGATGTAGTCACCACGGGCTTTAACTTGAACTTTAGCGCCATTGCCCATGTAGAGGCTCGCATCCCCTTTCTTGAAGTCACTACTTCTTTTGAACCCCTGCAACAAATTGCAAATGTGAGTTCCACATCCGGTATCTAATACCCATGTGTTAGAGGATATCATGTTTAAGTCAATATGGATCATGTACATTGTACCTGAGGTTTGCTGAGGATCCCTCTTTGCTTTCAACTCTTGGAGATGGACAGGACAATTTCTTGCCCAATGTCCAACCTCCCCACACTTGAAGCATGCGTCATTAGTAGCAACCTTTTGCTTCTTCTCTTGTGGTTTGGGGGGCACCCTTACCACCCCTTTCCCTTTTCCCCATACGGTCCCTTGCCTTTCAACTTGCCTTGGGTGTGGGATAAGGCCTTTTCTTGTTCCCACCTTCATTGATGGTGAGAACGGGTTAACCCTTTTACCCATGGCCGCCTTGGCCGTTTTAAGCATTAGTGAAGCTAAGAAATGCTTTTGTCCCAAGCATTCATGTTGTAGTTCAACACGAATGTCTCGAACTTCTTGGTAAGGCCATTGAGGATCAAATCCATGGCCAATTCCTTCAAAACAGGACAATTAAGCCTTTCGAGGCGGTCAATGTGACTTTTCATCTTAAGTACATAAGATGAAACCGATTGGTTATCGTCCATACGAGATGCATGGAGTGCTCGAACCGTTTCGAAGCGCTCAACCCTCGCTTGCTGTTGGAACGTTTCCTTTAGCTGGGTTATCATGTCATAAGCTCCGTGATTTTCATACTCCTTTTGGAGATCCGGAGTCATGCTCGCCAGCATGAGACAAGACGCTTGGACGGAGTCCTCAGTGTACTTCAGCCAATCGTTATAGGCCTCCTCATCATCCTCAGTAGGTTGATCGGGGATAGGGTCGTCTAAAAGGTATGATCGTCTCTCTTGCTTGAGAATGATTCTCAAGTTTTGATACCAATCAATGAAATTATTATGATTTAGACGTTCCTTTTGGAGAATCGCTCGCAATGATTGGGCGGACGCGGATGAATTATCATGATTATCATTATTGGTGGCCATCTACAAAATTTAACAAAGATCTATTTCAGTATTTCCGATATCGTTGTTTTAATAATTAATACCTTTTAAGGTGGTTAGCATATTAAAATCTAGACCCAACATTACATTTAAGTAGCGGTTAGGTGACCTTTATCCCACGATTTAATTAATAAGGTGGTCAACGTTTGACGATTGCAACCGTTTGCAACTTCTAGAGGTATGGGCTTGAAACATCATATGTAAAGTCGGCATGTTAATCCCATCAACACCATTAGGAAACCATATTGTAGGTGATCCATTTAACATGGTTTGCAAATCCAGTTACCCTACTTGTACACACATGTGAGTTTACCAACATAAGTGGTTAGGTGACCTTTATCCCACAAATGTGGTATCCCCACCTTAAGTCACAAGTTCCCTCTAAATGGTTAGGTGACCTTATCCCATTAGAATTTCCAAATGACTCAAGTGTTGTGCAAAAGGACGGTTTAAACTTGTTGGAAAATATTTAGAGATTTCAAAATTCTAGTTTAGAAAACTCTATGTACTTGTACTTGCATGCTTTGAAATACAAGATACCCTATGATCCTTTGATTAAAACCCATTTTAATCTTTAAAATGTTAAATCATTTTAATAACCTTTTATTTCTTTTAATGATTAAGAATCTTTTAATTAGTTTTTTTTTATCATGGATACGATTGATAAAACAAATATCACATACATGCCATCAATCACAATAATATAAACAAAACAACATAGCATATGTGCATAACCATAGCATCTAAAGTGGTCCACACTTGTTTGCCATCATAAGTGTGGTCCATAGAGCATTCCTAAGGTCATAACAAAACACATCACAAAAACAAAGAACCTCCCACTTGAAACCGCATCCAAATGCTCCATGTTTCTTGTGTCTTTCCTTTGTGCTTCTATCACGTACATCTTCTTATTACAAGACATAATGTCCTAATATAAGATTTCTAGAAATATGAAAAGTACCTAATCTATTTATTACATCCCAATAATAAATAAATTACACTTGAAACAAAGCACAAACAATAGATTATACAACCCAATTGAATGAATGAATACAACCATTACAAACATCCAAACAACACAAGGTCAATGGCTAGGTTATGCACTAAAATGAACAATGAACATATCAACCAAACCAACAATGAAACCCCACTAAAACCACGAAATTTCAGCAAACATAAACTAAAATTTCAGGTTATATCATGCCCAAACAAACAACAAATATAACATACATGTCTTTCAAAGTTTAATCACAAGCATGTGTGATATAACTTTGAAAGTAGGGGATTCATAAAACGTGAACATAGAAGCTCCTAAAAGGGGTTTCAAAGTCCCAAAATAATCCAAAATAACAAAGACAAAACAAGCTAGCTATCCACATAACCAGCTCTAGATGCCAATGTTAGGGTTTGTTAGAAGATGAATCCAAGTTTAACCTATTAAACTTTCTGAAAAATGCAGCGGAAACATGCATAATAACTTAGTTAATAACTGAAATTTTCAATTTTCATCTTGTTTTAACAAAGTTATAATCAAACCCATGAACATAGTATATTAATATGTGAATAGAAGCTAGCTATGTTAACATAAAGCAAACAATATGGACAGCCATGTTGAGGCTGCCTAAGACTACCTTCCAGAGTAAATAAAAAAAATGGAGGATGATATGGATCAAATCGAATGACCAAGGCACCAAGAGAGGTCCTCTCAAGCTTTTATACCCCAAGCTTGATTACACAACACTTTCTTGTTAGGAAGAAACACCACCAAAACCGAAAAACCCTTTCCTTTCTGCAGCTTATGCCGAGAGCTGTTGAGAGAGAGAGAGAGAGGTTCTTGTTTTGATTTTGCATGTATTATGAGAGGTGAACATTGAGTGTAGACTTTCTTTATTGTGTGTGTGTTTTCAAGGGAGAAAAGGGCCAATCCCCTTGCCTTTGGGGCGGCCTAAATCATGTCAAAAGAGTTTTCCCTCTTAAACAAACACACACAAAAACTAAACAAGACTTTTAATAAGTTATACAATTAACCATTTAATTGTATAAGTTATACACCCTTCTTTTTTTTATTTTTTATTTGATGTTATCTAACCTACTTAAATAACATCACAAATAATAATTTTTGAACAAAATATCCTAATAAGTTGTTCCATCTCATATGCAAACCCATTTCCTAAATTTGGTGTGATTATTTAATTGCATGATCATATCGTCAATTAAATAATTGTTTGTGTTTGCAAAGCTTGTTATTGGGTATAACCCGACTTGGATCATAACGTACTAACCGCATCAATATTCTACGTGTCTTGGGCATATAGAATCCTGCATGATACTCCATCTGAAGTAGCGAGTGAGCAGAGGAAAACCAGCAGCCAAGAACATCATGCTTGTGGTGAGATTGAGGACTTTGGTCCAATTATCTCACCCCCAAATGATTCTTCTGATGAATAAGAGGGGAATCTGATACTAAAGGTGCTAAAACTATCAAAAACATGCACCTATCAAGTCTCGAAGGTTAGTCATTTGGAATCTCAGTTGACTACCTTACGCAACAAGGTTAATGATCAGCAACTTGAGATTCTTATCTCAAGGAGAAACTATTGCGAGACCTTTAAGAAGAGCTCAACCAGGAACACGAGAACCTATGAATGTGATTGAATAACTCCTAGCTCACCTATGCAAGAGGGTGATGCTACCAAAAAGGATAAGAAAGTCATTACAATTACAGAACCTGGGAGTTCTTCTTAGAGCATGGACTTTGAAGACTTACTATCTTCACTTGCAATTGTCCATACTCAGCAACTTCCTCAAGTTCTTATTGATGTGGACTCTATAGACTCCTTCATTTAAAGTCTTTTTGAGGAAGGAATTCCAAGGGTTGTGTCATCTCCACCTCAAAGAACTTCAAATTACATCATATATTGGATGTATGATGCCAACAAAAGAGCCTTCACTCTTCAAAGAGTTCAAGCACATCAAGAAGCCTTAAATTTTTGGACTTTGAATTACTATGAAGGTCTTGACCTTATCAATATGCCACTTGTCAATACAAGCCAATCTACACAAGCTGACAAGTTGGCTCAAAGGATTCAAGATAGGATTCCTAAAGAGGCAAGCCTTAGAAGGAGATAGAGGCAATCAGGTAATGTCATTGGTCAACTGGATGTTGAGGTAGACCATGAGATTAGCTTCAAAAGGAAAACCTTGACTGAAGGCCTAATGATTGAACCTGAGAACCCTATCACACCCGCAACTGCTTAGAAGTCCATTCCCTTGATAAGACACCTGCTGGTGAAGGTGCATCTCAACCTCTCTATGGCCAGAGCTTGGATGCTACACCAAGCAATGAAGGCCAAAGATCTCTCCCCCTTGAGTCACAAAGGTCTATGAGTGAAAAAAAGGTAAAGGAAAATGACTGCTATGGAGATTGTGGATGAGTAGAGAGAAGGAAAAGGAAGCTAAGGGGAAAAGTTCTTTTACTGGGTATGCTGGCTTCATGGAAGCTGCAATTAGGGCTACTCCTAGACCAAACACTCTGTATGATGAGTTGAGGGCAGTTAGGATTGCCTACTTACAGATCGGGACTATGATATTGATAATATCATCTCCCTCCCCTTAAGGAACTAAATTAACTAGTTGGCATGGAAATGTCAAGAGAAAGGAAGGAGGCAAGGGATGCAAGATTGCTTCTCCAAATAAAAAAGAAAAGAGACCGAAAAGGCTCTTCAAACATGTTCCTACCCTTTCACTAGTTCAAGAAAGTCCTGAACAAGAGGTTATGGCTCCATAAGAATCTCAAGTAGACAAACAAACTTATAGGATCAATATGATCCACTACCTGAGTGCCACGGGACTATATAAGGTAGATGCACTTCTTCCTTGTCATTTGAGTACATAGCGTTAAGTATCTCAAATATCTTGAACTTGAAGTACTCAAAGAAAGAAAGACAACAAAGAGAAAGATGAGAGAAGAAGCTGGAAAGGAAAGAGCCATCATCCAAAGAGCATTAAGAAGTTTGCTAATAGGTAGAGATGATGAGCTTCTTAAAGTTGTATGGATTCTCCGAAACCAAACATGAAGTCTTTATAAGCTTTAGAGACTAAGTCTTCCGAAGCCAGTTTATGAATATAGATTTCTTCCAAAGACTTTTGAGTACATGCTTTATCTGATGTACCTTTTACCATAAAGTTTGACCACCTTTCCGCTCCAACTCTTTTTAACTCACCAACTTTCACAAGTTGGTGAAATGGTCCATGTCTTTGGTAACTATACATTGAAGTCGTGAGTTTGTTTCTTTCTACTTTATGTACTTTTATACCTTTTGTAATATATTAGGATGTGAGCTATGGCATCTCATAGTCAATAGTCAAAGGGCAATCTATTTTTGACTCTACATTGATTTTGTTGTTGTCTAGATCTTGTATCCAGCTAGCCTTCAAAGTATGGCCGGCTATAGCATATAGTATAAAGTATCACTGGTCCTTTGTATCTTAATATATGCTTTGTAAGACTTGTAAGGAACTAGAGAGCAATATACAGTATTCTTGAAAACCAAACACATGTGTTATTTTGTTCATGTTTTGTCTCTTATTTACTTGTGTTTTTAGTATTATTATAACTGGTTATTAGTTCCCCATTTGATTTGTTAAGTGTTCTAAAATCAATCTCTCCTTATTGTGTGTTGTGTTGTAAGTGTCCAAACCCCCTCAAATGATCTTGCAGGATGCTCCAGGCATATGACAGGGAACAAATCTCTCCTTCAATAATTTCAACATTTTGATAGAGGTCCTGTGCAGTTTGGAGATGAGGCTGGAGATATACTTCTGGCAGAGGGAGTATATCCAATGGTAATTAAAAGTTGACAAAGTAAACTTTGCTAAACAGCTTGAACACAAGATGTTAAGTGTTTCTCATTTTATGATCAAAAGCATCAAATGCTCTTCACAGAACATGAATGTATTGTCCTCAAACCCAGGATGACAATTCCTCAGGAATTGGTGCTTCTTAGATCTCCCAGAAGAGGGGATATGTACAAGCTGGATATGAACAATGCTTCCCCACTAGGTGAAGTATCATGCTTTCTTTCCAAAGCTGATAGTGATAAGTCAACTTTATGGCATAAAAGAACATGTCATGTGAATTTGAAAACACTGAATAAGTTGGCTAAATATAACTTGGTATATGGTTTTCCTAAAAACGAATTTTTCTGCAAAGATAATTATGTTGCATGCCTAAAAGGGAAGCAACATAGGGTATCTCATAAATCCAAGTTGTTAACTCCATCACTACTCCATTACACTTATTGCACATGGATTTTTTTTGGTCCTACAAGTATAATGAGCATTGGAAGGAAATCATATTGCATTATGATTGTTGATGATATTATAAGATTTACATGGGTATTCTTTTTATGAACTAAAGATGGAACTGCTGAAACTTTAAAATCTTTTATTCTTAAAATAGAAAACCAAATTTATCACAAGGTTGAAATAATCAAAAATGATCAAGGGACTGAGTTTAAAAATTAAGTTCTTGACTCATTTTGTAACTCAAAAGGGATTGTTAGACAATATAGTGCTCCTTGAACTCCTCAATAAAATGGTGTTGTTAAAAGGAAAAATAGGACACTTATTGAGGCAGCTCAGACCATGTTAGCTGATTTAAAGTTGCGTCTAACATTCTAGGCAGAGTCAGTCAGCATTTCATGCAATGTGCAGAACAAGGTTCTCGTAGTTTAGCGACATGGAAAAACCCCTTATGAATTATGAAACAAGAGGCCACCATTCATTGGATTTTTAAGGTCCTTTGGCAGCAAGTGTACCATACTTAACATAGCAGAATTTGCTGAAAAGTCAGATGATGCTATCTTTGTTGGATATTCTTCCAACTCTATTGCCTATAGAGTTTACAACATTAAAACCCAATAATTTGAGAAATCATCCAACATTGTTGTTAGTGAGCACACTCCTTGTGTTAGGGGGAATGGCCCTCATCATATTTTTGACTTAGAATTGTTTCCAACTATTCTAAACCATCTTGTAAGAATGTTTCAGCTGGAATAGGTACTGAAAGTGACTCTGATGATGATCAACTATGTAAGTTGCCCATACCTTTTCCAAGTTCTCCAAGAGTCTCTGAACATCAAGCTCCTAGAACTGGTACACTTGACAGCATGACTATTTCAAGAACTAGTGGAGCTTTAATTAGTTATCAGCAAAGTGAGTCTCACAACTCATCATCTAATAATGAATAACACCAAGCTAATGGAAGTAGCATTTTGAAGGAACAGGCAACTGTTAATACAGCTTCTCAGCCAATGAACATTGATGTTGTTTCTCATTCATTCAATCAGTCCTCATTGAATGAGTTTGAAACAACAGCTCGTCCAACTGTTCAAGCTCCTGAGCAAAATATGTCCAACCTAGATCTATCTTCGCAGCTGGAGGTGATTCCCAGGCATAGGATTCACAACACTCATCCAACTAAAGAAGATCATAGGAGAAGTCTCTAAAGGTATGAGAACAAGGAGATAGACTCATAATAGGAATGTATGCATGTACTCATGCTTTTTGTCACAGATGGAACCCAAGAGGGTAGAAGATGCCTTGAAAAATAGTAGCTGGGTTGAATCAATGCAAGAGGAATTGCTTCAATTCAAAATACAAAAGGTTTGGAACCTATCCACTACCATCTGGTCAAGTACCTATAGGCACCAAATGGGTATTCAGAAATAAGTGAAACAATAGAGGCTTGATTATCAAGAGCAACTCAAGACTGGTAGTTCAAGGATCTACTCAAGGGGAAGGAATTCATTATACTTATGTCTTTGCACCTGTTGTAAGACTTGAGGTAGTTAAGATCTTCCTTTCTTATGCTGCATCCAAGAATTTTACTGTCTACCAGCTTGATGTCAAGTGTGCATTTCTATATGAGGATATAGATAGGAAAGTCTACGTGTGTCAGCCTCAAGGATTTGAAGATCCACAGCACCCCAACTATGTGTGCAAGCTAGATAAAGCTCTATATGGGCTGCACCAATCACCTAGGCTATGGTATGAGACCTTGTCTTAAATTCTCCTAAAGAATGGATACAGTAGGGTACCATTGACAAGATTCTCTTCCTAATGAAGTATGGGAAAGACATTTTGATCGTTCAAGTCTATGTTAACGACATCATATTTGGTTCTTCAAATGATCAAATGTGCAAGGACTTTGAGAACATTATGAATAAAAAGTTTGAGATGAGTTCCGTAGGAAAAATAGACTTTTTCCATAGAGTTCAGGTGAAGCAGATGAAGGAAGGTTTCTTCATAAATCAATCTAAGTATGTCAATGACATTTTAGAATGATTTGAGATGAAAGATTGTAAGCTGGCCAAGACACCTATACCTAGAAACCACAGTCTTTGTCCTGATTGTAAGGGGGAGGATACTGATTAACATCACTATAGAGAAATTATTGGTTCTCTGATGTATCTAAAAGCAAGTAAACCTGATATTATGTTTGCAACTTGCATCTGTGCAAGATATCCAGCTGCTCCAAAGGTGTCTCACCTAGTTACTGCCAAAAGAATCCTCAAATACCTCAAAAGAGCACCCAAACTAGGTCTTTGGTATCCAAGGAACAACAATCCCTAAGGCTATTCAGATAGTGACAATGTGGCAGTAGTGTTAACAAGAAATCCACATCAGGAGGATGTCAATAACTTGGTGGAAGGATCATCTCATGGCAATGCAAGAAGCAATCCTGCGTTTCAACATCTACTGTTGAAGCTGAATACATTGTTGTTGCTAGTTGTTGTGCTCAATTGTTTTGGATTCAAAACCAAATGATAGATTATGGATTCAACTTCATGATTACTCCTATCCACATTGATAACAACAGTCCTATCTCCATCACTAAAAATCCAGTGAAACACTCCAATACAATACACGTTGATATCAAGTATCATTTCATTAGAGATATTCATGATAAAAATATGATTAAACTATTCAAAGTTGACTCAAATGAGCAATATGTTGATTTGTTCACCAAGGCCTTTGATGAACAAAGATTTAAGTATGTCAATACAGCTATTGGGATGATAAACATTAATTAGTCTATCACATTTGAAAACCTTTTAAAAATGTGTAAAGTCTTTTGTTGAAACAATCTAAGCCCTTTTACAAAAGGTCTTTTTAAAATTCTTCTAAGTATAAATTCTTCCAAAGAGGAATTAACCCTCGGAAGACGTCATATATATCTTCCGTAGCAAAATTCCTCCAAGGAAAATTTTCTTCTCAGAAGAGCTTTTAGTCTCAGAAGAAGCGATTGATTGCATATAAGATCTAATTCCAAAGCATATAAACTCTCCATTCAGAAAGCACAGTTTACTCTTGGAAGTAAGAAATTTACCTTCGGATGTAAAATTGGCTTCGAAAGAAGATTACCTTCGGAAATCTTTTGTTAGGGACTGTGATGTATGAGTACTAACTGATTCTGCGTTATACGGGATCAAATAGTGTGGAATCCTATTTGATGGACGATCCAATCAGTGAGAACGATTACGCAATCGATATAAGATTGAAACTAAACATTAAGAACAAATAGAAATCGATCAGGAACGAACTATGAACTTGGACAGGCTGTTTGGGATGTTCTGGACGGCTAGGGTTTATGTGTATGCGTAAATCTCTTCAAGTCCCTTTTCTTCACAAATTAGGTGGTATTTATAGGTTAGCAGTTTCCATTCGTACGACTGAACCATTAGCATGGTTCAGTCATGCAACTAAGTCAATCTTATGTCTCAATCATACGACTGATCTAGTCTCCTGGTTCAGTCGTCCGACTGGTTCATAAGTAAGATGTATTCATGTGTATGGTCCATAAGCATGGGCCATTAGCATGAATACTCATCCAACTATGTTGAACCCATTAGTCAATCATTATTGACTT